>PISX010000369.1:0-112467 GCA_004024625.1 Mellivora capensis
AGGGCACAGAGTCTGGCCCCGCGGGGCCAGTGCTTGTGTGAGCTCACAGGGCCACCAATGTGAAGGCAACTCAGCCCTATGGAAGCACCCACCGACCCAGGAAGCCCACCTCGGGGAACTCCCGCCAGAGAGAGAGAACACAGCGCCGCCAACATCTGTGAGCACCTGCCGTGTGCCTGGCCAGTGCTAAGCCTCGGATCCCGTCTCCGTGGACCCCTGCAGCAGCCCCAGGCGGCGGGGACGAACAGGCTCTCCACTCTCCAGAGGACGGCACTGAGGCCCAGGGTTTGTAAAATGAAGAGACCGGCCCAGGGAACCGGCAAGGGTCCAGCGGGCCCCTGGGCAGGATGACGTGCTGAGCGCTCTCCACGCAGGAGGAGGCATGCAGATTTCAAGAGAGAGAACATCAGTCTCTTCACAGAGGAGTCCAAGGAGCAACGAACCGCCTTCCTGCACCTTTGAGATTTTCCTAACCACATGCAGTGTCAGCTGGTTCCATGGAAGGAATTTACATCGTAGAACAAGGAAGAAAGAAGCCCTGTGGAAACTTGTGCCTGGGGCCGCTGCAGGTCTGGGCCTCGGGCTCCTCCTCCACTTGAAACAGGGAGCCAGGTCGCTGGCATCCCTCCTGGGGGCACTCAGCAGGACTTGCTCAGCCCTGGATGGTGCCCCAGAGGCCAGCCACCGCAGACTCGTGGGCCAGGGACCTGGCTTGCACTTGCACAGGGTCCCATGCCGGCACTCAAACACAGACCCCAACTTCCCAGGCCCCCTGATCCTGGCTCCACATACCTCATCTGCAGCCATGAGACCATCTGCCACGCCACGGTGGTAGAGGCCAATAGGCAGTGAGTGCTGAAGGACAGGCAGTGGCACCAGGAGACCTGAGCTGCTGAGCTGCTGTGTGACCACCGGCAAGCACACCTCCTCCCTGAGCCTGTTTCCTCCCAGATGTCCTGGGGAGTTCAATGGCCTTGATCTCCAGGACAGGTGAGCCCAAGTCAGGGGTTGTTAAGACAGACCTCAGACAGACCTGTGTGACCTTGGGCAAGTCACTCCCCCCTCAAGGCCGGTATACTTGTCAGACTTAGAGCTGACAACACCCCATGTTGCTGGGTAACCACAACAGCTGAATGAGACATTGCGCATGAAGTGTCTGGCACAAAACGGGTCGGATCAGTGGCCACCCTGGCCGCAAGGCCTTCCATCACTGAGGTGGGCCCCAGACAGCCAAGTGAACCCCCAGACTGCAGATCCCAGGCTTCAAGAGCCTATGACTAGGGAGGGACATTCCCGGAGCGACATCTGACCTTCCCAGGTCCTCTGGGAGACAGGACACTCCTCTTGCTCGGGCTAGTGGGCTGAGCTCGCACAGGTCACCACTTGGGGCCACTGGCAGGTCACCCAGGCCACCAGGAGGCACTGCTGGGCCCCACCCTCCTGCTCCTGCAAAATGGTAAAAACCCTTTCCTTAACAAAGGCCATTCTTGCTTTTATCATCATTTGCATCAAAACAAAATCTTATGAAACCTGGGTTCGATGTGTAGAAGACCTAAAATGTATTCTTGATGGTAAAAAGGCCAATACGTAGCTCAGGTTCCAATTTAGCATTAAATGAGCACCCAAGGCGTCCCTGACTGGAGAGATCTCATCACTCCTCACTCTCAACAGCAGAGGTGTTTTCATTCCCTCCATTCAGATGAGAACACTCGCCCAGGAGGTCACAGAGGGAGGTGGCACAGAGCTGGGCCTCAAAGCAGCCCCTCCCACCCGGAAGTGCACACAGGCTCACCCAGCAAGGGTCCCCCCCGCACCACCCCGGGGTCTGCCCCAGGCAGATGGACCAGAGCAGGCTGTGCCACTAGTATGGAAGCAGGAGGTGAATTGGAAGGCCAAGACACAGACACTGAAGGACAGGGAGGGCAGAGAACATCCCCCCCACCCCATACCCACAGCAGTCTCGGGCAGGCCTCCGACCACCAGCGCCTACTTAGTGGGGCACAGAAATGCTCCTCAGCTCTCCACATCTCCCCTGACACCCAAGGCCCCTCACAGGTTACCTCTCCCCCACTGGCTTGAGCGATCCTGAG
Organism: Mellivora capensis; assembly: GCA_004024625.1. NCBI lineage: Eukaryota > Metazoa > Chordata > Mammalia > Carnivora > Mustelidae > Mellivora > Mellivora capensis. The sequence continues at coordinate 2,091 of PISX010000369.1, forward strand.
GACGCACCATGGAAGCTGGTGGCAATAGCACAGTGATGCGGAGGAGGAAAAGTCAAGAGCTGCCAGGTTCCCGTTACACAGGCTGAGCCCCGGACAGCCGGCCCGGGAGTTTCAGACCCACTTGAAGCAACAAGGACAGCTATCCACACTCAGCCACACTAGCTCTGAGCCGGCCCCATTGGTGTATGCACTTGCATGCACCAGTGCACTGAAGCCTCACCGTGACCCTGCCGTTTAGGTACTAGGATCAGACTGAGGCCCCACAGCTCGTGAGTGCGGGAGATGGCCATGAACCCAGCCAGCTGCAGCCTCTCCCCACCACCACGGCAGTGCAGGCCCCCTTCTGAAGGATGGTGAGCGTTACTATGCCCCTCGTACATTAGAACTCAATTTCAGTGATTCGACCCGACGCGCCCACCCTCGCAACATCATGGTGGCCTACTGGCGACAGGCCGGACTCAGCTACATCCGGTACTCCCAGATCTGTGCAAAAGCAGTGAGAGATGCAATGAAGGCCGAGTTCAAAGCAAATGCTGAGAAGACTTCTGGCAGCACCGTAAAAATTGTGAAACTGAAAAAAGAGTAATCTACCCTGGGTAAAGCTTGAAATGCTACATTTTCCAAGGTGAAGATGTGTGGGTCCATGTTACGACAGATTGAAAATGATCTCCCTGCATGGAAAAAAAATCCTTGTCTTGTTCTAGGTTGACAATGCCAATAAATTAAAAGATGGTTCAAAAAAAAAGAACTCAATTTCAAAAAACAATAAAGAAGTGATTAATACAGGGGCGCCTGGGTGGCTCAGTCGGTGAAGCATCTGCCTTCGGCTCAGGTCATGGTCCCAGGGTCCTGGGATCGAATCCCACATCGGGCTCCCTGCTCAGCAGGGAGTCAGCCTCTTCCTCTCCCTTTGCTCATTCCCTGTGCTTGTGCTCTCTCACTCTTCCTACCCTCTCTCTTTCAAATAAAATCTTAAAAAGGAGTTTAATAGGGACACCTGGGTGGCTCAGTTGGTTGGGCGGCTGCCTTTGGCTCAGATCATGATCCCAGCATCCTGGGATCAAGTCCCACATCGGGCTCCTTGCTCGGCAGGGAGCCTGCTTCTCCCTCTGCCTGCCACTCTGTCTGCCTGTGCTCACTCTCTCACTCTCTCTCTGACAAATAAATAAATAAATAAATAAATAAATAAAAGAGTTTAATACAAAAGTCAGGGCAGTTGTTAGGGAGGCACAATTCTGGGAGGGGTTTGGGGGTACAGTAATGTTTGATTTCTTTAGCTGGGTATTGGGTACACAGATTTCATTTTATTTTTACTCATTAAAATACAGAGGTACATTTTATATATCCTTTTGGTGTCTGTGATATACTTACAATTTAAAAGTTTAAAAGGAATGGAAGACCCCACCTACCAGGTTGGGGTTCAGCCCAGAGGCATCAACAGGGTCAATGTTGAGCCGCCCAGGAGCAGGGTACCAGTTGGAAGAAGGGCAGAGAAGCCAGGACCGCCCGTGGAATGCCAGCTCAGCAGTGACACCCCAGAAAGGGACCCTTGGGGCAGGGAGAGGTTGACAGGACCTCTCAGGAGGGAAAGGGGGACAAGAGCCCTTCAGGGTGAGCCTGGTGACCCTCTCCCGAGTTGGACACAGCCTCCAGGCTTGCTGTCTGTGAGCTGCAGACGACCTACCAGGCTGCCACTGCCCAGCCCTGTAAGTTCTTCATGCCTTTTATATGAAGCTTTTTGGGGTGTCCATGCTCAGTGCCAGGGAAGGCATCTACAGAAGCAGCCGGGCAAGCAAGCCTGACTCATGTGGGCCATGTGCAGAAGGAAGGGCAAGGGGAGGCACAGATGGTCCCCAGAGGGCTGTAAGCCCCAACCTCAGGAGCTGAGCTCAAGGCAGGCCTGCCTCATCACCCCATCTGGCCGGGGTAGGGCTCTCTGCACGGCGTCTTCTGTGCCACCCCCCCAGCGTTCTTCCTCTGGGACAAACAGGGACACACAGCACCCCTCCTGAGACCCTGACAATACTCTGCATGGCCGCCAAGGACCTGCACCCAGCCTGGCCCCACGGCCCAACTGCTCCCTCTTACCCTGACCCCCCCCCCCCCACAGACACACCTGACCTTGGATCTGGATTCCAAGGCCTCTTCCTGCTCCTTAGGCAGAGCTCTTTGAGAGTCAGAGTGCTCCTCGCTCAACCCAATACCCCCACAGCCAGCACCGTGTCTGGCACTGGTGAAGTTCTACCAACTGAGGGGCTGGCCCATCCTCCTGATTCCCCACCCCACACTTCCCTGTGCTCAAGAGAGGCAGACCTGCAAAGAGGTCTGCCCCCAGTCCCCTCTGTTCCCCACAAGCCCTCCCCAGAAAGGCCTAAGAGGCAATGGGAGGCCCCAGCTCCAGCCTGTGGACCAGTGGGGAAAGAGCCTGGTACCTTGTAGCTGGCATTACAGGACCCTGCAGCCAGAGTCAGAGTCCTCATGTCACAGGACTTATGAGCCCATCTCCAGAGTCCAGGGTTCTATTTACTCACCCATCACCAAATACCAGCCATGACCATAACAATAAGAACATAATAACAGATGCCACACATTAGACAGACACTGTCTCCAATCTCTACCACCACCCTGCAAGGGAGGAGTGTTTACTCCCACGTTACAGAAAAGGAGACCGAAGGTCAGAGAGGGCACAAGAGGAAGTCAGGAAGCGGTGAAGTGAGTCAAAATTTGAACACAGGCCTGTCTACTCCCTGAGCCCAAGCTCTGCACCTCCTTCCTGTCTTGCTGAGGTTCTTTGGGGACTGAGGCCAGTCTGGCTGGCCCACTACCTAACACTTAGCAAGACTGGAAGGAGGCTGTCTGCATCCATCCTTGTGGTTGCCAGCCAGCCAGCCAGGCAGGAAAAGTCCCTATTCCCAGTCTGCAGGAGAGGAAGCTGAGGCCTCTCATGGGAAAGGTGGGCCATGCCCAGGGCACTTCAATCACCGAGCGCAGTGAATGTAACTTTGCCAACATCACACAGCAAACGAGCCTGCCCTGAAATTGGACCACAGTCACCTCTCCACCCCAAGAGCTCAGGCCGACCGACCCCATACCACCTCTCCCCTCCAGCCTCCCAGAGCCCCCAGCAGACCAGAGGATCCCCTGGGAAAGGGCAGTGCACGGCCACCGCCACCTGCTTCTGTTCCGTGAACAAGAGGAAGCAGCGCCCTTGCCCAACAGAGGAAGTTCCTGGGTGGGGCAGGAGCAGAGCCGGGAGGGCCTGCCCAAAGGTCCCAACCTAGTCTGAGGTCCAGGAAGGGGCCCACGTCTGATGCCCATCTGAGGACTCCATGCTGACCTGCAAGGCCAGGGCTCACAGCCCCCCTCCCAACCCACCAGCCAGCAGGCATCGCCCCTTTAAGCAGCAGCCAGTTGGGCTGGCATGCCCAGCGGGTGAGTCAGCACCCAGTGCCCGCTGACTCACCCACCGGAAGCCTCCCGCTCCCCAGCCTTCTCCCCACACAGGCAACTGAGAACTTTGCTCCTTTCAGGCCTGGAGCCATGGGCTGGCTGATAGAGAGTTTCCTGTGCGTCACACCAGGGGTGGGGGAAGTCCCCAAGGTGTCACCCTCCAGTCTTTCCGACAGCAGGAACGGGACTGGACGAGGGGTTGAGGGGGGAACAGTGGCCACGGCAGGCAAGGCCAGGACACAGACAGTGCTCCTGAAGCCTCAGTGTCCCCACTGGGCATCTGGGAGCCATGCAAAGATCAACCGTGACACGCTTGCATGGGGCGGCACTCACAGTGCAATGCAGGCGGTGACACCATGCATACAGTACCCCCAAGGACACATGTGGCTTGAAGCAGCAGACCCAAACCACGCCAAGCAAATGTACCCCTGACCACTGGCCCCAGCGCCAGCTGCCGTTGGCCTCTGACTCCAGCCAAAGATGTGCATGTGGGCAAGGAGGCTGGGGGAAAACCTGCAGGGCTGAGGGACCTGGGGCCTCATGCACTCATGGAAAACTCCCCAGGCCTGTGGCATAGAGCACAGAGCAGGACACCAGCTGCGAGGCAGGAAGCTCAAAGGTGAAGCTCAAAGGTAAATCTCCCTTAAGGTCAAGTACCAACCACGCCCTGTTTTGTTCAGATTCCTCCAAGAAGGTGGAGAAGAGCACAATGCTGGAAGGCCCAGTGCCCAGGATGGGGAGGGCACTGCTGAGAATCCCAGCTCTGTGGACTCAGCCCAACAACTCCCCCTGTCTGGCCCCAGTTTTTCATCTGTCAAATGGGTCAGGCTGAGTGAATATAAAATGTCCCAACTGTAAAGGGCTGTGCACACAAGAGGCATCACCTCCAGCTCAGGCCCTCCTCCAGCTCAGGCTGGCCCTGGAGAGGACCCAGATTCAAGGCATAATGGAGCGTCCCAACAGCTAGGATGATGGGGTGCAGGGAGGGTGGGTCCCACCAGCTCAGCACAGGAATGGAACATAAAGGAGCACTGGAGAGACCTTTGGAGATATACAGGCGTGGACAAAGCCCTAGCTGCACCTGTCACAACTGTATGACCCCTAGGCAAGGCACTAACTACCTCGGAGCCTCAATTTCCACATCTAGAAGTGGGGCTGGGAGGAATGAATGGGAGAGAACATGGAACATGAAAAAAAGCTTGATAAGTGGCAAGTCGCAGGATTTTGGTGAGGTGGTATTATGGCTCCCCACCATATCCTTCCACAGACCCCAAAGAGGCAGACTTGAGGTCCCTGAGCCTTGCAGAGGCTCCTGAACCTCCATCTAACCCACCCAGCACCATCTATTACCTGGACCCACAAACTGGAAATTCATCTTGGTTCTCTCTGCAGAGAGGCTCAGAGAGGGCAACACCGGGGATCAAGTCACACAGCACACGGGAATCAAACAGTGCCTCCCCAAATTCCCTTTTCCCTTCACACCTAGGACCCCTCTCCCTTCACAGCTCTACAACTCCAGCTTTTATTGGGATGAGGTATTGCCTGCCTGGAAAAGCTGCAAGAGCATTCAAAGACAAACATCGCTTCCATCCTCTTCCTTCTGCCCGTGAAAACACTGTGGCCCAGGGAAGCTGAGGGACCTGCCCTAAGTCCCACAGCACTGACCAAGCCAGGCAAAGGCTCCAAGCTAGAGAAAAGAAGGGTCTGATTTCCTGGTTCTCCAGAATGGAGAAGCATATGATTTCCCGGCTCCCAAGCTCCACGAGGTCTGTGCAGTGCAAGTCCCTCCCCAGCCGCCTTCCCTCCGTGAGTGCCTCCTGAGTTACTCACAGTGGTTGGGCAATGGTCAGGGATCCGGCCTCCCACTTACGTAAGACGTAATTACCCTGCCCATCGGGCCGGCCGGGATCTGGCCCCCAGCCACCACAGCTGCTGGCCACAGGGGCAGAGATGGACCCACACCCTCCCCAGGACCCCAAAGGCCCTCCTGATGCCTGGGCCCCTCCAGAGAAAGAGAGGTAGGATCAGCCCCTGAGCAGTGGCCCACTGAGTGACATCTGTTACCTTTCTCCACCTCACTATGCAGCTGCAATCCAGACAGAGGCAAGGCCTTGACCCCACAAGCTGAGGCCTTCCCAACAAGGAAAACGGTAACAAGGTGTGGGCAACTGTGCCTGCCTCAGCACCTACTGTGTGCCTGCCTCAGCACCTACTGTGTGCCAGGCGCCCTGCTGCGCTCCTCCCCTCCTCACCCATGCCTGCTGGAAACTCTTCAGGATTTGCTGCCTCGTACCATACCCAGAAAACCACACAAGGTGTGTGTGATTACTCCCATTTTACAGACAAGGAAACTGAGGTCCAGAGATACTCCTGCTGCCGGCATGAGGCAGCAGCAGGTTTAGAGAGCAAGGAGGCAGCCCATTCATTACAGCTATGTCAGGTTTGGAAATCTCACACAGCCTAGCCTGCTGAGGCTTAAACATGCCAAAAACATCCTTCCCTCTTCCGTGCGCGCGCGCACACACACACACACACACACACAAAATCCCCCTTTCACCCTCCAAGTTTCACCCCCCCCACCCCCGCCCCGCATGACAAATCCTGCTGCCTTGCCGCCGCAGCCGCCACCTCACAAAAATTTCCAGGAAGGCCGGCTACTTGGAGAAGACAAGAGTGAGTCCATTGCACAGCCAGCACCCTGGCCTAGCAGCTGGCCCAGAACCCAGAGGCAGCAGGGACAAGCCCGGTATGGATCAACCCTGAAGTTACAGGGGAGCGAAAGGCGGTGAGCTCTCCAAGTGCAGAGAGAAGCTTGCAAGTCAAGACAAGGAGGAGCTGATGGAGAGGGGGGCCGTGTGTTAGGGTGGGGTGGGAGGCCAAGAGAGGTTCCTGGGGGACCAGGCTGCCGGGCTGCAGGCCCGCCAGGGAAGGAGCAATGAGGGGCCTACAAGGATGGACAGAGTTGGGGGAGAGGAGCGAGTTCTTAGCTGGAGTATAGCCAGGGCACCCACATGTGGGGGGGGGGGGGTAGGGGGGGGTTACAGTGAGATTCCCCAGCAGAGCAGCACTGCTGGGGCTCAGATGGGAAGTCCTTTAAATCCCAGTGTGGATACAGCCCTGGGACCAGGGAGTGGAAGTGGGGGCGGGGGGTGCAGATCAGAGTGAATCCCACCTGGATCCAACCAAGGGACCCAGGTTGGGAGAATTCCTGTCCTAGGGGCAGTTAAGGCCTAAATGAGGAGGTCAGAGTGAGGTTTCTGATCTGGAGCGAGGTCATCACAACGAGATCCTAACCTGAATTCGGGCCCGAGAGCAGTTTCAAGGCCTAAACTGGGGTCCAGGTGAGGTCTAGGCTGAGACGGAGACCCAAAGAGGGAGGGATTCTGGACCGGAATGCTGCCTCCGTCCGGGACGGGCTGGAATGGGATCACACAGACCGAGGTCGGGGTCCGCAGTCCCGCCCCGAATGGGTGCGGGGCGGGGGGGGGGGGGTTGTGGTGGGAGGTCAAGCTGCGCTCCCTATCAGGAGTTCCTACCTTTGGTCTGGGGCATGCTGGCGGGCTGACTGGAGGCGGGCGATTCCATGGTGCAGGCGGGTCCAGGGGCGGCGGCAGAACTAATCTAGAGGTCGGCGGGCTCTACCCGGGCGGAAAGCTCTCATGGCTGCGGGCAGGGGGCCCGGGCGCGGCGGCGGAGCTGAGGCGGCGGCGGCGGCGGCAAATACGCGTCCACAACGGGCGGTGCCGGAGCCAGACTGGGCAGCGCCGCGGGGGCCCCCGGCCGGACGGCGCCGACGTAAGCCCCGCCCCTGCACGCCGACTGGCCCGTGCGTCTCCGGGGCCCGTCCCCTGCCTATCAAACACCGACCTGCCCTGCCTGTCAAGCACAAGCCTCGCCCCTGCTGGCCCCAAATCCGGCTCCTCCCCTGTCTGTCAAGCCCCGCCTTCCACCCGGGAAACCCGGGCCCACTCCGGCTGGGTCCCCCCCCCAGGCGAGAGCCTGGTCCCTCCCGCCGCCTGTCCAGGCGCAAGCCCCGCCCCCTGCCCGGGACTCGCGGAGCCCGCCTCGCCCCTGTCAGGCACTAGGCCCCGCCCCCGCGCTCTCCCAGCCGCGCGGCGCCCACCTCCAGTGCGCTCCGTGCACCCGCCTGGAATGCGTAACCTAGGAAAACCCCAGGTATCCTGGGGTGGCGGGAGCGGGAAGGCGGGGTCCTGTGGAGGGGTTGCAGTGCGCCCCCGGGCCGAGACCTGGATTCAGATCTCTACGTGGCTACTTTCCAGAGGCGTTGACCTTGGGCAAGTCTGGTGACCCCTGAGCCTCAGTTTTCACCTCTGTGAAAAAGCGACCGTGACAGCCCTGTCTCCCGGCGCTGCTCAAGGGGTCGGGACCTGGGCTTTAGCAGATGGTCCATCCTGGCTGACCAAACATTGTACAAGCCTTAAGCACAATGCCCAGCGTGCGCACATTTGTTCCCTGCTCTGCAACATGCACTGAGCGCACGCCGCCGTGTGTAGGGCACCGGGAACCCTTTGGTCACGGTGGTGAGCTTTGTGGCTCCTAGTAAGACATCAGGAAACGTGGCTGTTCGTGGTGGTGTCTTACTGCCTCTCCTTCCCCACACGGTGAAACTGAGTCTCGGAGGGAGTAAGGTGGGCCGTTGGTTATCTTCTCCTCTGCTCTTGGGGCCTCCGTCTGTGTATATAGACTGTCTAAAGTATATAATGGCCACATAGGCCAGTCCTCTCTTCTGCTCCCACGTGGAGCTAGGGGGATTTTAGGAGCCACTGACCAATCTGGCCCTGCGATCAGGTGACTCAGATGGAAAGCTACCAGCTAGGGACAGCGGGAAGGGCCTGGCAAAGGTCAAGGAGTCAACCCTTTGCCTCTGGGCAGGCATGAGTGTGCGGTCTGCCAGGGACCTCACATGAGGGAAGCAGATTCCACCTCCTGCTAGAAATGCTTGGAGCGGGGTGCTGACCTCTGCTTGCCCATTTGTAAAAAGGGGTGATCCCTACAAGGCCCCACCCACACAATGATGGAGAGGGCCTGATGAGATAAGGAAGGGGGATATGTTATTTATATTATCATTTTTCTCTTCCTGCGTCTCTGGCTCACCCTTTCCAGGAAGTGGGTGGAAAGTCATGATCTATGGACTCAGACAGGTATGGGTTCAAATGCCAGCTCTGCCACTTACTAGAAGTCATGGAGCAGCTCCATGCCTCAGTTTATTGACCTGTCCCATGGGGACAATGAGGCCTCTCTGAAATTAGCTCGTGAGCTCGGGCTTGGGAGTCCCTAGCTTAGGGCCTGGCACTTCCTAAATGCCCAGGAAATATTTGCAAATACACTGCAGGCCACCTCCTCCAGGAAGCCATCTCAGCCTTACCACTCCTGGGTGGGTGGAGTGCTCTGTTCCTAATGGGGCATGTGACCATGGGCTAGTCATTTCACCTCAGGACCTGCTGCTTATCCATCTGTAAAATGGGCACCCAGCAGCAGCTACCTCCCAACCAGGAATGTAATCCTGGTCCTGCAGGTTTTCTAAGCTCAAGACTCCTGCCATCCACTCGGACCTCCACACTTCCACGTGCCCCCTCGCCCTCTCCGTTCCTTGCTATGTTTGAGGGTCTCAGTGCTGCCCCTTGAACAGTGTCAATACCCATCCTGCCTCGAGGCCTCTGCCCTCACTGTTTCCTCTGCCTGGAACCCCTTTCCTCCCAGGAGTCCTGTGGTGGTTCCCTTCCAGCCTGCAGGCCTCCACTTAAATGAACTCCTCTAAAAGGCCTTCCTGGTCATGTCCCCAAATCAGTTTTAATTCTCTGCACAGAATTCATGCCACCGATGCCTTTCCTATCTGTTGTTTTTTCATCCAGCTCTCCCTCTACACCATCAGCCCTTCCCGGGCAGGAATCTTGCCAGCTCAGTCCCTGCTGCAGTCCTGATGCCCAGCCCGGGGCCTGGTGCATAGTAGGTGCCTCATAAGTACGTGAGGAATGAACAAAGGAAGCATGAAAAGCATGCCACAGACATCGATGGAGTGACTCTAGTCTCGTGCCAGCCTCCCAGGCACCCCCGTGACTCAGACAAGGACCTTCAGTTGGAGGAGTTGACGGTTAGGCAGGGAGCCTGACAGACAGCCCAAGAATCACAAAACTCCATGTGGGGTGCTATAAATAGGTTCATGAGCAAGAGCCTCAGGAAGGAACCAGACACCACCTGCATAAGCTCAGGGAAGGCTCCTCAGAGGAAGTGACTTTGAGACTGGCCCTTGAAGAATCAGTAGGAGCTGGTCAGTAGAAAAGCAGAGAGAGTCTCCCTGCAAAGGGCTGGAGGTGCGAAAGGGACCCCCCTGTGAGGGCCAGTCTGGGATGCAGGGCTGCCTTGCTGCCCAAGAAGGAAGCCCCACCCCGGAGCCTCTCTTTCTCCTCCGAGTGAGGTGCCACAGCATCTGCTGGCCACCTTCTGCCTCTCTGGAGCACGGGACAGCTGAGCAACTCCATCATCACTCAGAAACCAGAAGGGGAATTTGATGGGGTCCCAGCAGCTTACCTGGACTCTGAGAAGGAATGTCCGTAACACCCCTCTCTGTAGACTTGGGGAAACTGAGACACAAGGAAGAGGGTGTGGTCAAAATTTGGATGTGGGCGTGACTCGAGGTGGGAGGGAGCTGGGATGACAGGGGACTGGAAAGAGAGGATGGTCAGAACCCAGGATTGGGGAACCTCATTCATTCATTCAGCAACTATTTTTTGAGCACTTACTGTGTGCCTAGCACTGAGAGTGCAAGACTGAACAAGACAGACACAACTCCCTCAGGGAGATGATGGTCTGGTGGGCAAGCCAGGCAAACAAAATGTGTAGGTTACATCATTATACTCTGTCAGAGTGTAAGTGCTATGAGACAAGGGATGGATGGGGACTGGGAGTGTGTCTGGGTGTGGGGACTATACTTTTAAAGATGGAGCTCAAGAAAAGGCCCACTGGAAGGTGACTTAAGCACAGAGCTGGGGAGGTGAGGAAGGAGTCAAGAAGATATGTGGTGGAAGAGCATGAAGGCAGAGGGAACAGCATGTGCAAAGGCCCTGAGGTAGGTGGCTTCTAGTGGAATAACTGTGGCTGGAGTAGTGGGAGATGGTGGGGGGGCTGTTCTCACCTATATGTACCTCTGGCACATCTCCAACACACCCAGCTTCACAATCAAAACCCCACAAGCCCCCTTTCACACCGTTGTAAGTCCACGGAGCTCAAATACATATGTGCACACGAACACAGCAGGGTGCACAAGTGTGAACACGCACGTGGAACAGCCAGACAGTGTAGGCACATTCACAGACTCTATCCATGTGCACAGCTGTGTCCGTGCACACCTCCGTGTCCCTGTCCGTGCACACCTCCGTGGCTTGCTGACACACAACGCCCTCTGGTGACCATCTCTGGCATGGTGGCTGAACGTGAGCGGGACACTTTAGGCCTGGGCAGAATAAGCCATCCTCTCTACTCCTTCCCCCTCCTCTCTCTGCTTCCTGTCCCCAGTTCCTCACACTGCAGCCAGAGAGAGCCTTCCAAAATACAGCACTGGCCACGCTCCAAACCCTGCCAGGGCTCCCTAAGCGGGAAACTTCCCCAGGCATCATCCCACTGCAGCCACTCCCAGCCCAAGCTTTCCTCCCTGAACTTTTGTTTGCAAAGGCTGTTCCCTTAGCAGGGAAGGCCCTCCCTGCCTTCTCCACCTGACTCAGTCCTATCCTCCTTCAAGGCCCAGTTCTGAAATAAAATGGGGAGGCTTTCCCTGACAAACAATCCCACGCCCTCTCATCGAGGACCCCGGCTCTGCCGGCGGCTGCACCCCCATCTGCCTCTCCGTTTAACTTGTACTCCTGCAAAGCCAGAGCTGGAGCTGGTTTCTTCGGGCCCAGCACTGGACCGGCAGGAAGCCGTGGGCCGAGGCTACAGGAAGGCACTCGGGGAAGAGTACGGCAGCCGGTGGGCGCCTCCTCCTAGGGCTCGGGCTCCGAGGGCGTGGTGTGCAGAGGTAAAAACTGAGAGGGAAGGCAGGGGCTCACCTGCCTTACTTAAATTGTCACCATTCTCAAGTATCCAAGGGTGAATTCTTACAAACTTGATGACTCTGCCAGCAAAGCAGGGCACCTACTCTAAACATATCATCTGGGGGATTCCCTATGATACAGGTGCATGAGGAAGGTAACCACTTTGTCCCTGCAGTGTCCCCAGCACTCCACAGTTGTGGAGTGGAGAAAGGCTCACAACCGCCCAGCAAGAGGCATAACAATATTACTGTGTCCATTTAACAGAGAAGAAAACTGAGGCCCAAAAAGATGTCTAAAGCAGCGAATCGTGGCAGAACTATTGTTGAAACTGTCAGATGGAGACAGAGTTTTCCCTACCTTTTTCTGCCGAGCTTCCATGAAATGGTCTGCAACATCCTTCCCCTGAGCAAAACAAGCTGTCCTTGTGCTCCCGCCACTGCTTTCTGGAAAATGCCAAGCCCTTGTTCGGACAGAGCCCCTGGGTCTGTCCAGCCCAATATTCTGCAAGGATATGCTCAGAAACCCTGAGGCTGCCCCAGGAACACGTTCAGGGGCCCAGTCCAGAGGCTGTCTGTCCCCAGGTCCTCACACAGGGTCCTGCCTGCCAAAGAGGCAGGGATGGGTGTTTATTGACACGTGTCACACTCCAAGGCTGAGACTTCACATGACCCAGTCAGGTCAGCATGGTCAGACCCTCATCTCACGGACAAGGAAACTGAGGCCCAAGCCAAGTTCTCACTGCCAGGAAGAATGAAACCAGGGTATTAGCCCACATCATCAGAACAGCCCAGTATCAAGTAGTTCACTAAAGCACTCACGCTTGTCATCACGAATCCAGGACCTCAGACTTGTCCTTATCACCGTCATATGGTGTTTGCACCAAGTGCAATGATGGAGACAAACAAGTCGCCCAGCCAGACCACGGAGAAGAGAGGCGGAAGTGCGTCAAGATCGCGCTGACTCTGTGACCGGAGCTCACCCTGATACCGGCCAGCAAAGAGCTGTTTTAGGATCGAAAGGCGACCTGGCTTCCCTAGGAAGTAGCAGAGTGACCTGGAGCCAAGGCCTCAGAGATTCCCGCATCTGTTCTCTTCGGTGCTTTTATACCGTTACAGCCATCCCCAAGCCTCAACTTCCATCCTTCCCATGATAAGGGTCTCATTCCCTCACTAGAAGAGTCTTCCATTCCCGAGGAATTCTGACCATTACCAGCTTCTTCCTGAGGTCATGCTGAAGCTTTCCTCTTGGAGATCCCAAGCTCAAATCCATCCATCCATTCAAGGTTTATTTCCTGAGCATCTACTTTGGCCTGACTCCGTGTTAAGTAGTGAGGAACAAGGTCTCCGCCTTCATGGAGCAAACCTCTGGGGGAGGTTGAGAAGGAAGGCGGCTGCACCCCCATCTGCCTCTCCATTTACATCCACGAAGTAAATCCATAGAATAATTTTGAAAATGTCAGGGCTATGAACAAAAGTAAAGTACGGTGATGTGGCAGACAGGCACCATTAAACAGAGTAGTCAAGGAGGCCTTCCTGGAGGAAGTATCGTCTGAGCTCAGATTTGGGTGAAAAAAAGAGTCATCTGAAAGGGGGTAGGAGCTGACCTAAAATAGTCCATAGTACACAATAGATGCTCAGAGCAAAAGGTAAAGGGGACTTGGAGTTAACCATGAACTGAATGGGGACATTTTTCTCCCTTCCCTCCCAAAACCCCTCTAAAAGGACATAAATAAAATAAATCTTTAGGACACACACAAGGACAAAAAGACAAGGACAGGATACGAGGAATCCACAACACAACAAACTAGCGAATCAATAGACAAACAGTGACCAACTTAGAGAGTAGAGAAAGGGGAAGTCAGATCTGGAGGAGGAGGGGTCAACCCCAGGCCAGACCACCGACCTGACAGACCCTTAGAAACACTCAGCTGGGACGCCTGGGTGGCTCAGTTGGTTAAGTAGCTGCCTTTGGCTCAGGTCATGATCCCAGCATCCTGGGATCGAGTCCCACATCGGGCTCCTTGCAGGGAGCCTGCTTCTCCCTCTGCCTCTTCCTGCCACTCTGTCTGCATGTGCTCACTCTGTCTGACAAATAAATAAATAAAATTAAAAAAAAAAAAAAAAAAAAAAAAAAAAAAAAAAAAAAAAAAAAGAAACACTCAGCTGGGAGGCACCAGGTCCCCCTGGAGGGTGGAGCAGGTTGGGCATAGAAACAAAATGAGTGAAGAGTTTGTAAAAGGAGCAGTGAGCTATGCCTCCCAACTTCCCAGACACAAAGGTCATGAGCCTCCAGCTTGAAAGGATCCCCTGAGTGCCCACCTTGACACAAAAAGGACAAAAGTCAGTAGGTAACCCCCCGCCAAACAAAACACACACAATGGAGAACGTAGTCATAAAGTACTGCGCAGCTCGGCTGGAAACAGTGTTTCCATAATCACAATATTGTAAACGCCAAAGACTGATGTAGCCCCACAGTTTGGGGCCATGAGATTGGGCTCCTGGGGAAGGAGAGCCACAGAGGTCTGCGTGTAAGAGAACTGAACCCTCATCTTCCAACCTGGGAAGCTATCAGATACTGTCTAAAACCGAAAAGAAAGACAGAAATGGCCATCAAAGCATGTGATGGAGAAATAAGGAAGCCAAAGGGGTTGCAGTCAGTCCCACTAGAATCTCAGTTGTGGGGGCAGAGGGAGACTTGCTCTTTTGAGGACATTGTGGCATCCCCAGTGCCCAGAACAGAGCCAGGCACACACCAGATGCTCAATTCCCGTTTGTCCCCGGGGGTGGGAACAGGCAGCTGCTGGGGAGTCCTTGTCCATCTTGCAGGCCTCGTCGTGCTGACGGCCTTTCCACACTGGGGACGTGCATTGCTCTAAGAAGAATTAAAAGTCGACTTGAGGGGAAAATAAACAGGCCGGTCGTCTAGAGCATAGTTCCAGCAGGAGGGGCAGAGAGGAGAGGAAGGACATGAGGTTAGAGTGTCAGCAGGCCCAGGTCGTGGAAGGCCATGATGGAAATGGTGTCGAGGACCCTCAGTCATTCCAGGACACTCTGGTTGGCCCGCCACACACTCCCCAGAAAAGCCACAGGTCCCTCCACAGAGCCCTGTGCTTGCAGACCCCACGGGGGCCTCAGGGGCCTCGGGGGCCTCGGGGGCTGGGTGCATGCTGCAGCCATGCCCACCGCTAAAGAACGCAGCGCCACCGTTCTCCCACTGCCTGTGCTCAGTGAGTCCGCGCCAGCCGTCTGCTGGGCTGTGCCCTGGTCCGCTGCCCAGGGCAGGCTGGGGCACCAGGGGCTGCTGGTGTCTGGCGTCTCCAGGGGAGGCAGCTCTGCCCTGGAGGCAGGGGATGCGTTGGAGAGACTCCAGGCCAGGGTGAGCTGCAGGGCAGGCCAGAAAGGGACACAGGTGCCCACTCAGGGGACCCTGGGTAGGAGAGGCCAATGTGCGGGCCTCCTGGCAGGAGGAAACTGGAGCAGTACAGCCATCCAGCCCAAAGGCAGGCCCGAGATCTGTCCCGGCCAGCATCCCTATGGCACTGAGCATTGCCCAGCGCACCACAGAGAGGCCCCAGGGGAAGCCTCCTCCGGCCCAGGTATGCCCTGTCCAGGCCTAGAGCCAGGGCACTGCCTACAGCCCTGCGCTGGGGAAGCTCTCCTGCGTGAAATGCCCTTGGCTGCCACCCCCAGCCTGCTCCTGCTCAGAGTCAAAGGCTCAGCCATCCCATCCTTCGAAATGCTCTGTGGGCAGACCCTGTCCAGCAACCACAGATTTTCCTGCGATACGGGGAAAAAGGGTGTTCAGGTTATCTGTCTTGGAGAAACTGTCATTTGGAGGGTTGCAAACGTTCTTGGGTGGAGAGAATCCGTCCTTGGGGGAGGCCCCAGTGAAGGACTGAAATTGATTCAGACATCTGATGGGCAGGCAGCCATGATGCCCCCGGCTTGCTTAGACAAGTGGCTGGCTCTGCCCCCCACCCCTCCTAGGGATAGATTTCCACTGCCCTGGCCCTGGAGGTTATTGCTTGTGCTTGGGGATCAGAGAGCCATGAAGTAGTGGGAAGGAGCTTCCGTCTTGCACACTCAGAGGGGTGTGCACCCCCCACCTCCACATGGTGTTGTTCCGTGAATGACTCAGATCTGGGGCCACTGCAGGGGGTGCTGCTGTGATGACCTTGTCCTCAGGGGCTGTGCAGGGGCAGGGAAGGGGGGCACCAAGCCACATGCTCCAAATGTGGCCTCTTCTGTTGTGGTAGGAACCCTCCCTTCAGCCAGCTGGTTTCTGCCTTGCTTGAACCATGGGGAAATTTTGCGAAAAGTAGCTGCCTAGACCAAGACGCTTGGTGAGAATGTAGGAAATACTCCCAACAGGTCAGCCAGGGTGGTTTCTGGGCAAAGAGATCACAAGGAATGTGTTTGCCTTCTTTATGCTTTTCTGTCGAACGTTTCCTTCTGTAAGAACCATGTGTTACTTTTAATATATATTAAATATGTAGTAGTTTGGTATGTTAATAAAGCCCAATAATATAATTACTGTTTATTTTATTTTTTTAAAAAATTTTGAGAGAGAGAGCATGAGGGCAGAAGGGAGGCTGGCGGTGCAGATGGAGAGGAAGGGAGAGTCTTTTTTTTTTTTTTTAAAGATTTTATTTATTTATTTGTCAGAGAGAGAGAGAGAGAGCATAGGCAGACAGAGTGGCAGGCAGAGGCAGAGGGAGAAGCAGGCTCCCCGCCGAGCAAGAGCCCGATGTGGGACTCGATCCCAGGACGCCGGGATCATGACCTGAGCAGAAGGCAGCTGCCCAACCAACTGAGCCACCCAGGCGTCCCAGGAAGAGAGAGTCTTAAGTGGAGCCTGACTCGGGGCTTGATCTCACAACCTGAGATCATGACCTGAGCTGAACTCAAGCGTCGAACACTTAACCAAGTGAGCCATCCAGGCGCCCCTATTTGACATTTTAATGTAAACAAACAAAATGTCATCATTATTTTTAACTCTGCCTCTTCTTTACATCTCACTCTTGCCTCTTCTGGGCAGTCCAATCAATATCAAATATCCAAATCTCAATATCTAATCTCAAATATCCAAGCTGAGGGACTCACGGGACTTGACACCATCCAGTGACTCAAAACTCCAGGATCCAGGGGTGTCAGGGGCTGGGGTAAGTACAGTGGTTTAGGGGAGGCAGGGAGTTCCCTGGTTCTAACCTGGCCCGGCTGTTTCACAGAGGAGGGGTAAACAGCACCTCTAGGGTCTGACCCTGGGCCGAGGTCCTCCACAGCCCTCAGACCCTCCTAGGTCCCAGCAGATACGCGTTGAGAAAAGAATGATAGTCTGAGGCAGGAAAAGTCACAAGATCTACCCC
Organism: Mellivora capensis; assembly: GCA_004024625.1. Lineage (NCBI taxonomy): Eukaryota > Metazoa > Chordata > Mammalia > Carnivora > Mustelidae > Mellivora > Mellivora capensis. Next base: position 18,954 of record PISX010000369.1, read on the forward strand.
CGCCTTGTTTCTTGCTGAGTTTCGAACCCCCCTAAACTCAGTAGTGTAAAATAACTATTTCATCATGCTCACAGCAGGGGTGGCCTAGGGACCCTGGACATCTGCAGCCTCAGCTGGAGTCACCTGGAGACCCCTTCATTCAGTGTTGGGTCCCGGGGCCCAGAGGACGGCAGGGCTGGGCGCAGCTGGGTCTGTGGACTGGGGCACCTACACACAGCCTCCGCCTGGGGCCTGGGCTTCCTCGGTCAGCCAAGCGGAGAACGAGGTGGAAGATCCTTGGCCCTTTCTGATGCAGTGTCAGAAGTGACACGGTATCACTTCTGCCTTCCTCATTGGTCAAAGCAACCCACCCAGTTTTCAGGACAGGAAAACTGCCTCAGGCAGGACAGACTCTGCCTCACAACGGAAGAACGTTGGAGAACTTGCAACCATTTCTTTAAGAGCTCTACAGTCCTTTGGCAATTCCTCGTGGACAGGGGCCCTTCGAAGAGCCACCTCCCCTACTTCCCATGGTGTCAGCATCTCTTAGAGCAGGGTCCCTGCTGGGGCCTTCCCCCTCCAGTGAGGAGGCTGAGACAAATCCAGATGGGATGAGACTGAGGAACGTGGTGGCAGGATCTCAGAAAGATTCAGAGCCTTCACGGCTGGTGGGACGGGGGTGGAGGCCGACGGAGGAGGCCGGAGGGATGAGGCTTCAAGCCTCCCATGGGTTCAGGCACCAATCACGAAGATAAAACCAGGCCAGGCAGTAGGTGTGGGGAGAGAAGAGAGCAAGCTTGCTGGGGAACACGTGGAGTGGAAGGGTTGGACACCCCGCTCATCCTTCTAGGCGGAGTGCCACACCACGTGCCCCAAGAAGCTCTCCCTGCTGCTCCAGGTGGAGTTACTGGTCCCCACTCTGGGTTCCTGAAAACCCTGTGCTGCCGTCGTCAAGCTAGATGGGAACCCTCAAGCCCAGACCTAACACGTCTCTGGGTCCCCAGCCTCATCCAAGGGCAAGAGAAAGGCCCCTCCAGGTGGAGCGGCCTCCCAGCGGGGCTGGGGGGGGGGGGGACCACAGATGGCCCGTATCCCTCAAAAGGCTCCCAAGAGCCTCTGGGATGGAATTCTGCCTCCTCTGTTTACTAGTGCATGACACCAGGCGAGTTACAGGATTTCATAACTGCTCCAAGAGCCTCAGTTTACTACTGTATAAAGACAAGGTTTCACTGGTACTCTAAAAAGGGAGGCCTAGGAGGTGCTTAGCACACAGTCAGAGCTCAACTAGGGCTTGGCCGTGAAATCAGCCCCCTCCTGAGGCCTTGGGGCGGGAGGAGGCCTCAGGATCTGGGCCAATTCAGTGGCCTCCTGGGTCTTGAGCTGGATGTGGAGGCTCCCTGAAGGAGATGCCTCACCCAGGCCCTTCCTTCAGGGGCGCCCAGTCTGACCCAAAACAGACAAGCAACGGCAGGTGGAAGGTGCCTCCCAGGGGCTAGCGGGGAGCCAGGCGTAGAGAAGGGCGGGGCCTACCCCTGCCTCTAAGTTACTCCGTAGAGTAACACCTGGGATGGCCAAATCAGAGGTAGCTTCACAGAGGAGGAAATTTCAGTTCCACAGTGAAAAGTGACAAGGTACGGGAGCGAAAAATGTCTCTATCCCGCCGGCCACCTTGGTGCCCACCCAGGACTCAGCCCGTCGTGTGTCCTAGGAAGGACAAGGCCACACCTGTTCTTTTCTCACCGCCCTACACATATCTTCTTCACTTAACACCGTCTTAAGACCCTGCGAGCCCTCTCATCTCAGCACGCGGAGGGCATCCACATCCTTTCTGCACCTACAACAATCCAAGCGAACCTGCCATCAGGATTTAGCAGGTCCCCTGCTGAGAGGCATGTGTATTTCGTGTCTACAGTGAATATTCCGGGGCAAACTCCTTCCCCACTGTGCCAGGATATTTGAGGAAGGGAATCCCAGAAGGGGGAGGGCCGGGGCGAAGGGGCCCCGCATCCTAATGTAGCCAGGTCCCGCCCCAGGTCCCTCCCCACGCTGTCTGAGCCAGCCTGTTCCCGCCAGGAAGGCTTTAATGAACTAAGGCGATGCTTGGGTGCGAGAGGGCAGTCAGAGAAGCAGCTGCGAATGGAAAAGGGTGCAGAGATGGAGAGGCAGCTAGCTTGAAGGGAGGGGAAGGGGCCTGTGACAGGTGAAGCGGGGAGGGCATGACGGACTTCCCAGCGGCACTGCGGCGGTCGGTGAGGCTGCGCACACACTGTGCCAGGGAGCACGCAACAGCTGGCCCCACAGGTTGGGCAGGCCTCACGGAAGGGACAAAGGCTGTGGGCCCAGTGTGGCAAGGCGGTCAACCACCTGGTCTGAGAAGACGGCGTGCCTGGCGTGCAAAGCCTGCTCTCTCACTACCGCATCGAGTGAGTCACTGGGTCTCTGCAAACCTCAGTTTTCTCATCTGTAAAATGGGACAATTTTACAGCTACTCCCCCAAGTGGCATAACTCCTGCGGGCCCAGTGCTTGGCACGAACGAGGCACTCTGTACACAGTCGCTGTTTGCCTCTGGTTGTCCTGCGTTCAGCCCGACCTAGAGCCGGAGTTGGGCGGTGCTCCGGGAGCGTGTGCGCATGCGCCCAGAGCGCGCAGGAGAAACCTGCCATTCTCCCTTGGAGCCACCGTTTGTGGGACTTGGAGAGGCCAGATTGGCTCTCCAAGCCTCGGGCGTCTCTTCAGGCAAACGGAAATCAAATCCTGAGTGCTGTGGTGAGGCTCAAAGGAGGGAGCACGTCCATGCATGCCCAGCACACCAGAGTCAGGGCTGTGAGCCAGGCGATAGGGAGGGATGTAGCTTTGCCCGGGTGGGGGGGGGGGGCAGGGCAGGGAGGGCGAGCTCATCTCTGAGGTCTCCTCTGGGCCAGCCCCCCCTCCCAGCAGCAGCCCAGCCTAGCAGCCTGGGCCAGCTGGTTGGTTTTGATAAGTGAATATTAGAAATGACAAACAACACAGAGATGTCCTGGGCTCCAGCGAAGGCTGTGGCTCCCTCAGGGAGTTCCAGCCTGGGGGGACCTGGGTATCGGTCTTGGAGGCCCAGGGGAGCCTACGTTGGCAGGTGCCACTAGGAGTTCTGGACTGAGGCATGGAGTTTTGTTCTACTCACAAGGACAAAACAGAGTAATAACGCAAGAGTAGTAATGAGAATAATAACGATAAAAACACCCACTTATTGAACATTTATGATGTTATTGAATCCTCAAAACAAGCCCAAAGGAAAATATTTGCAAAACACATCTCTGATATTGGGCTTGTACCCAGAATATACACAGAAATCTCACAACGCAAAAATAAGAAAACAAACAACCCCAAAACAAAACAAACCCAACCCAAAGATCTGAACAGAGAGCTCACCAAGAAGATATACAAATGGCAAAGATATACAAATGGCAAATAAGCACGGGAAAAGACGATCAGCGTCATTAGTCGTTAGAGGAATGCAAATTAAAACCACAACGAGGTTTACTACACACCAATTAGGATGACTAAAATTTCTAAGACTGACAATTCCAAGTGTTGGCCAGGAGGTGGAGAAATCTTGCTGGTGGGAATGTAAAATGGTATGACCAGTCTGGGAAAGAGCTTGGCCGTCTCTTATAAAATTATACACCTGTCTACAATCCATTCCACTCCCAAGATAAGTGAAAACCTGTGTTTACACACACACACACACACACACACACACACACCCTCTATGTAGGGGCACCTGGATGGCTCGGTTGGTTAAGCATCCGACTGCTGATCTCAGCAAAGTTCTTGATTTTGGGGTCATGAGTTTCAGCCCAATGTTGGGCTCCACGCTGGGAACGGAGCCTACTTTAAAAAAAGGAAAAAAAATCTCTATGCAAATATTAATAGTAACTTTTTTCATTAGACCTAAAACCAGGAAAGAACCCAAGTGTCCATGAACTTGTGAATAGAAAAAAAAATTTGGTATATCTGTCCATGGACTACTACTCGGCAATGAAAAAGGGCTGAGCTGCAGATCCAGGCAACACCACGGATGACTCTCAGGTGCCTTATGCTGAGTCACAGAAGCCACACAAAAAAGGTGACATCAGATATGATTCCCTTTGTATGCCATCTAGAAAAGGCAAAACTATAGTAGCACAAAGAGATCAAGTGGTTGCCAGGGACTTGGGGTAGGAGGATTAACTGCAAAAGGGCATAAGGAAAATTTGGGAGTGAAGAAAATATTCTATAGGATGCTTGTGATGGTGGTTACGGGGTTGTAGACTTGTGTCCAAAGTCATCAAAATCACACTTACCGTCTGAATTTTATGGTATATAAACTATATCTTAAAATCTTGGGGAGGAGGAAGGAAGCCAGTTCAATAAAGAGAAAAAACCCCTGGGCAGCACAAGGGGAGAGGGTATAGAGGGAGGGTACAGGGGATCCAATGCTCAGAAGGGTGATGTCATGGGTCCAAGCCTTGTGGCAACCCTGATAGGAGGAGACACATGGAGACTAGGGCAAGACTGGGGCCCAATAGCAGCCAGGTGGGTCTGGGATTAGAGAAGAGAAGGGCTGGAGGTTGGAGCAATGGCTCTTTTGGACAGGCTGGGTGTGTGTAACAGCTGGAGATTTCTGAGATTTCGGGGACTGCTGGGACAGAGGGACATGGGACGGCTCCAACTGTTCACAAGGCAGTGGTTCAGGAGCTTTCTCACATATCACCTCATTAATTCCTCACCACAAACTATAGCTCAGAGAGGTTAGGTCAGGCTCCCAGGTCATACAACAAAGCTGGTGGCAGACCTGGCCTGTTACCGCAAAGCCAGGTTCTTTCTCTAGGTATAGAAGGGAAGATAGGAATCCCTGAGGATCCACTTGCCTCCCAACTTGATGTGCAACTCAGTCAAGTCTCTTCCTTTCTCTAGGTCTCCACCTCTGTAAAATGGGGCTCTAACAACCGTTCTCATAGAGCTCTGGTGGGGGAAAAAGAAAAGACCAAGGGACAGGAAGTCCCCTCTCACCACCAGCCCAAATACCCACTCTCACACTGGCTGAGGGAAATGAATTAGGAAGGTAAATCAGCAGTAAAAAAGAAAAAAAAAAAAAAGAGGCTTCTTCCTTCTCCCTGGGACTCAGTTTCTCCATTTGGCATAGGGGTTAATTGAGCTACATGATAGGTGGCAAACAGGGGCCATTTCGAGCACCCACGTACACTTTTTAAAAAAGATTTTATTTCTTTGAGCGAGAGAGAGAGAGAGAGAATGATAGGGAAGGGGTCAGAGGGAGAAGCAGACACCCTGCTGAGAGGGAACCCAACTCGGGACTGGATCCAAGGACTCCAGGATCATGACCTGAGCTGAAGGCAGTTGTTTAACCAACTAAGCCACCCAGGCGCCCCCCACATACACAATTTTTATTATGAAAAATTTCAAGGACACAAGAATTTGAAGGCTGGGATGGCCATTGCTGATGCTAAGCCCGCATGTTTTCCTCTCTCTCCGCCTCTCTCGCTGTCCCCCATGTAGGTATACATTACTTTCTGAATCATTTGAGGGTAAGTTACTGCCATCATAACCTTTGGCTCCTAGCCCTTCAGCACAAAGAACAAGAACATTCTCACTTGTAACCGCAATGTGGCTATCCCATCAGAGAAAAAAGCTGTAACTCCGTCTAATCCATGATCCATATTCCAGTCACCCCGTTGTCTCCAAAGCATCTTTTATGGCCAGATTTTTTGTCTGAACCAGGATCTAGCCCAGAATCGCTTATTCTATTTGGTTTTGTCTCTTCTTTTCCCTGTTTTCTGTTTTTTTGTTTGTTTGTTTGTTTGTTTGTTTTTTAAAAGTTGACATCTCCAGAAAAAAGGTAGCCGGAACTGCACGATGAATGTGCACGTGACCTTCGCCCAGATACATCGCTAGCTAAGCTCTCCAGATCCTCTCTCTCCCCACCAACCATTTAAGAGTTAGCAGCAGACACACGCAATTGTGTTTTCACAATTGTGTTTTCAGCTGCCATCATTTGTACATAAGAAGACCTCACTATATTATTTGATTTCCAGCTCCTGTTGAAAAACCAAGACAGGTTTCCCACGTGGGACAGTCAGTGGGGCTGGAAGGAGCAGTCCCTGCCCCTTTGCATGGGGCAGGAGATTGGCACTCTGCCACACTCCACACCACTCCCTTTTGTCTGACACCCACCCAGGCTCCCTGAATCACAGAATGTCTGGGCCCCGCAGCCCCTGCACGTTGGACCTCCGCTGTACTCCAGATGATCTCTGAGAGAGTGGGTCTTGTCGGGAGGGAGCCATCCTTGCCCTTGGGAAGGTCCCGTCTATTGGGCCAGCTGGTGGCTTGTCCTCTGGGCTATCAGACTCTGGACTCAGCCTTACCCGGGTTCGGATCCCAGCTCAATACCTACCACCGAGGAGACTACGGACCAAAGTCTGGTCCCCTCACCTGTATGACCTCTGCTGCCCCCGGTGAGTGTGAGGATTTAATGGGATTTAATGGGATCACACATGTGAGGCACTCAGCACAGCGGTGCTGGCAGCTAGCGTAGGAGCACTAGGGAGCTGCTTTGCAGCTGGTGTGCTCTTGTGAAGACAAGTGGAAAGGTGGGCAAAGACATCTGTGCGACCATTCACGTCGATGCAGTGAAAAGTACGAAGTTGACCTAAATGCCCAACAACAGAGAACTGGTTGATTACTGTATCCATAAGATGGAAGAATCTGCAGTGGAGACAAAGATGCTATATTTAGAAATGACCCAAATAGCCATCATCAAAGGGCTGTGTCTAAGAGAATGGTTAGGGTCTTGTCATCTGTTAGTGACATCATGCGATTCCATCAATGAAAGACCGCACAGCTGTGGAGTGGGGACACCACGCGGGGCCAACATAGCTCACCACAGGGGCGTCCCGGCAGGCGCTATGCCACACTTGGGGGCTCTATGCTAATTTGGATTAAAAATGGGAGGAAGGGTTATCTACTTGTATGTACCCAGGTGTATGTGTGGAAAGTCTGGACAGATTCATAAGAAACAAGTAAAACTGCTTGCGTGTGTGTGGTGGGGAGCCGGGAAGACACGGGCAGCAGTTAGATGGTTCCGGGGTGCCTGGATGTATTTTGCTTTAGTTTTTCACACATGTGAACATATTGCCTTGTCAAAAAGTAGATGTAAAAATGTTCTCAAGGTGTATGGGTGGCTCAGTCAGTTCAGGGTCTGCCTGGAGTCCAGCATGGGACTCCTTGCTCAGCGGGGAGCCTGCTTCTCCCTCTCCCTCTCCCTCTGCCCCTCCCCCGCCACTCATGCTCTCTCTCCCACACTCTCTCTCCCAAATAAATAAATAAAATCTTTGGAGAAAAAAAGCTCTTCAAGAATGAGCTGTGATTTCCACATATTAACAAGGGAAAATGCTCACAGTATATTGTTTAAAAAAAAAAACCCACTACGAAACAGTGAATATGATTTGATTACATTCGTGCTAGAAAAAACAGTCTGTGTACAGAGCTCCAGCGGAGCAGGAGTTCCGTCTGCCTCGTTCTCAGCTGTGTTCTCAGGACCAGAACACACAGCGGCATCTCAACAAACACTGAATGAACGAGTGAAAGAATGAGTGAGGGCTGGACTTCTAGAAGGACACACAGCCAACCTGAGAACAGTGCTGGACTTTGGAAGGGGGGGGGGTCTCTGCAGGGTTTTTGTCCTGTTGATATTTTCTTGTTTATTCTGAAACTTTTTAATGAGCATCCCTTGTGCATCTAATCAGGAAAGAAGAACAGTAAAGGCATTAAAAGGAAAAGTGAAGCCTTTGTCCATGGGCATGGGGGTGGCCGGGGTCCAGATGAGGTGAGGGTGTGGGGGCTCCTTTGGAAGAATGTTGGGCTGGTGAGCAGGGCAGCCATCCTGCCCACATTCATCCCACATGGGCCTGGCAGAGCTGAGACCCTGGGTGGTAAGCCAGAGCTGCAGGAGGGAAGACGAAGCCCAGAAAAGGCCTGTGACTGGCTTGGGGTCTCACAGCAGGGTCAGGATGGACGAGCCAGGCCTGCTTGGGTCTCAGCCTCCAGCAGCAGGAACTTAGGGTGCTTGGTGAGGTCATGCGTACTCCTTAACTCCATTTCACAGATGTGGAAACTGAGGCCCAGGGGTACAGAGCTAGAGGGGCGAGGAGCCCAGGTCTGGAGACAGACTGGCTCAGATTCTAAGTCTGTCACTTTCCTCCCCTGGGAGCATCCTCGTCATGAAGCTTCAGTTTCCCTCTGCTGTCTCAGGTGGGGGCGGTGTGGGGGCCATGCCCACGAGCTACCTTCCACATTGCATTTCTGTGGCAGCCACAGAGCCCAGGAGAATGGGCACTGGCCACTAATGTCCCTGCTTGTCTGGAGCAGCGCACGGGTCTCTTGCTTCTCGGCTTTCCTTTCCATGGTCCCACCCCCCACCCAGCTAAGGAGGCAGAGGGAGCCTACAGCCAAGGTCATTACATAGTTCCATGGAATGCTATGGAACCATGGAAAGAATCAGACTGCTGACGGGCGCGACACGACGACACAGTGCTGGATGAAGGAGGCAGACACAGACAGCCACATGCTGCATGACTCCATTTCTATGACATGCTGGAAAAGGCAAAACAATAGGGGCAGAAAACAAATCAGAGGTGGGGTGGGGGAGAGCTTAAAAGGGGCTCAGGGGACTTGGAGGGATGATAAAACTTTCATAACTTGGTTGTGGTGCTAGCTACAGGAAGGTATACATTTGTCAAACCTATACGCTGAAAGAGGTCATTTCTACTGTATGTAAACATGAACTGAAATGTTCTGGTGTTTTTTTTTAAGATTTTATTTATTTATTTGACAGAGATCACAAGTAGGCACAGAGGCAGGCAGAGAGAGAGGAGGAAGCGGGGCTCCATCCCTGGACTCTGGGATCATGACCTGAGCTGAAGTCAGAGGCTTTAACCCACTGAGCCACCCAGGTGCCCCTGAAATGTTTTAAATTTTAAAAAAATGAAAACCTCAGCCATGATGTTGACTTCATTTTACTATTTAATGTATTTACACATACTATATGTTTGAAATTTTCCAGTATTAAAAAGAAAAAAAAAACCTCAGCATCCCTGATCTGCTTGAAACCTTCTCGTAGCTCCCTCCTGGCTCAGAGTAAAAGCCAAAAGCCCTACTGTGGCCAACAAAATCCCTCAATCTAACCTCCAGGCCCCTCAGCTCACCATTCTCCCCGGCTTACTATGTGCCAGTCCCACTGGCCTCTGTGTTCTTTAAACACACCACAGGGCCTTTTCACTGGCTAGGGTTGTCTCTGCCTGGACTGCTTTTCCCTACAACATCCCCTGACTCACTTTCTTACCTCCTTCAAATCGTTCATTAAAAGACCCCAAGTTAGGGACGCCTGGGTGGCTCAGTTGGTTAAGCAGCTGCCTTTGGCTCAGGTCATGATCCCAGCGTCCTGGAATCGAGTCCCACATCGGGCTCCTTGCTCGGCAGGGAGCCTGCTTCTCCCTCTGCCTCTGCCTGCCCCTCTGTCTGCCTGTGCTTGCTCGCTCTCTCTCTGACAAGTAAATACATTAAAAAAAAAAAAAAGACCCCAAGTTAGTTGAGGTGGCTGGCTCAGTCCCTAGAGCATGTGACTCTTGATCTCAGGGTCTTGCGTTCAAGACCTATGTTAGGTGTGGAGCCTACTTAAACAAATTAAATAAATAAAAATAATAAAATAATTATGGTATGTGCACACAATGGAATGCCATTCCGCAATGAAAAAGATACAAGATGGATGAATCTTATAGATAAAAATGTTGAACAAAAGAAACTGAACACTAAAAAGTGCACACTATATGATTCTGTTTATGAGAACTTCTAGGAAAATCAAATTAGTCAAAGACAGTGGTTCTCTCAAAGGGTGGGGCACTGACTGGAAGGGAGAGGAAACCACCACAGTGTTCTCTACTGTGACTTGAGTGGTGGTCAACGGGGGAATGAACTTCAAACTTATATCTTAATAAACAAACTAGTAAATGGTAACCTGTAGTCATGTGTTTCATAAGCAGAAATGGGTGGAAAGGAGCGCTGCTTCAGGTGTGAACCAGATGAGGTTGGGGGGAAGGGAAGTCCCCTTTCCAAAGAAAAAGAAGTCAGGCAGCACCACCAACCTCCAACCACCACCTCCCCCCCAGTCCTGGGAGTCCTAGACTAAGTCCCTGCCCCTTTTCTGGGACTCAGTTTCTCCATCTGTGGGATGGATCCAGGGATCTCCAAGGCTTCTTCCTACACTTCCGCCTCTTTTGGGGTAAGCTGGCATTTCACCCCTCTCCCAAACAAGGCTTCTCAGGATTTTTCCTCTTCACCACTCACACCTGTCGAGGGTGGGATCCTCGACACCAATCCTCCCATCGCTGCTTACGAATCACAGCAGTGTGCCTTCGGCCTCTATTCCTCATCTGTATAATGGAGTCAAGCGTACCTATTTCTCAAGCTCGTGATAAGAATTTCCACTGAGTTACTGAGCACTCCCGGTAGCTTACCAGGGTTTTGCGTTGCACACGCTGTGCACACAGCAAGTGCTTAATAAATGGGGGCTTCGAGGGGAAGATCAGAATTCCCTATAGGTCGTTACATCTTTTTGAGAAGGGCTCCGTGTCGGGGGGGGCCCAAAGTTGCCTGTGAGTCAAACACAAGAGGGAAAACTGTCCCAGGAGCGGAAGAGGCTCCCGGGACAGTTGTTTTGTTTGGAGCGTTGTTTTGTTTGGAGCGACGAGTGGAACGCGGGCAGGGAGGCGCACGGCCCCTTTAAGAGTCGAATGGAATGTATCAAAACAAAAAGGTCGCGCGCCCACTGGCTGCGCGCCGCACGTGACCTCACAGCTGATTTCCTGGCCCCCTCCTTTTTTTTGTTGCTGCCGCCGCCAAGACCGCCGCCGAGTGTCAGTTTCTGCGCCGCCGCCTGCGGTCTCCCGGTCGTCAGCTGCCGGCCGCCCCGCGCCCCAGTCCCCGCCGCCGCCACCGCCACCGCCACCGCCGCTGCCGCGGGCCCGCGCACCTCTCCGCGCGCCCTGCCCCCGCCGAGCCGGCGCGGGCCGCGGGTCCCAGCGGCCGCTGCCCGGCGCTGCCCGGCGCGCAGATGGCGCACTCGGCGGCCGCCGTGCCGCTGGGCGCGCTGGAGCAGGGCTGCCCCATCCGCGTGGAGCACGACCGCCGGCGCCGCCAGTTCACCGTCCGGCTCAACGGTAACGCGACGTCCGGCCCGCCCCCGCCTTTTGTCTGCGAGCGAACGGGGCCCGCTGAGGCCGCCCCCTAGCTGGGGCGCGCGCCCCCGGTCCGCAGCCCGGGAGGGGCGTCGCGAGCGCGCGCCGCGGGGTGGCCTCGGGCGGCCGCGGTTCCGCTGCTGTTCTGCCCTGTGCTCCGGGAGCAGGCCCCGGGCTGCGCTCCCGGGCTAGGAGGGGGCGCGGCCGACTGGTGGGGCTGGGAGGAGCGGGCTGCCCGGGAGAGGGGCGCCCACGAGGAGCACCCCGGGCTGGGGGGCAGGGGACCCCCGGGGAAGGCGGAGGTAGAAGTGGGGCCAGCTCGGGTCCTCTGCCTCCAGCTCCCGGCTTCAAGCCCCAGGGTACCCGCACCTGCTCAAGCGGGACAGTTTTCCGGTGTTGGACACCCCCTTGAGGGCTGTTCTTGGAGATCCTGGAGAGTAGGTCAACGGTGACCTCCTCCCTTTCCCGGGTGCTAAATGGCTTCTTGCCGTCTCTGGGAACTCTGGCTTTTCTGCGCGGAGCTGGTTGAGGGAATCTTCCGGGCAGACCCGGGGCAGAGGGAGAGGGGGGTGTCTGCCTCAGTGGGTGGGCACTGTGGAGGGGAAGGTGTCCCCATCAGCCCCGTTGGACAAGTTGCCTCATCTCTGGGTGCCCCAGTTTCTCCATCTCAGCAATGGGAGAGTAGTACACACCTGTCCGGGTTGTAGGGACAAAGTGAGAGTAGAGAAGGCTTAGAAGAGTGCCGGCGGCTTACAGCAAGTGCTACTCAGCATGGACGGGTGGTTGTTTTTAAAACCAGAAAGCAGAATCAAGTCTTCATTTCCTGTAAAGAAAGTTTCCAGCACTTACTAACGCATACACCCTCCCCCTATGAGGTCCGGGGGATAAAAAAACAGAATTATAAAATCCAGGATCAAGAACTCCCTGTGCGTCCCCCTCCACATTAATAACTTTTTCTTTCCTCCCAGCTGGGCCCCCAGTGGCAGTGTCCAAGCCGGACGGGCCCCTTAGAGGCCATCGTACCCATTTCTGAGAAGGGAAGGCAGAGCCTCAGGAAAGGGAAAGGCTTCCGGGAGGTCAGACAGTGAGTTAGGGCAGAGGTGGGGCAGACCATCCCACCTGGTCTGACCCCTGGAACTGGGCTTGTCCAGCCTGCCCTTGGACGTAGTCAGGAGGGGCTGGGGTTGGGGCACGGATGTTTCTCAGGCCCCACCACCTCCCTGTTAAAACATCCCTGTGATGAGGGCATTTTCACCCCCCATTACAGACGAGCAAACTGAAGTTTGAACCAGAGGGAAGGAGTGACTTGCCCTGTATCACAAAGTGCTAGAGCTCAAACCTGGGCCCAACAGATCCTACACAGCGTTCTCCCATGTGAACGCAAGTCCTTCCACCACCGTGGTGCTTGCTGTGGCCCCATTGACCTTGACAGTCAGGGCTGGCCATTCTTGTGTGGAGGGTCCTTGTGGTATTTCCCATCTTACTTTCTGAGGTTCCAGAGAGGCCTCTGGTTCCCTTTGCGGCTCAAGAGGCTCCTCCATACATTCACAGAGACAGAAGAAAATGAGAATGTTTGGGGGTTTCCTTTTTTTTTTTTTTTTTTCTTTTTGGCGAATCAGTATAGCCAAAGGACAGCTCCCCTCTAGAATTGGCTGTGGCCAAGGCTGGACTTGTCTCACCATGTTTCTAAACTTGTCTCCTTCCCTTCCCTAAATGGGTACCTATAAAATGGACTGGGGATCTCCCACCCAAGCCCAGGGAGGAGTGGGAGGCCACCAACTTCTCTCCAGCCTGTAAGGTGGGGTCTGGGTGTGTATTTGGGGAGTCGGGGGAGCTCATCGGTGTCTGGGCCCCATCCTGCCTCAGCCGGAGAGGGGGAACAGTGTGTCATAGTGTCTCCCGAACCACAGGGCAGGCCCTAAAGACAGGCTCATTGTACCCATGGAAAGAGGTAAATGCTTCGGCTAAGAGCCAGAGCAGCCCCAGGACTCCCTGGGCGGGCCCCGGGGCATCCCCCTGGCAGAGCTGTGCTGATAAGCTTCCAGCAAGTTCTGGTTGTGGGTGAGGGCAGGGTTGGAGCAGCTGAGTTGAAGTCCTTGTGTTCCAGGCGGGCTGTGGGCATGTGGGTGGGGCGGGGTGAGGGGAAACTGCTCTTCCTGTTCTACAGATGAGGGTACCAAGACACAGGAAAGTGACCCAGTTGCTCAGGGTCTTGTACCTTGGAGATGGAAGAATTGGGGTTAATGCCACCAGTCCTTACTAAGCACCTACTACAGTGCCAAGCATTGCCCTTGGTGCTAAATACTCGGACTGACAGTCCAGAGGGGTGACAGACACTAAATAAAGTGTAAAGTGTCCTAGAAAGCCAGGGCCTGGTGAGAATAAAGCAGGGCAGCAGAAAGGCATGTCGGGAAAGTGCTGCTATTTAGAATTAGGTGTCGGGGAGGGTCACTCTGGGAAGGTGCCAGTTAAGTAAAGACCTAAAAGAGGCAAGGAGGGGAGAGCTCCAGCGGGAAGAGCATGCCACGAGGAAGAAGCAGTGGGACCAAAGGCCCTCCATTGCCTGGTGTGTATCCAGAGCAACAAAGAGTGGAGTAATGGTGAAGAGAGGATCAGACGATCACAGCAGATAAGGTTAAGAGGTCATGGGGGGCCAGTGGTACAGGGACCACAAAAGCCGTAGTGAGGACTTGGCTTTGATTCCCAGTGAGGTGGATGCCTGGGAAGGTCCTGAGCAGAGGCTGGATGGGGATGTCCCAGGGTCCTTCTGACTGCTCCCAGGGGAGCAGACTGTGTGGGGCAAGACAGAGCAGGGAGGTAACTACTGCACTAGTCCAGATGTCGTGAGCAGGGCTGGGGAGAAATGTCCAGGTCCCGGATAGATGGAGAAGGAAGTGTGGATGGCTTTTACTGACGTGGAATGTGAGATGATGCTGGAGCCCAGGTCTGTTGCCTACACCCACATTCTAAAACACTAGCTTGTGCCTTGCCATGTCATAGGTGGGGAAAGCAGGGCACACAGCCAGGAGGCATCTAAGCCAGAATTGAGCCCCCATCCCTGGGAGGGCCCTTCCTTGGCCTTTCCTCTCCCTTCCCAGCCAGGGCTGACTGTCCCACGTGCTGCAGGGAGGAGGGTCATCTGGGGGTCTTAGAGTCCTGGTGCTTTCCGCATCCTCCCTGCCCCCATGTTGCAGATGGGAAGACTGAGGCCCCAGAGAGTTAGTAGGTACTTCTGACCTTCTTCGACATCCCCAAAGGCAGCAGGACTGAAAGCAAAGCACCAGTCTTGTTGCTTTCAGATCCCAGTCCTGGATACGAGGCCCCTACATGACCCCATGTTGCCACCACACAGTGCCCCATGATGCCAGCCTAGAGCAGTGTTCCTGAGCAGGGAGGGTGGGAGAGGATGCAGGGTGCAGTGAGGGGCCTTGCTCCATGTGGGGATGGACTTGCCTGGGTAAACCCCCAGGTTCTGCTCTCGGTGCCTCCCAGCCATGCTGGCTCAGGCCCCTTGCGCTTGGGTTGGGGGTGGATTGGGCCATGTCAGATGTGGGTGATTGGGGTAAGGTGACCTTTGCTACCCTTCTAAGGCCGAAATTGGTGTGGGGCCATAGGCCAGGTGTGCCAAGATAGTCCACTAAGGGTCTGGTTCCTCCCCATGTAGAGTGCTGTGACCTGGCCACAGGCAGGGTTCACTGGAGAGCTTTTCTCCTCACACATAGCCCACGTCCATCCCGGTGACCCCAGATGCCTTTTTGTATTTCTTTCAGCCAGAAAACTCTATGTGAGCTCAGCCCCACATGCTGCCAGGCTGTACAACTGCCTCTTAGGGCCTCAGTTTCCCCATCTGTAAACAGGGCTGTAAGGATCTTACCCACTTTGTAAGATTGTGGTGAGGAAATGGCGTGTGCAGAGAGCTGAGCACAGGACAGCGTGGCAGGGCCCCACAGGTGTGAGCTGCCTGTCATCTCCCCGAAGGCCAGTCCGGGAAAGCCAGGATCCCAGCATGGCTTCCTACTGCTCTCCTGCCCTCATTTGGGTTCAGCCCCACCCATTCACTGATCCTCAAACATTCCACCTCAGGGCCTTTGCACATGCTGTCCTTAGCACCTGGACAGGTCATCCTCCACATCTCCTTTTAGATCGGCTGATTCACCTCCTCGAGGTCTTTGCTCAAAAAAGGCCTCCCTGTAGACTCCATTTAAGATGGGATTTGCCTTCTCTGCTCTATTCCAGCTTAACACCTTCAAGGTTCTATTCTTAGGAGGGTATTGTTTATCTGGCTTCCTCCATTAAGAAAGGGGAGGCCGTTTTCTTCACGGACTGCAGGCACAACACTCTGAGCCCTGCCTGTCACTCAGTAGGCCCTCCCTGGATTTGGGGGTCCTTAAATGGCCAGGCCAGTCAGGCAGCAGCTCCTTCCAGGACTGGTGACCAGCTCAGGCCCAAAAATAGCCTCCTGATCTCTGCTCTCCTGTGCTGGGTGAGCTGAATTCGTGCCCTGGTACAGATGCGGGAGCCAAGTCCCATGCGACACAGCTGGGCAGGTGGCAGGGAGGCCAACGCAGAGCCACAGTGGGGACGTCAGGAGGAGTCGTTGGGGATCCAGAGGTGTGGGGAGGAGGCGGGAGGCCAAGAAGGAGAAAGGGCGTTCCAGGCAGAAGAAACCGCGGAGGCAAAGGCCTGGAGGCAGGAGAGAGGAGGCTTGTTGAAGTGGGGCAGAAAGAACCAGGCTAAGGGTCGGGAGGTCTGGGTGCCGGCTTCACCTGGGACTCATGGTCGCCCTTGAATCTCTGGAGCTCAGTTTCCCATCTGGAAATGGGAAGATGAATTGTAGCCTGCTCCTGGAGCTTTGGGGAGAGACAGAAAGCCTCCCACATGGGATGGGAGCCTGTTGCCTAGTCCAATTTGCTGTAAGACCCTGGTCTGGTCATTGATCTCTCTTGGCCTGTCAGCCTTCCAAGCTCGCCATAGGCTGGGAGCCCAGGCAGCACTCAGGAGCAAACTCTAGGAAGCTTTAAAGTCAAAACACGTGAAAGACTATTTGCTTTTAAAAATTAAAGAAAGACACTTGGCATTGCCATGTTTTCTTTTAGAGCCAGTGAATTGTGTTTTCTAACCTCAGGGCCTTTCCACTGACCGTGTCCTCAGCCTGCCCCTCCCTCAGGCACCCCCTAACTCCGAGGTTTTCTTGGAGGTATCTCCCTGGACTGCCTCTGGCTAAATGGTCCTGTGTCGCCCCCAACGCACTTTGCTTTTTCCGTCATACACTTACAGTGGCCTGCAGTGGTAAACTGGGGAGTTGTCCTGAGCTCTTTCTCACTTGCCACGTCCAGGTCCCCGGCAGACCCTGCCGGCTGCACCGTCACAGCACCATCTGAGTCTGATGCCTGCCAGAACCCCAGAACCTCCGCCTGCGACCGGGTCCGCGCCATCACTCACCTGGGCTGGTGTCTCACTGGTCTTCCTGTGCCTGCCCTGGGTCTGCCCTCGGGGCGGCCAGAGGGATCCCATGAAATCCTGAGTCACCTTCTGTCCCTCCCCTGCCCAGGGCCCTTTTCTGGCTCCCTGCTCACAATGACTCACCATCTCTACAGCACCTGCTCCTGTCACCTCCCTGCCCTCCTCACCCCCGCCTTCCCCTTTGCCCACGCTGTTCCAGCCACCCCAGCTTCCTCCCTGTCCCTCAAGCACATCTGACCCACTCCTGCCTCAGGGTCTTTGCACTGGCTGTTCCCCCTGACAAAATACGGTTCCGCCAGGCATCCCATGGCTGACTCCTTCCTGTTTCTAGTCAGCACTCCCTCCACCCCTGCCCCACCCCCTGCCACACTGCACATTAACTTGCTTTTCTTGTTTGTCCTCTATCTCCCCTTCTAGTCAGTTCCATGAGGGCAAGGCTCTTTGTCTGGCTTGTTTGCCTCTGAGTCCCAGTAACAGAAACAGTGCCTGGGGCTCCATAAACATCTGTTGAAAGGAATGGTTGGATACAGGGGTGAAGGGACAGATGGACAGATAGGACAGCGGGTGGGGGGATGATGTGTGCTGATGGTAATTACAACAGCAAAGGCCAACAGTGCTCTAGGCACTAATCTTGACATTGTGTAGAGATGACCTCAGTGTTCTAAACGATGGGGGATGCATTATTATATCCCCCACTTTATGGATGAGGAAACCGAGGCACAGAGAGGTCATTTAGGTCCAACACTGGTAGCCTGGCCCCAAACACCCGTCCCTCTATTTGCCTGCCTTAAGCCCCAAGCATGTGCTGGACCTCACCTGTTCGCCACCGTCCCTCCGCAGGATGTCATGACCGGGCCGTCCTGCTCTACGAGTATGTAGGCAAGCGCATCGTGGACCTGCAGCACACCGAGGTCCCTGACGCCTACCGCGGGCGTGGCATCGCCAAGCACCTGGCTAAGGTAGGCTGGGGGGTGGGCGGGGGCTGCCCCTGCATGCGGCGAAACCATGGCCCTGGGGGCTGACCCAGATCTGTGTCATGGCCGGAGTGCTGACGACGGTGCCAGCTCAGCCACATGTTCCAGCTGAGAATGGGCAGCCGCTGGCAGCACACTCTGCCCTCCCCACACCTGCTCCTCTGTGGCAGGGGGCAGCCAGTGTGGGCCCAGGCCTTGGGTTCCCTAGGGCTAAGCCTCCAGGGCCGTAGACCCCTGCTGGATGTCAGGAGCTCACTGGCCAGGGCTTGGCACATAAGTAATAGGTGCTCAGTAAACTCCAATAGAACGATCGCATAAAGGACTGTCCGAGTACAGTGGCTTGCACCCTGTTTCTCGCCCCTGAGCCCTCCATCCCCACAACCCAGGCTGGCTGGAAAGCAGGTGTGGGCTTAATGCGGGGAAGGTGATAGAGAATGGCCTTCCGTGCTTGGCGGTAAGGGCTGCTCCAGGACCCTGTTCTTCCCTCTGCCTGCTCTACC
The DNA here is from genome assembly GCA_004024625.1 of Mellivora capensis. Lineage (NCBI taxonomy): Eukaryota > Metazoa > Chordata > Mammalia > Carnivora > Mustelidae > Mellivora > Mellivora capensis. The sequence goes on from PISX010000369.1 coordinate 37,138, forward strand.
CACCTCCACCCCCACCTCGGGCCTCATCCCTCCTCTCCCCTCTCCCCTCTGCCCTCCTGTAGCTGTGCCCCCAGGCTGCCAGGGTATGGCAGACATAGCTGTCCTCTTCCTTCAAACAGGGCCCAGCCTCTGCGCTACTCTCTGGGGATTGTAACTCAGGAAACTCTGAGAGTTACTGACCTGGGGAGAGGGGAGGCGGGCCAGGAAGCTGGGTGCACCCCTCCCTGACTCTGGGGAGCCTTGGCCAGCTGTGGGATCTATCAGACACCCCTATCCATGTTTCCCCTGAGTCCTGCCTGCCGAGGGCACGAAGGCATTCACTGTGTGGCCTCTGCTGCCTCCTGGGCCTTCTGTTTCTTCTTCTGTGAAATGGGAGAATAGCCTGGAATCTTGTCTTTCGAGTGTCTCAGGTTGTGAGCCCCGAGATGGGGTGTGGACGGTGAGACACAGCAAGGCCTGCTCGGGCGTGTGGAGCTAGAGGTTCAAACTGGCCGGTATGTAAGCACAGGGTCCCTGGTAGGTGCTCAGTAAATGCTGCTCCCCTCTCATCAGACCAGCCAACCCCACCCAGGCCGTCCTCCACTTTGTTTCAGCAAGCATTTATTAAACGCCAACTGTGTGCCGGACATCCTGCAAGGCACTGGGGCAGGGGGTACCCCGAGCTTGCCCTCGCTGTCCATGGTGAGAACAGCCACAGGCATGATGAAGGCCACGTGGTGGCATCCTCATCACGGCCCCCCGCCCCTGAGCGGCTGTGCGAGCCCTGTCATACCCAAGTGTGACCTCTGCTATGTGCGGGGAGCCTTGGGGCACCCCTGACCCAGCCAGAGGGTAAGGTTCCAGGACAAGGCATCAAAGGAGTGGCCACAGGAGAGTGAGGGCAACAGAGTTGTAGCCCTTGTGAGCACAGAGGCCCAGAGATCAGACGGGGCGGGAGCGCTGGCTGCCAGGCCTTGAGGGTGGGGTGCAGGGCAGACCAGATGTGGCGCAGGGCCAGGGCTTCTTTGGTTTAGTACCTGCTTGATGCCTTTCAAGACACACAGAGCCCACACTGCTGCTGGGTTCACTGGGCTGCCTGTGTGCAGCCTGCCCTCCCCAGGCCCCTGGTCCACTTCAGTGTCGTGTGGTCACGGGCAATGTATCCCAGCTTTGTGCCTTGGTTTCCCCCACTGCAAAAGGAGGGTGGTGGCAGCATGTCCCTCGGCCCGCGGGCGCCAGCTCCCGCCCTTGGAGGGGAGCACCAGGGAGAGTGTGGGGGCCAGGCTGCAGGCACTGACCGCCACTCTCTCTGCCCCGGCCACCAGGCTGCTCTGGACTTTGTAGTGGAGGAGGACCTGAAGGCGCATCTCACGTGCTGGTACATCCAGAAGTACGTCAAGGAGAACCCCCTGCCGCAGTACCTAGAGCGCCTCCAGCCATAGCCCCGGCCCCGCGGGGCAGGACCCTCCATGCCGGACCTCTCCTCGTGGCCTTCACCCCGGCCCTCTGTGTGCTCTCAGGAAACCTGCTCCCCACCGGGGATGGACTCAGAGTTATTTTTGTAAGGACGCTCCTCGGTGGCCCCCAGAGGCTGCCAGCTGACAACGGGCAGTGGTCCAGCTACCACGGTGAAGGGGAAGCTGGGCAGCCGAGGTCCCAGAGGACCCCACTCCGCAGACACTGGCTGACTCCTCACTACACCACCCCCACCTTTCGTGGGCAGGCCGGTGGGGGCCAGCAGCCAGGACCAGAGGGTGGCCAGGGCTGTCCCTGTGGCCGGTCTGGGTCCCGCCTGCTGTTCCTTGCTCTGTGATCGGCAGGGGGGCTGATTTGGGGCCCCCTCTGCCACCACCTAGGGCTGTGTCCTTTGTGCAGGCAAGGAGGGGATTGCCTGAGTGGAGAGGAGCAATAAGAAACCTCGCGTGCCAACTTCCCAGGGGCTGCCACTAGCCCCTTCCTTTCCCCCAGCTCCTGCACCCCAGCACTGGGGGGTGGGCCCAGGTGAGGGGCAACCCTCCCTCAGGGGCAAAGCCTGGAATGCATGGACTATGCACCCCCGCGGCTCGACCATGCACACACGAGCACATGTGCGCGCACACATGCACGGGACACTGTGCAGGTCTATGCATCAGTGGAGGGGCTGGTGGAGGGAACACTGGGTGTTCTCTCCTCGGTACCTGTTCCCTTAATTCCTTGCCCCCTCGTCTGTCAGCTGTGCAGGAAGTCGAGGTCCCCATGCCCTGTGGCCACCATCCCTGTTGGCCCCGTCTGCCTGGAGCCAGCCCTGGCACGACCAGAGCACCAAGCCCCAGGACCGCCCCCCCCTTTTACCGGCCTCTTGGTCCCCGTGGGTGGGCTTTCTCATAGAGGTCCCTTTGAAGCTCAGGTGGGAGGGAGGCACACTGTCCTCACAAAACCGTCCTCACCACCAAGAGGAAGAAACAGTGATGTGGTGGGATTTCCTTTGTAGACATCGGACATCGGAGCACCTTTCTCTCTCGTGGCTAGCTTCTGGCCCGACATGTCCTATTGCCTGGCTGGGATCCCAGGGTCCCTCCCAGACAGCTCTCCTGTCTGCATATGGGAGATGCATACCAGCACCCCTCCTTCCACAGGCTTTGTGAACTGGTGAGGGCTCAGGGTCCTCACCTCCCGTGCCCTCCTTCCAATCCATGCCTGCCTCTCAGTGGGACTGGAGGGCGACCCTGGAGTCAGAGTCCCGTAGGGGCTGAGACATCAGTACACAGCACATCCCCAGGGGTACCATACCCAGGCCTCTGGCTGGGGGTGGGCTTGGGGAGGTGTGTGTGCTGGGGGGACTGGTTGCCACAGTGACCCCTCTCTTTCTGACTTTACGCTCACCTCTTCGCTCCCACTCATGGCACCGAGCTCCCCGTGACCACAGCAGCTCGGCAGCCCCCCGGCAGACATTTGCACAGAGCCCTTCCCACTCAGTGGGAGGAACAGCTGGATCAGGCTGTGCCTGCAGCCCACCCCAGAGGGGTCCCTGAGCCCTGGAGAGGCAGTATCCTCAGCACCCTCATGGCCTCCTGTGTGCTCACTCCCAGCCCCACTCTGGCCTCTTAAGAATTCCCATCCCTGAGGGCTGAAGGCACGTCTCGCCTTGCCCACCATGCTCCTCAGTTCTGTTTGCGCAGGGCTACAGTGAGGAGCCACAAACGCCCCTGGGCCTCTGCTGTGCTGGTAGCCAGCGGCCAGGAAGAACTCTGGGACTCACTTGCTGAGTCCCCCCGAAAAGGCTGGGGGTGTCCCATCCCTGGCGCAGCTCAAGGAAAGAGTGGGTTGTAGGCCCAAGAGTGGCCCCGGGCCTTCTCCCCCGACTCCTGGGGCAGGGGTCTTATGGGGCCCCTTCCCCTCCCTCTCCCCATCCACACAAGCCTTCCCAAGGCCAAACATAGACTCAGTCATGAAAACTGCCCAGTAGCCGAGAAAACCGGTGCTTTTTCCTTCCATGGCCTATAGGGTGACACAAACCAGCTCCGGGAGGGCACTTGGCCCCAGGGCTCTCCTGGTCAGGCCACAGGAGGATGCCCCACAGCAGTAGCACACGGGACCCCAGGGAGGCCCCCAGGGCAAGCAGGGCCAACCAGAGCAGACAGCCAGCTGGCATCAAGAGAGAAGCCCTGTCCCAGTCCTCCATGGGTCCCAGCTGGCACCTGTGTTCTTAACCACAGGTGACATGCCATACCTGGCCAGCATGCACACAAAACAGTACTTGAACCAGGAGACATGCAGGGTCTTGGGGGACCTGGCTCAGCCCTGGGTCCAGGAACAGCTTTGTCCCCAGTTCCTGCAAGAGCCACCTGGAGCCTCCTCACCTCTGGCTGCCTTAAGTCCCGCCGCCCCCACCGCAGCGGCCTGCCTGGCCTCAGTGTTCAGCAGAGCCTGCTCTCCAAAGCTGGGACCCTGGTCTGCAGCAGACACAGACCCTGGGGCCCCCGGCCCACCTCTACCGGCCTGTCCCGCCCCCCCCCCCGGCCCCCGGTGCTACTCCGTGGCATTCCCACCTCGCCCGCACCCATCCTGGTGCTCCAGGAGCCCTTCCTCCGCAGGCAGGTCACGTAGGCCGCTTCCACCTGCAGGGGCAGGGGGACACGTGGGGATGCCACCTGGCCCCGCTGCAAGCAGATTGCCCCACAGGCCCTGCGCGCTCCTGCCATGTCTTGTTTGGGGGGTTTCTTTCTCTTGCCCAGTCAAGCCAGGTGGTAAGTCATGTGCCTTTCCTACTCAGGACCTGTTCCAGGTGGTGTCTGGGCTGAGGCCGGTCTCCACACCTGCTCCCTCTGTTATTTTTCAAACTCTTGAACAGATTGCATGGCATACATTTCAATAAAAGATGTGACCTAGTGCGCGGGCTCCAGGACTGCTTCTAAAAGCTGTACAGCGGGCTCTTGGGCCTGGACAGGGTGAGGGGTGGGGAACTGTACTCCTCTGATCTGGGGACTTTGCCATCCTTTCCCACATCACAGCTCCCGCCTCCTGAGGCCCCGGCCATGCACTCAGCATGGGGCCGGCGGAGCAGCCGGACGGGGTTTGCCGGGAAGAGACTGTGATGTCCTGTCACGTCTCCTCAGCTACTGCTCTTAGACATGGCCCTCTCCCCCCTGAAGAGCCTTTCCCTGGGGTTTCTAGTTCCGGGGAGGGAGGCAGGCACTGCACTCCAGGGCCACGTGGCCACATCGTGTGTCTGTCCCGTGCCCTGCCCCACCCCCCATGGCCCAGGGAGGGAGGGATCCCTGACTGGGAGTTTTCCTAGTTCCCACTCGGGATTACAGGGCTACTCTGAAGAAGAGGAAGGCCCTTCAAAATCTTGTCTGAAAATTGTCATGGCCATGCCATGAGATCCCAGTTCTCAGGCCTGTTTTACAGATGAGGAAACTGAGGCCCACAATGGGGGAGTCACTAGGCTACAGTCCACAGAGCTGGACAGCAAGAGCACCAGGATCCACACCCAGTCCCTGCCCTCTCTATTAGATGATGCTGGGCTTGAGGGTCCTACGTATTATCTACCCTACGTGACAGATGGTCTCTGAGAAAAATACACACATAACTCTTCTGGCAACTTCTCTGCTCGTTTGGAAGGTTAGGTGGGTTCTGTCCTGAGCTACAAGATACACAGCTGAGCAGGGGTCCCCCTGGGCACGAGAGGATGACTGCGCATGTGCACCTGGGGCGTGGTGGGGCTTAGGAGGGAGCCTGCAACCACTCATTCGCTCACATCATTCCTTCCTCGGGGCTGGTTTCTCGGATTTGCTCAAGTTCACACAAATGTCCCCCCAACTATTGTCAGGGTCCTGCTCCTTCCAAACCAGTGGCCTAAGCTCCCCATTGGAGTCTGGCGAGGCTGTGGAGGCTCATTGCCCCCCCCCTCCCCAGGTTGAGCTCCAGGCTCCATGGTCCCTTGTCTCATCCCGCAGCTGCCGGACTCTTCCTGGCTGCCGAGGACACTCTACAGTCTTGTGCCCGTGCCTGGAGCTGAATCTACAGCTTTGTCTCTGCTGACCCCGCTGCAGCCCACACCGGAGCATTTGTCGCAGTCATCCCCGTCACGGTGACTGGGGACAGCAGCCGGCGGGTCTCCAGGCCCTGCCTTCAGGAGGCACCTCCACCCCTCCCTGAAACTAGTGGAGATGTCAAATGGCAGTTTTCACCTTCTGAGTTCCCCTTCCCCCCAGGGGCAGTGAGGTCATGGCTGTGCCCCAGCCCGGTCTGGTCACACAAGCCAGCCTGGGTTCCCGTGTTCAAGGGACCGTTCCTCGGAGGCCGAGGCTCTGACCAAGAACAACAGCCGTCCGTGTAGAGTCAGGAGAACAGAAACCGCCTCAGGCACGGCAAGCCAAGGGGATTTAGTGCAGGGGATTGGCCACCACGCTGTTGGAAGGATGAGAGGATCAAGTGTGGGGCCATGAGCTGGGGCACAAGGTGTCCCTGAAGGCCGTGATCGCTGGCCCACTGCCAGGACTCCGCTACCTGAACCAAATCTCGCAGTGGGTGCCTACCCGTGCCTGCTGCCACCACTGCCGAAACACCCCAGACCCAGAAACTCGCCTTCACCATCCTCTAGGCTCTTGCCAGTGCTCCCTTGGGCAGAAGTGAACAGGCTGCCCGCTGCCGAGGGCTCCGGGAGGTGTGGGTGCAGGTGCGATCCAGGGGAGGAAGGGATGTGGACGTCCTCAGACGAGTAGCCAGGATGGAATATTCTTGCCAGTGAGGGGCAGGGCATCTGATATCATGCCAGTCCCTCTATGCCAATGGCAGAAGCCGGCGTGATGGACAATGATAGCTCCCAGTGCCGGGCCCCCTCCAGATGGCTGTCAGAATGGCCCCTGACGTTTGGGGGCGCTCAGTCATCACAGTGCGGGCGCATCATGGGCTGCTGTGTCATGAGCTTGTCATAGGTGACGGGGCCCTTGCAGGCTGTGGGTCGGAGTTTGGGTGGGAGATCTGTGGGTGAGATCCTCTGAATTTGGGAGAGGGTGGAACACATGAGGTCAGGGGAGGGTCCTTCAAGAGGCTTCTTTCTGGGGCACCTGGGTGGCTCAGTGGGTTAAGCCTCTGCCTTCAGCTCAGGTCGTGATCCCAGGATCCTGGGATCGAGCCCTGCATCGGGCTCTCTGCTCAGCAGGGAGCCTGCTTCTCCCTCTCTCTCTGCCTGCCTCTCTGCCTACTTGTGGTCTCTCTCTCTCTATGTCAAATAAATAAATAGAATCTTAAAAAAAAAAAAAAAAAAGAGGCTTCTTTCTAAAGGCACTTCATGATGAAGTCACAGGTCAGATGAGGAAAGATGCTGAGACCAGACAGGAATATGTCTCTGCGTGGTCATTCTGGAATCTAGAATAAGGAGAGTCAGGGAAAAAAGAATTTATGGGTGTTTTATCTGTTAAGACAAAAAGGCCAACTAAAGGGATGAACTAGGTCAGAGAATAACGTCCCTTCGTTCATAGCTCCCAAGTTGAATTTGCCTGTGAAGAGAGAGCCTTCCTCTTTTTACAAGTGGAGACCCTGCGTTCAGGAGCCAATCCCATTCCCATGTGGAATACCCAGTATGTATCCAGTGAGGATGTGAGGGTGAGCAAGGCAGAGGGAGTCCATCTTCAGGGGACCCGGCAGGGCAGGGCAGGAGTGGAAAGCACACACCCAGGAAGAAGACTGTGACAGGGCTGCTGGCGTTCACAGGCAAGGCACCTACCCCAGTGCAGAGGGCCCTGGAAGGCTCTCTTGTGGAAGGAATATCTAAGTGGAAAGCTAAAGACAGGTGGGCATTGTGAAGGGGTCAGCTTATAGGCCCCATAGGAGGTGGCCCCCACAGTCTCTGACCTCATCTCCCACCATGCTGCGGCCACACAGGCCTCCCTGCTGTTCCTCAGACCCGCTAAGTCACTCCCACATCAGGGCCTTTGCACATGCAGCTCCATCTGCGCAGAATGCTCTTCTCCCAGCCATCCTTGTGTCTCTCTACCTGGCCTCCTTCAGGTCTGTGCCCAACTGTCACCTTCTCAGGGAGGCCTCCTTTCCCAGAGCCTGCCCTGCCTTTAAGTTGCGACCCAGCCCTCCTGATTCCCTTATTCTGCTCTAGTTTTTCCAGTCATTGCTTTCTTCTTACTTTATATATAACCAGTTTATTTTAGCTTGTTTATAATTTGTTGTCTGCGTCGCACTCCTAGGATATAAGCCCCATGAGGACAGTAGTTGTTTATGTTCCATTTTGTTCATTTTGATATCCCCAGACCAGAGCGGTGCCTAACACAGATTTCATGCTCAGCAGTGTTTCTTGGATGGATGGACAGACCAACAGACAGATAGATGAACGGATGGAGCAATAAAGGGAACGAAAGCTCTGGGTAGACTAAACGGCACGAGCAAAGGCCCAGCAGTGAGGTAGCTGACAGCATCTTTTGAGGTTGCCCATGTCTGGAAGTGAGGGCGGCAGGAAATGAGCCTGGAGAGGAGCGTGGAGCCGGGTGAAGGACGGCCTGGAGGCATGGTAGAGTTTGCTCACAATGTGGGGACACACAGCTGCTCCTGCCAGCCTCCCTGTAGCTGACGTGCCCCGGGTTTGAGTTCCAGCCAACAGACTGTGTGTGGAAGTGCGGGGGGCACCTTCCAGGCTCCGTCTTTCCCATCCCACCGCTGCTGCTGGCGACAGCAAGGCTATGCTGCTGGTCAATCTCCTGGGAAAGAACGCAGGTTCCCGGGCTGCTGCCTGGGCACGAGCCCCCTGCCAAGAGCGAGCTCTCCTTTTGGCTTGCTCCATGACCGAGAAATACATCTCTGCGGTGTTTTCAGCATCCAGCCTCTGGGCGTCAGTTACACCAGACAAGATGCTAACTCTACCTGGAGCCGGGTGCTTCCTCGGCGAGCGAGGGCTTAGCAGTCAGGTACAGGGCCATGGACACAGACTCTGCAGAGCGGAAAGGTGGACACTCACATTGCGCAGGTGCTGAATGTTCGGTACCCCCGCCCCTGTCAGGCCCCGGAAGCCAGAGCCCGCCACTACCCAGCCTGGGGCTTTCGGGGCACTGAGGCAAATGAAGCCCATAGTGTGTGCCAGTGGTTCCTTCAGTCTGCAACGAGGCTGAGGAACAGGTGCGTGCGAGATGACAGTCTACCCCCGGAAGGCAGGTGGTAAAAGACCTGGAGGCCCGTGGGATTGGACGAGGCCACTGCTACTGGCCGCAAACAGCAGGGACTCGACTTGACCGTGCCTGAGACAGCAGTGGCCCATCACAGCTCCCATGCTTCTGTAGACAAAGCTTCGGCCACTTTCGAGATCGGGGGCAGTGTCCCCTGGGCCCACCAGCTTAGGGTCTGAGCTGATCCAGAGGTTCAGCTTCGGTAAACTGAGGCAGAGACAGACGTTGTGATTAGAAAGCAATGAAATGGAGCTTCTTGAAAGCTCCGTTAGGATAGAGTGACGGGTGCAGTCCTCCGGAACTTCCCGAAAGGAGACCTCCCTCGGTTTTGGAGGGAACCGTACTGCCAACGAAGAGGGGGCCCGCAGCTTGGACCCTGAGGCCTCGCCCATGTGGGCAGGTGGCAGAGAGCATGCAGACCCCTCCTCGGAGATGGCCACGGAGAAAACAGGATGGGGATGATCCTTCCAGAGAACAGAGTCGGGCCCAAGCCAGGGAGGGGGACCCCGTGACACCTGCCCCTCAGGATCCTGTTGTCGCTGGCCTGGTGCTGCCACGAGGCGGGCTGTCTCCTGCCCTCCCTGTGTCAGATGAGAGCTGCACCTGCGATGATCCTGTCCCCATCCCACCATCTCATCCTGGTTTGGAATAGGCAGTAACTTGGATTTCACTACCAGACCACAGGCTGGTGGAGAACATTCTCCCTCTCTAAGAGACAGGAGGCCTCAAATCGAAATGGGGGGTGGTGTGGGCGGTCCCCCCGGCAGAGGGTACCAGTGAAGAAAGGGGAGCACTACGATTGGGTGGCCAGAGGACAGACTGTCACAGGGACTCGGTAAGTCACCAAAACTCCATGCCCTGCCCTTCCTGGACAGACAGATGGCCTCTCCCAGTCTCCCTAGTCGTTAATTGGCAGCAGAAGTGAACAGAGGCTTTCCGAAGGTGGTGCCTCCCCTCCTCCCATGTCTCTGTCCCCTTCAGGAAGTGGTGGCCTCCTGGAGAGGGAGAGCTCAGCATTGCGTCTGATCTCTGAAGCATTGTTCAGTCTATTGTTAGACCAACAATGACTTAAATCAGACATCTTGATTGTTGCTCAGGCTTCTGGGGACTCATTGAAGGCTTGTAAGCAGGGAAGTGCCAAGTTCATATTTGCTTTAAAGGAATTATGGCCGCTAGAGTGTGGAGAGAGGATTGCAAGGTGAAGGTTGGGGGTAGGAAGGCAGCTTAGGAAGTCAGGGCAGATCCCCAGTGTCCTGGACCACAACAGGGGAGTAAGATAGAGAAATGGGTTAGGTTTGAGGTGTCCCCGAGTCCACAGCTGACAAGTGGCAGGGTCAGGACACAACCCGGAGTCTGTCTGGGTGGAAGATGTCCCTATGAGTTGAGGGGTGTGCGTGTGCATGTGCATGTGTGTGTGTATGTGTGTGAAAACATGGCCCCCAGATACCATCTCCACTACAGCCAGCCCAGGCCAGGGCCCTACATCCCTCCCTCATCTGACCTTCTGGTCTCCCAACCAATCTCTTATACCCTGTGGGCTGCTCTCCACACAGTAGCCAGAAAAATCTGCCTAAAACCTCGGTCAGACTATGTCCAGTGCCCTCCCACTGAACTGAGGGTATAATCCAAGGGACCTGAAGCAGCACCTGTGTCCCTCGGCTTCATCACACTTCACCAGCACTGACCTTGTTTCTGTTCTCTCGATCCTTCGAGCTTATTCCTGCCTCAGGGCCTTTGCACTTCTGCCCCCTCTACCTAAAGTTGTCTTCCTCCAAATATTACCATAATTTCACCTTCCTTGTCATTTAGGTCTATTTTAATTAGACACATGTTCAGCTGCTAGGAAAACCCAACTCACAGCGGCATTTCCTTTATTCTATGTAGAACGAAGTCCGGAGGATGAAGGCCCAGGGCTGGTGCTGCGGTGCTATGATGTCACTGAAGGCCCAGGCTCTTTTCATCCTCCTCCCCATCTCCTTAGTATGTTGGCTTTCCCCCACCTGCTGTTGCTTCATGGTCACAAAATGGCTCCTGTACCCCCAGGTATCACAGCCACAGTCTAGGCAAGAGGAAAAGTGGATGCTGCCTTTCCTGACCTTCCCATCTAATGTTGCCTTCCCAGGCGATCTTTACCTCATTACCCCATCTTATTCTGATCCTCTACCACTCCTTGGACTTTTCTTACTTGTTTCCTTGCTGGTTGATCCACTCTTGCCCCTGAAACAGAAACCCAAAAAGCAGGACTACACACGTCATGTTCATTGCTTGTCCACGGCTGCGGCCCAGTGCCAGAAACACAGGGATATTTGTTGAATGAATGAACACTGGAGTCCCCCAGCTAGCTTGGTGCCAGAGTCGGGACTCCAAATCAGACTGCTCACCTCATGGGCCTGGACATTTCACAGAGAGTCCCTGGGACCCCGTGTGTGAGGAATCCAGGAAGTCGGGGGGCTGCTCTGTCCGCGTGCAGGTTGTGGGCCTACGAACAAGGAGCCTGTGTTTGCCGGCCTGGATGCAGAGAGAGGTCCTGCGCTCGAGCCCCACATCGGGCTCCCTACTAGGCGGGGAGCCTGCTTCTCCCTCTGCCTGCTACTCCCCCTCCTTCTGCTCACTCTGACAAATAAATAAATAAAACCTTAAAAAAAATAATGTGAGTAGGGTGAAATGAGGTCGGATGGGAGGGCCCTGATCCAGCCTGACTGGTGAGTTCACAAGAAGAGGAAATCTGGACACACAAGGAGACCCTGGGGGGGGGGGGGTGCGCGCACGCGCGCGCGCACGCGCACGCCTGCACAGGGAGATACGTGAGGACACCCCGAGAATGTGGCTGCTCCAAGCCGAGGAGAGAGGCCTCAGGAGAAACCAACCCTGGTTTCTTCATCTCCAACTTCTAGGTCCCAGAGGCATGAAAATAAAAATGTGTGTGGTGTCAGCCCCCCAGTCTATAGCACTTTGTGTGTGACGGCAGAAGCGCGCCCCACTGGCCCTGAGGTCCCCCAGCCCCTGTTTGTGAGATCGGCCTCTGAGTAGATGTCTCACCTACTTGATGCTCCCGAGGGAGGCACCTGCTCGCACACGAACTATAAAAAGGCACTTTTATCATCAAACCGTCCTGACCCAGTTTGGGCAGGAGCTCCTCGTATTAAAACCGGAACTCCCGTGTCACCCTCCAGGCCCCTGGCTCTGTGTGGCCCAGCCCTGACTTAGGAGCTGGCCAGGCGGGCCAATGGAAGGCAGCGGCCTCGTCTACGTCCTCCTTTGTCACCGGACTTTCCCACACCCTGGCACAGAGCAGGGTTTGGTGGCACATGACCGAGGCCCACACCTCCTCCAAAGCTCCACGACTGCGGAGCAGCCTCGCTGTCATGCCCACGGCCGCCAGTCTCTAGCAAGGAGTACACGGAGATCAGTCAGGGCAATGTGTGCCCTTCCCACACTTGTGCTGTGAAACTGGGCCAATTGCTTTATCTTCACACAGGCATGAGCTTGGGGTTCCCCGGGAACGTCGTTTGTGCACACACCGGGGCCTTTTCCATGTCCGAGGTGGGGTGCTGCCAGGAGGGAGGATTGAGGCTCCCCAGGAACATCCTGGAAGGACACCTGGCTGCTTGAGGCTGGTCTCATGAATGGGTTTGGGCGCCACGGAGCACTGGGAGGCCAGCCTTGTCCCACCGACTGGAAAGTGTTTGCCAATACAGGATTTCAGGAAGGGCTTGTTTCAGGCGTCTACGCCTGTGGAACAAGCCACCGCCAAACACGGTCGTGGAAAACAAGGCCCATTTCTGGCTGCTCACAGAGTCCGTGGGTCAGGAGTCTAGACGGGGCACAGCAGGGAGGGCTTATCTCTCACTCTCGATGTGTGGGGCCTCAGTGGGGATGTCGAGAAGACTGTGCTGGTGAAGCTGTGGGGAAACAGCCCCTGGTGGTGGTGGGAATGGAGGACGCTTGGGTGACAGTTGTCAACGCGGCAAGTGCCCACGCCCTCTGACCCCGCAAGTTGTCTTCGGGAAATTATCCCACAGGAAGGTGTGCACATGGGCACCAGGAAGTCGTGCAAGCACACAGATTGCAGCCCTCTTCGAAACAGTGAAAGACTTCTGGGAGGCTGCCTAAGAAAAGCAGGGCAGAGCTAACCACGGCGTGCGGCATCCTGTGAAATCCCGAGCGTGCCCAGAGTGACCCCCAGGATACGCTGAAGTGACACCGACAAGCCACACAGCCCATGTCCAGTATGCACCGTGGGGATAAAGGACATAGCTGTTAGCAGATGGAGACATTTGCCTATGTCAGGGTCAGCTGCAAAAGACACAGCAGAAAGGCACAAGTGATAGTTCTAGAAGGTGTCAAGGACGAAGTAATGGGAAGACCAGGATGCGAGAAACTCACCATCCCTGCATATTGTTTTGTAATTTGAACACGATGCCACGTGAATATATTATCCATTCAGAATCAAAGTTCTAATTTTAAGATGCTCACTTTTGATGCTTTTAGTCGTAAGTCCAAACCTTCCTGTGAAAACACGCAAAGATATCTTTGTTTGCCTCCCGGATGCCTACGATGTGCTGGGAGGGGTCTGAGCTGGCCGAATTTGCTGGACGCACACTCGTCACTCCTCCTCTCAGGAGCCACGCACGGCAGCCATGTGTCAGTGCTGTCTGCTTGTTCCATCCCACACATGCCTTTTTACTCTTCCCTGCAGCCGGGAACTAGAAGCCTGCAAAGCACACTTCCCCGACGCCCCGGCGGGTGACAGGGCCTATGAGAGGCACGGCAGGTGTCCTGGAGACTGGAAGGAGGGAGGAGCCATCCCAGGCCAGAGCACTGTGGCACCGCAGGCCGCAGTGGTGACAGCAGACACCCCCCGGGGTGTGGTGCTCAGCTCCTGCTCCAGCAAGTGGGAATCGAGTGGGCGTCCTTATTGTCCCCTTGCTTCTCCTGTCCTCCCAACACCTCTGTCAACAATGCTCTGTAGTAAACTCCTTCTGCTTGAAATACCTACGGGGGCTCTTCCCCCCTAACTGACACTGACTAACACGCAGAGAAACTTACCCCCTTTTACAGATGAGAGAATTGAAACTCAGAGCGAGGAAGTGACTTAACCAAAGGCAAACCCAGCACCTCTCCTCCCTCACCATGCTCTAGTCACCCCAGTCCCATTTCTGGAACACCTCGAGCTCACTCACACTCCAGAGCCTTCACAGGGCATCTCTCTGTGCAGAACATTCTGTCTCCAGCTCTGCCTGTGCACACTCTCCACTCGGGGCCCACGCAAACGCTCCCTCTGGAAAGACATCTCCCTAGCCCCCCGTAGTCTCCAAGTCACTCTACTACATCATCCTGCTTCATTTCTTCTTAGAAAACCTCTGCAAGCATTTACTTGGTTGTTATCTCACTAGGACTGAAAAGCCCGCGAGGCCAGGCACAGTGTTCGTCTTACTAAATGCTGTGTCTCTGGGGCCCAAGAGTGGGATACAGAGTGCACGCCATACTTATTATATGCTCTAAGAAAGAATGAACAGAAAGGGTGCTCGATTACTTGTGAGCCCCAGCTAGGCCGGCCTGTCCCGCTGGCTGGCTGGCCGCTAGCCACTCAGGAGTCTTTCAGGGGGTCCCACTGCCCGGGAGGCCACAGGAATTCCGATTTCCACCATTCGGCCTGTGCCCTCAGCGCGTGCTCAGTTACTACATGCCCAGGGAACTAACCTGCCTATGAACTGTGAAGCTTCCAGAAGGCATGTGAGCACTAAGAGTGATCAAGAGGCAACCCTGGCGGGTGAGGGGGCTGTGTCTCAGCTCAAGTCAGCAGACTGGAAGCGAATGGCCTGCAACAGCCGTTGGAGGACTTACATCTCCTCTGTGCAGTGGACATGGGCGTGGGACCTGTCCTCGTTGACGAAGACAATGACATTTCCGGAGCTCCTCCTGAGGGGCACCACAGCACAGTGTAATCTCTGCAACCAGACAGCTCGGGTTCAATTCCTGGCACCATTCCTGACCGACAGGGTGACCTTGGAAAGTCACTCAGGTCCTCTGCGACCGAGTTTCCTCATTTACACCATGAGAACATTGATAATAAGAGCATCACTTTCACGGGGCTGTTGGAAAGATCAGTAGTTAAATCACTTAACACGTTTAGAACAGGGCTTGGCGAGACATCACCACCCGTTGTTACTGGTACTGGCATAACACGTATGTACAAGTTCCATACGTGTATCATGTGTAATGCTCAGAGTAGTCCTGTGAGGCAAGGCACTAATATCGCCCCCACTTGACCAACAAGGAAACTGAGCAAGTAGTTGTAGAAGCAACCCTAGAAGCAGAGTGTGGCGCCAGGCTTCACATGCAGAGACCCTCTGCATCCCCACACTGGTCCAGAGAAAACAGGCCCGTCTGTAGGTAATGACGAAGCAGCATGGTACTTGTCCAGCGGTCTCTACCGACACGTTGCATACACACTGGCACCACGAGGCAGGGTTGTGTGACCTGAGCGGGCACTTCCGAGGTACCAGTCACACCCAAAGTCTAAAGGCTAGTTGGCTGGGAGAGAAAGAGATTTTAGGGAAAGCTTGGATTTGCTCTAGATTCGCTAGCCTGGCAGTTTCCAGGCAGGAAGGAGAGGCAGTTGAAGCTGGCAAGCTGGGCAACCTCCAAACCACGGAGGGGCCTCTAGATTGTGCTAAGGAGCTTGAATTTCATCATATAGGTAATGAGGGACTGTGAGAGGAGTTCAAGCATTTAAATCTATTGTGGGCCGTGAGTTGGAAGGAGATACAGATGAATCCTCTCCTCAATGCTAAGAGTGCCATTAACACCTGACAGCCCTGTGCCCGGGAGTGCTGAGTTCCGCCAGGCTTGGATGCTGACAGCAGGCGCTGTGCTTTTTCCTATCTGGGAATCTGGAGCCGATTTTGCCATACAAGAGTTGCTCAAATATTTATGCAACCAACTAACGTGTTGTGACGTTGTCTGCGGAAAGCAGGAGAGGGACTACAAGTTTCAACACTGTGAAACGCTCCTCCTCCAAATAACCCAAAGGTCTGCGGGAGCAGCAACTAGGAATCACTGGGTCCCGTTTCCTGACTCTTTCTGGACTCTTTCGGGCAGGGTCCAGGCAGGGAAATGCCAGGTCCTGAGCCCGGCTTAGGTGGGGTGATTTGCCCACCATATACTCTCAAAGACATTGAATTAGGAGATTATGTTCACGTCCCGCACCAAGACAGGAGTGGGCTGTGCGGTGTAGACTAAAGGGACTCACGGGCCCCATCTAAAATGGGCTTTTCTCTACACAGGACCGTTTCTTTCGTAGCAATGATCACATGTTGTAGTTCTTTCTCTTCTTTGCGTTGAGACTCTCAATTCCAACAGTATGTAAGCGGGAACTTTCGTGACAGAAGGGACCGCGTCTGTCTGGTCCCCAAAGCATCCTTGGAGTCCAGGGAATTGGGGGGAATGGAGCGGGAGTAGCGAGGGCCTCTGAGAAAGGCCCGTGGAGCCTCCGGCCCCTCGGTGACCTTAGGGGGCAGAGGCGGCTGTGAAGGGCAGATCGGGTCGCCTTTGCGGAAGGCGAGACCAAGGTGCCGGCTGGACGCGACAGCAGCCGGGCGGGCACAACGGCGGCAAGCGCGGGTAGGACAGGGAAGCGGAGGGCAGGCCCCGCACAAAGCGCGGCGCCCCTCGGCGACTGCAGCGGGCAGCGGCCAGACGCCTCCCGCGCGGTGGTCTGGGAGTTGTAGGCACTTTCTTTCCACTCTCCTTCAGCTCTTTGCTCCTGAAGCCCAAGGCCGTACAAGCGGGCGGGCGCCTGTGACTCCTAAGCTGTGAACTCTGCGAATTTAAATTCTAAAAAGGTGCCCTGAATAGGACTCTTTCCAGGGTGCTTCCTTCCATTCCGCCTGGTTTGAGGACTACACTTCCCAGGCAACCTCAAAGAGGCGGGGCTTCCGGCGCGCGCGGCGCATTGTGGACATTGTAGTCCCGAGGGGCTCGATTTCCGCCTTCTGTGCAGTCCGGGGCTGTTGGCCCGGACTACATTTCCCTTCAGTCCGCCCACTATCCCGAGGCCGCCTTGGCGCGAGACATTTGCGAGCTGAGTGTCTCCAAGATGGCCGCTTGGGGAAGGAGGCGTCTTGGCCCGGGCAGCAGTGGCGGCAGCGCCCGAGAGAGGTGAGATCCGGGGGCCTGTTGCTTTCCCAGGGCGAGTGGGTCAGGAGCCTGGAAGCCAGTGAGGCCTCCTGGGGCTGCACTGCTGCCCCTGCCTTCGTCCCCGGGCTCCCCTTTCTCGCCCACCCGCCCTCGTACTCCTGCGAGGCACGCGGGGTTCCTGCTCTGGCCGATCCAGGATCTGGGTGGGATCCGGCGCCCGCTGTAGCCCGGCTGAAGCGGCCTCCGCAAGGGGCTCCGGAGAGGTGACGATGCGAGGCCGGGAGAGGTGGGCCGCGGCCATACAGGGGACGGGGCCGGGGACGGGGCAGGGGCCGGGCCACGCGGGAAGGACCGGGAGCCCCGCGCAGGCCCAAGGGGCCCGCCTGCATCCCGCGGTCGGGTAGCGTCCGAAGCTCCCGTCCTGCTTGGCCACGAGTGTGGCCATTTCGGCCGCGACCCCTGTCGTGATGAGGGATGGCTCCCGGGAAGGAAAAGGAAGGGAAGCTTGCACGGAGTGAGCCAGCTGCTGGAGGGTAGTGCGGTGTGCACGTTTATCAGGATAGCTTTAACCTTCCCCAGTGTGTCTCCCGGGCAGAGAGCCGGCCGCTTCCTCGAACCCTCCGATTCTTGCGACTTTTCGAGGGTTCTCTGCAAGCGCCCCTGCCATGGAAGTCCTTTAAAGTGACCTTTCTTAATGAATGATGAGTTGGTAGGGAGCTAGGGACTTGTTTCTTCCGAGGTGGATCTCGATTTGGAGAACTGATTTCTAGAAGATGAGATTGTTAGAGTTTTTGTGTTTCTGGTTGAAGTTACACAGCTAGAAGCCACTAGAAGCTGTTGAGCTACTAGAAATTTGGGGAAGGATGTGTATTGGTGGAGTCGCCTGAATTCAGCTGCTCTGTCCATTTTGTTATGGTTTGCTTGGTATAGCCGAGGTCAGCAAGAAAGTTTTGTGTTTGTGTGTTTTCTCTCTTTGGAGAGGCTTATTAAACAGAACAGTGTCTCCCCCACCCCACCCCCCCAACTATCCTCATTATTCCTTTTCTTTGATTCCATCACGTATGCATTGCTGTTGCCTGCGGATGGTTTTCTCAGCTCGGAAGAGTCTTCCTGTTTGGTAGTTGTGGTGGGCCAGCTATCTTAAGCTCAGAGTTATCCGGCCTTGTCTGCACTGCATTTCCTCTTCCGTGGAAAAGCAGTGAATGGCAAGCAGATATTTTTGTTTTTCCAACTCCCATGTGGTATTTCTTAGATCAGACCATAGGAAGAAGTTAAAGAAGTGACCTCGATGGCCTTTAAACCTGGCAAATGTTTTCAGGATCCTAAATGCGACCATTAATCCTGCTTAGAAAAGCCAGAGTAGCTGAGAGAAAGGCAATTCTCCTTACTGGATAAAAACAGCTGGAAGGGCCAATGGGAATGCCCCAGACACCATACAAGGGCTGTGCCAGCACAAGTTAAGCTTTTATTGATCTAAGAAATCAGATACTGGGGATCTTATCTCCTTGGTTGGAGACAGGCATTAATTCAAAACTGAGTTTGCAGACTAGCAGCGCATAGGCTGAATCCAGCCCTTGACTGTCGATCCTCAGGTTTTAAAAAGAATTTAAATCAATTGCCAATACTTAAAAGTTGGAAGATTTCACGTAAAACTCTCCTTGAAAAGCTGAGTGGTGGCGGACTGCTTTTGGTCAGGGCAAGTGCTCTCTAGTTAGTTCATTACTCACCTGACAGCTTGACTCACTGCAGTTACCTGCCTAGTCTCCCTAGGCGTGCGGGTTGCAACCTTTGGCCTGGAGCCGAAGGCTCTGCTCACACATGCAGATGCGCTAGGAATGGGGCAGCAGATTTTATGGTTCGGGTGACCCCATCTCTCTTCCTTCAGATATCATGGTGTGTGGCTAGGGAACCTTTCTGGTTGCCTTTGTTGGGAGGCCCTAGCCCGGCTCTGTTGGAGGAGTCAATCATCGGAGCCCAGTTTCCCTAAGATCCTCCCACGCTGAGCAGGGGATGGAAACATAACCCACTGCCGGGCCAGCTAGCTAACTTCTGGGCACACCTCCATTCCTGCTCAGTGAGTGGAAAGACTGTTTGGGAGGGGCGCGCTTCATTAATTGATTGCCCACCACCGTAGATCAAGAGGCCCAAGCATATCATTGGCTCTTAGGACTGAAATAGGGTGTTTATGGCTCTCTTAAATGAGTTTGTTCCATGTCACATCTGTGCTGACCCAAATCTCAGCTTCACATTGGAAGACCACTTTCCAGAATTACTTGACACACCCAGTTGGAGTCTGCTTTATGCTGAAAGCAAAGGACACTTTCCATGGTTTGGGGCAGGAACTGGAGCAGAGCAACACTTTGGGCAAACTTTCCAGATTTGCCAAGTGGCTGCAAACTCCCAAGCATTACTTGTACTTAAAGGCCCTGCCCAGGACTATACCGTCCACCACAGTTTCTGACATCAGCTGTGTATTCATGGTGGTCTGCTTCAGAATACACGATGTGTGAATTCTTTACCTGGTGCTTGAGTCAAGAGCTGCATTCATTCAGTAGCCACTAGTCACATGTGGCAGTTAAATTTAAATTAATTAAAAATAGGGACGCCTGGCTGGCTCAGTCAGTAGACTGTGTGACTCTTGACCTTGGGGTTGTGAGTTTGAGTCCCACATTGGGTGTAGAGATTACTTTAAAAAAAAATCTTTAAAAATTAATTAAATAAAAATAAGTTGAAAAATTCAGCTTCTCAGTCATACGAGTCAGTCCCATTTCAAGTGCTCAGTAGCCCCATGGGGCTTGGGGGGCTACCACATTGGGTAGGGCAGATTTAGAACACCTCCGTCACTGCAGAAAGTTCTAGTGATGCGACAGCGCTGGTCTAGACTAAAGGAGGAGAGGGGTGGAAATAGCAGAATGCTAGCTGCTCGCATGTTGATTTTTCTCTCCACTCCATTAAATCCAGGGACTCAACAGTGTTTATAATGAAGAACGTCAGGCTCTGAGCTGTAACCTGAATTCTTGTCCAGAATTCAGCACACTGGCAGCGAGCACACGAAACAGATTGCCACTTGGCCTGTCGGCGTCTTTGAGACACTCTTGCCCATCTAGGAAGGCACAGTGCAGGTATCTGTGTGTTCTGCCACTTGGGTGCCGCCCCGGACCAGCTCCCAGGCGGGCCCGCCTGTCCTAATTGGGCCGCTTGTCTTCACTCCCTCAGGGCCTCTGAGCATCCCTGAGCGCTCCGTGATGGTTGGAATGTGAGTATAGCCACGTACTCTGAGGTCCCGCTCTTCCCATCATGTGAACATGTGCTTGATCTGATACTCCTCGTGATGCAAGGCAGCAGCGCTGCTCAAAGACCTGGGGTGTCCAGATGGCCAGGCATACTGGACTAGATGCTCAGGTGTTCGGGGAAACCCCTGGCTTGTGCGGCCGCCTGCCTGTGTTTTTAGGCAGCCAGGTCTGTGGGATTGTGTCTTCCTCTTTCTGTACCAGATACCTTCTTTCTCAGGACTCGATGGCTTTAATATGTGAGTCAGAGAGTTGTGGTCCTGGATGGCTGGTGGAGGGTTTAGTCCCGGTCCAGTTGAACAGATGGGCCACAAGCCATGAAGACAGGTGGCTCACTTTCCGGAAGTGACATTCTCCTCATTCTGATCTGAGCTTTTCCTTCTAGAGCTGAGGACCCTTAGTGGCCTGGGGTACTTTTTTTTTTCTCTTGGAAAACTGCCTCTCTGGCTCCAGTGTGTGGTGAAAATGTTTGCTTCCTCCTGGCCATGGCCAAGGCGCACAGGTAGGCATCCACGCCCGAGTCTGTGTGTGTGGGTCCTCCCCAGCTGCCTACCAGAAGGTGGAGTCGGTGCACTCGGCCACAGGTTCTGATCCCGGAAATTGGATATTGCAAGTTAAGGTCATCTGCTGGGGTTCATCCTCCTCAGGCATGACTTTCCGTCTTCCTGGATTGACCAGAGAGGTCTGGTTCCAGCAGCAATACCTTGCACCTCTTGGATTCCGTGCTTTAGGCCCCATTCCGGCTCGGGCCTAGCTTTGTGAAGGGCAGGATGCTCTTGTATGGGGGGGTGGCTGAGGCCAGGCCGGAGCTGGGCTTCTTTGTCCAGGGCCTTGGTGAGTGGGGGCAGTGGGAGGAGGTGGGAGGTCCTCCACAGAGCGAACCCTCGGGTACCTCCCAGCTGCCACTGTGTTCTGTCCCTGCCACCAGCAGTGGCATTATGGGCCACGGAGTTCTGGGGAGAGCCAGTAAGCTTAGTAGAGTCACAGGAATCCTTCAGCTCAGGGCTGATCCGTAGGATTTTCTGCCATAACAGAAATGTCCTGTCTCTGTGCTGTCTGTTGGGGTAGCCATTAGCTTCGGTGGCCACGGACGGTTCGAGGTATGGCCGCAGTGTCTAAGGAAGTGGATTTTGTACTTGACAGTTTTAGTTAATTTAAATTTACAAACAGCTGCGTGGGCCTTACACTGGGGTGTGTTTTGCCACTGTCACCTGGGTTGGCAGAGCCGACCCCGTTCCACCCTCGCTGTGGCACTCACTTGGGAAGGGCTAGAGCCTTTGCCCTGTTTGACCTCAGGCACCGTGGCTTAGAGCAGCAAGGGCTTTTGCCCTTGGCGACAAAGCCAGCGAGTTACTGAGCAGGAACTAGAATCCAGGTCTCCGGACACCCCCCCTTGGTGCACGGTGCTCTTACTCCCGCAGCAGAGCGCTGTGCGGTTCCCCGAGCAGCGGAGAGGAACATGTGTCCTTGCGCAGGGCTCTTTCTCTGAAACACATGAACATGTCGGGTGCCTGTGCAAGTTCCTCGGCCTGTTTGGAATCATCCTCAACATTCGGGGCTACATACCTGTGCCTTGCTGTCCGGATTGGCCTTTAAAGCCACAACCCAGAATCCTGCCACTTTCTTTGGCTCCCGGGGAGGCACTTCTTGGTTAGCCAGAAGTGCGTTCTAGATCTGGAGGTCGAGGTAAAGTCCAGCACCTCCCAGAGCACAGGTAATGAAGTGGCCACATGCTTACCGGGTGGAAAGCAATCTGACATATGGACCTAGTTTAATTTTTTACCCACAAGTTGCCTTAATTACTGTAATTGTTCTCCTGCCACTCATTTCAAATGCGCTTCCACTACTGTGTGTTGGTGACCTGTCACATTTGGGCCGGGTGAAAACACAGTCTGCCTCCCAGAGCTCCGAGGTGACATCCTTTGTGTTTCAGACCGGAGCTCCCAGTCCAGGCCCGCCTGGGAGCCCAGGGCCCGCCCCAGGAAGTGAGCCCAAAGCAAGCGCTTCCGCTGCTGTTAGATTAGCCTCTTCCGGTTCTGCCAGGACCAGAAGGTGATGGTGGTCTGCACGGCGCCTTGGCCAGTGCTCTCTTGAGGCGACGGAAATGGAATTTCCCTCCTGCTCACTGGCAGGACCTCAGAGGGCTGAGACCAGTGGGATACGCCAGCCATGAGATGCTGCCTGTGCCCAGACCCACGGTGGTGGGCTCGTTCCCTGGCAGCACATGCTCCTCCGCCCGCACAGGGTCACTGCTGAGGCCGGGACTGGGCCCCCTCCTGCTCGCCTTGGCTGTGCAGTCTCATCACCCCGAAGGATACAGGGCTGTCAAACAAGAGTTTTCTTTTTGACAGGAAGCTGGCGATTCATTTCCGCATTATAAAAGAAGCACATGTGTATTTGTTTTCTGTTTTTGAAAAGTACAGAAACCTATGAAGGAAAATAAAATGTCAGTCACCTGTTAGGCCACCATCCAAAGAAAACCCCTGTTGACTTTTCTTCGTGTCCAGCATCTTTGATACTTCCCTCCAGATATTTTGTCTTGGATTTTTAAAAACTGTATGTTAAACACATCAAAAGTATGTTTCTAACATGTGAAAGTCATAAACTTGCTACCGTATGTCTGACCCTTGAAAGTACTGTTCTAAACAAAAGCAGGCAGGCCCAGGCGGCCACAGGCATGGTGGGGTGTATACAAAACGTCCAGAACAAGTGAGTCCGTCCAGTCAGTGAGTGGATTGGTGCTTGCCAGGGGCTGGGGACGGTTGGAGGAAAGGAGGAGCGATGGAGCTTCTTTTTGAGGTGATGGAAATACTCCAGAATTGATCATGGTGTCTGCTGCACAACACAGTGAAGGCAGTAAGCCACCGGATTGTACACTCCAAATGGGTGACTTCTGTCTCAATAAAGCTGTTATTTAAAAAGTATAAATCAAAACCACCCATCAGGATGCCTGCTGTTAAAAACAAAACAGACAGGTGTAAGCGTTGGTGGAGGATGTGGAGCAGTTGGACCCCTCAGGCCCTTTTGGGGGCAACGTAAAGGGATGCAGCTGTGGTGGGGGACAGTGCAGCGGTTCCTCAAGAAGTGAAAAGTAGAATTCCCACACGATCCAACAATTCGGCCTCCAGACGTATATACAAAAGAATGAAAAGTGGAGACTTGAGCACATCGTTTTATACTGTGTTCACAGAAGCATTATTCCCAGTAGCTGGGAGGTGGAGGAAGTAGCCCAAGCGTGATCAGGGGATGAGCAGGTATATAGACACGCGATGGAATATTCTTTATTCATCCTTAAAGGGAAAGGAACTCCTGACTCACGCCAACATGGGTGACCCTTGAAAACATGTAAGCCGGTTGCAGAAGGACAGATACTGTATGGTTTCACTTACGCGTGGTACCCAACATTGTCTGGCTCAGAGGGACACAAGGTCGAAGGGTGGGGGTGGGGGTGGGAGCTGTTGTTTCGCGGGGGCAGAGTTGTCGTGCAGGCAGGAACCGTCCTGGAGCTTGTTTGCACCACAGCGGGAATGCTACTGAACTGTGCGCTTACAAATGGTCAGGACGGTACATGTTACGTGTGTGTCACTGATTTGGAGACAGTAAGCCCATGTGCTCACTGCTCAGCTTAAGTAGAAAACTAGCATCACCCTGGCCCATGTGTCCCTTCCCGCAGGCAGGGCCCCCCTCGCTCATGACATTGTTTCCTGGCTTTTCTTCGCAGTTAGCACACATGAGGACCCTCCTCAGAGCAGCGTCTCCGCAGCCCTGTGCACGTTACGAACGTCCGCACCTGTCCCTGCTTTCTCTCCCACCTGACCAGTGAGGGATTCGGCTGTACGTTCCCCGCCCAGTGGAGGAGCAGCCCAATTAGCGGTCTCTTCGCAGCAGTGCTGCTCTCCCCACATGGAACATTTTTGCACAGCTCTGATTTTGGGGGAGGTATCTTCAGACTTTGAGGATCCCGGGTTTGAGACTTCCCTGGTAATTCCGGAGTCCTCCGAGACCAGCTTCCCGACGGTGGAGGGGACCGCGGGGCCGCATGCTGGGCAGGCTGCCAGGTGCAGAGAGAGTGCCCACGTCTGGGGATTGGAGTTCGGTGGCCTGGTTCTTCATTATGGCCCCCTTCTCACTGGAAAGCCAGTGTTCCCTGGGAATTCCGCTGATGACTCTGTCTTCACCACCGCCAGGGCAGATTCAGAGGAGGAGAGGGGAGGGTCTCAGGCCCACCCTGGATGAAGGGAGAGTGAGGGAGGCCGATTGGAGAGCCCCAGGCACAAGGGCTCCATGACCCTGGGGCAGCGCCCACAGCAGCCCCTCCAGCTGGGACGGGTTCATGCTCCGCACCGCTGGCCAGTTGAGGGCTCACCGAGCAAACTGATGTCAGCACTGGCACAGGGGGTTTAGGAGCACGACCTTGTACCCTAAGTACCATGGACTGTGTTAGACGCAAAAGGTTCTGAAGTTACTTGGTAAAAGGGCTCCTCTTTTCTCTCTGGAGCCACTCCATTCCTCTCTCTGATGGTCGTACATCCCAGGTCTTTGTGTATCCAGAAAGGTTCTGCGTGTTTAAAAGCAAACTTACACCTTTTTTTTTTTTTTTTTTTAAAGATTTTATTTATTTGAGAGAGAGTGAGAGAACACAAGCGGGGTGAGGGGCAAAGGGAGAAGCAGGCTCCCCGCTGAGTAGGGGTCCAATGCAGGACTGGATCCCAGGACCCTGGGATCATGACCTGAGCCCAAGGCACATGCTTAACCAACTGAGCCACCTAAAAGCCCCTAAAAACAAACGTATACCTTTTTCAAAGTACACTAAAGATCACATACTATAATCACTGTTGTGTGCTTGGCTTGTTCAGGATGGCTACAGTCTGCTGGGCAGAGAGGGCACCGTATGCTAAGGTAGATTTGCGGTTTGGGCAGGAACATTCTGTAGTCCCAACCTTGACACCCAGGTTTTGCCTTAAACGTTCTGGAGGGACTTTGTGGCCAGAAAGGCATCCCTGGCCTCGCTTTGATAGTGGGACGCACAGTGAGTTGAACTGCCTCCTCTTCACAGCTTGAGAACACAAGGGAAGTCGGGGCTGCCTAGGAGCCAGTCCTCTCCTGGGTCCTGCGCACACGGGGCCAGTCATCCCGTGACCAGTGACTTCCATTTCCGCTGGGAAATGGTCTGCAGCCAGTGTGAGACTCTGCCTCTTAGGTGTGCTTGTTTGCTCCAGGTGACTTCTAAAGTGCGAAGTCCTGCCTGGGAGTAAGAACTGAAACGAGCTCCATCTCCCCTCCCTGAATTCAAACCAAATGGAGGCCTCCAACGCAGAAACCCTCCTTTTCCCGTCTCATCTACTTCCGGTGGATTCTTCCGGAAACAGCTCATTAACTTCTCGCAGAGAGGCAGCCCCAAGTATTGGCTCGCTGCAGTGAGCTGCTCCGGCGATGGCCCATGTTTAGGAGGCTGCTTGTCTGACACCCCCCCACACAGTGCACAACTTCTCCCCAGTGCGCACCGTTTAATTAGGGCCTGTGATTTAATTAGGAGGCTCCCCTGAGCCCAACTTAATTACAGTTACTTTTTCAGAATAAAGAGTTCCCTCTGCCCGAGTCCCAGTCAGTGCCTTTTGCTAAAGTGGTTCCCACCTGGGAACAGAGGCCCCTCCTGGAGGATGCCCCTCCCCCTGCACTCGGGGGCGGTCAGGCCATTACCAGTGACTTTTCATTTCTGATGTGACCACAGGAGAGTACTGAGCACTTGTTTTTCTAACAGGGTGAAACTCTTTGCCTCTTAGGTTTGCTTATTTGTTGGCTAAAATACTTTTTATTGTGCTGAATCCTGCCTGGGAGTAACTGGAGGGAGTGGTCCTACTCTCTCATTGCCTGTCCTTTTTTCTCGAAGCGTACCCCCGACAATCCAGTTTTCACCACACTTAACATGTCATCTTTGAAGGAGGGCTGGGACCTAGAGGTTCTGGTGGTGACCTTGTTTTAAAAGCCTTCACTTGTTCTTAATGTGCCCGGTCCCTGACGAGGACGCTCTGAGCCTGGCTCCCCTGTTGCTTTCCTCAGAGTGGCCGCTGGGTGTGCGCGCCGGGATGTGGGGGGCGGTGGACCTTGTGTCCTTGAGGACGTAGGGCTGTGCAACTCATTGGACAAGCAGAGCTCCGGAGGATGGGCTCAGTACACTGGTCCAGAGCCCCAGTTAGAAAGGCATGGGCTTGGGTGGGGGCACCAGGAACCTGATGGGGGTCCCTGGACCTTCTCTTGTTTGTGATGGTCTGACCAGCCCAGGGACAAGGGTCTGCTTTCTACTGAGGCATGTGAAGGGTGCTCTGTGCTGCCTACTAACAGGGTTAAGTGACTTGATCCAGCTTCTAGAGCTGTCTACCAGTGTTCCCCGGCGGCTGGTATAAAGAAGGCTTTTTACTGGATGAACTGAGAACACAAAACTAAGAGAAACGGTATAAGCTGGAAGGAGGTATGGAAATTCAGAAAGATCTGGACAGGCTGAAACAAGCCAAATGGAAATGACAAGGCGTGTACGGGTCTATATTTAGGTTAGCCCATCGGGGGTGTGGAAAGATTCTGCTTTGGATGCAAAGTTTGCACTGGAGAGATGTCAAACAGAATCCCGAGACCGCCTCAAATGCCCCCCGTGGCCCACAGGCCAGCTCTGTGGCCTTGATTCACAGCTGAGTCGTCCCTGAGCCTCCAGATTTGTCTTCCGCCAGTGAGGGTCAGGTCACCCATCCCTAGTCCCAGGGGGGAAGTTGGATCAGCTCAGCCACTTGAAGTGGGTCTTTGTGAACAGTCTTCCTTTCCTTTTTTTTTTTTTTTTTAATTTTATTTATTTATTTGACAGAGAGAGCACCAATAGACGGGGCGGGGCGGGGGGGGAAGCAGGCTCCCTGCTGAGCAGAGAGCCCGATTCGGGGCTCGATCCCAGGACACTGAGACCATGACCTGAGCTGAAGGCAGAGGCTTAACCCACTGAGCCACCCAGACGCCCTGTGAACAGTATTTCTTATGTGAGTGGGAGGAGTGTTTCCTGGCAATAAATACAGAGTCCTGGAGGCACAGGGTCAGAATGGGCAGGAACCTCTGGGGTTCCTTCATGTGTCCCCCTTATACTGAATTTCATTGTCACTCTTCTTGAGGCCTTGTCTTTTCCTAAATGAGATCAGAGGGCTGCTTTTTCTAAGCTGTGTGCCGGTGTTCTTTGGGGCTGCTGGCCGGGGGTGTTTTGTGCAGCTTGTCCTCCTGTGACGGCCAGAGGAGTTTTGTTCTCAGTCATCTGAGGCGAGGACGACCCTATCGGTCTTTTGTTCTGTGGGGCAGGGATGACTGCTTTTGAACCTTGCAGAGGGTTTGGCACTACTGGCCTCAGGTCTGTTGGTTTCCGCCGAAGAAGCCTCCTCCCTCCCTTGCTCTGGTTAACCAAGAGCACGTTTCATCCTGCTGGCCTTGGGCCTCTGCATGGATGTGATTCTGGGCCGAAACACTCTTCCTTGGGGCTCCTTTGCAGACTTAGCTCTGTCCACTCAGTCCACTGTGTTGGGCTGCCTGCCAGGCCCGGTGCACGTCGCCGGCGGACATCCCCTTACCCTTAGAGATCTGGGTACTCCTCCTCCTGTGTCTCTCTACATTTCGCCATTTTCTCTCAGGAGAAAAAAAATTCTTCAGTGACTACCTTGTATATTGGGTTCCAGGGACGATAAGACCATAAGCGAGACGTGGTGGCCCCGAGAGCTCGGGCTCTCTGCTGAGCCGGGCGCCCAGGCTGCGGCCACGGACTTGTCCCCAGTGTCTCGGCACGGAAGCGGGGCACGTGCTTCTCAGCGGTTTCACTGTCTCCTCTTTTCCCCCCCTTCCCCAAGGGTGAGCTTGTCGGCCACGGACTGTTACATCGTGCACGAGATCTACAACGGGGAGAACGCCCAAGACCAGTTCGAGTACGAGCTGGAGCAGGCGCTGGAAGCGCAGTACAAGTACATCGTGATCGAGCCCACGCGCATCGGCGACGAGACGGCCCGCTGGATCACTGTGGGCAACTGCCTGCACAAGACCACCGTGCTGGCGGGCACCGCCTGCCTCTTCACCCCGCTGGCCCTGCCCTTGGATTACTCCCACTACATCTCGCTGCCCGCCGGCGTGCTCAGCCTGGCCTGCTGCACCCTCTACGGCATCTCCTGGCAGTTTGACCCCTGCTGCAAGTACCAGGTGGAGTACGACGCCTACAAACTGTCCCGCCTGCCCCTGCACACACTCACTTCCTCCACCCCAGTGGTGCTGGTCCGGAAGGACGACTTGCACAGAAAGAGACTGCACAACACGATAGCACTGGCCGCCCTGGTGTACTGTGTAAAGAAGATTTACGAACTCTACGCCGTATGATTGCAGTAGGATGGGGAGAGAAGCAAACGACCCAGCCCACAAGAGACGACCCGAGGCGTCACATGGCCACAGTAACAGTTTTTGCTCTGTGAGGCGGCGGAGCCTGGGAAGGGGTTTGGTTTAATAGTTGTTATTTAAAAAAAAAATAATAACACAGATCACAGGCGTACCAAGGGTTTTCAGCTCGTTACACTAAGATGTGGATTCCCGTAACCCGCAGGGGGTCTGAGCTGTGGGAGTCTGAGCGGGCAGCGGAATGTTGACGGCAACGCTACGGAGGGGGTGTGAATATGCGCTTGCGGGGTTGGGAGGGGAGGTCTTTAAGTCTGTTGTTTAACTGTACCATCCAGAGCCAACCACAAGCTATTGACCATTAAAATTATGATAATTTCAACTTCAGGTGTCTTCTCTTTCCGTGACTGCCCGCAGCAGAAGCAGGCCTTTGAGTGAGGTCGGCACGGATACCCCCCCCCCCCACCCCCCGCCCCAGAGCGGTCTCACCTCTCACGCTGGCCTCGTTTTCAAGGCCAGCACTGTTAAATGCCGTTTGGAGCCATGGTAGGATCCCGTGACGAGGCCTAGAGGTCACTGGGTTTCTGTGTGGGGCCATGTGGAAGACTCAGGCCTGGAACCTCCTGTGCAGATTTGGATTTAGAAGGCCCCACAGGGGAACAGCCACATTTTTTTCAAAGCATCGAAGCTGTTCCTGATGTGGACCCTGAGTTCAAGCCCAGTGCCCCTCCCACGGCTCCCCTTCCACACGAGCCTATCCCGCGCCCCTTCCTCCCAGCAGAAGGCCTGTCGCACACTGTCCTCCTCCACATCCCTCTGAGGTGTTGGATAAATGAAAGATCTTCTCTTCCACACAGCTGTCAGGTCCCCCGCCTTGTCTGCAACCTTCCTGAGACCTGCCCTCAGTCCTCCCTGAAGAGCTACATGGCACTTCCTCCTGAAGGGTCCATCTTTAAGAAGCAAACTAGTTTTAAAGGCCACATCGGGAAGATCTGATACCAGAGAATAATGAAGGGGTACGTGGGAAGGCGTCGAGGAGCTCAAGTGGGCCACTGGTCCGTTTATTATAAGGGGAGATCCAGAGTTTATAAAAGGCTTCAAAATGGACTATGGTCCACAAAGAGTTGGAATGACTTTAATTCCAGGGGCCTAGAAATAGTCATGACTCAGTTGAAGGCTGGGTGGCAAGATGGTGGGAGCACACTACAGTTTACGCGGCAGCCTGGCCATCTGCAACCGTGGTCGATTGGTAGTGATCCCAGACACAGAGTGGGTCTCGACATGCAGGGCCCACAAGCCCGTGGGTGTCTTGACTGCCGGCTCCCAGACTGGCTGCCATGAATGGTAGGTGTCTTCGTAATAAACGGTGCAGATTTGGAAAGGGAACCCCATGCTCTCTGCCTACAAATCAGATTTCACAGGGGAGGTGGCTGGAAGCTGACAAGTAGTAGCCACCTCCGTTGGGTCAGCTGAGCTGAAGTCCTCACCAGAAATAGAAGCCAAGTGCAAACAGGCTAGCTCCAGCTGCGCTAAACAAAGCGATTCTTGTCAGGTGGACTAGCCCAGATTCTGCGGTGCCGCCTCAGTTACATGGTCCTGGCCAAGGTGAGGACTCAGGCCTGCTGTGGAGTGCAGGGCAGGACTTGGGTGTTCTAGGCCTCTCTGCATGACCCGCGCCCCAAATTGGCCAGGAAGGGGAACGGCAGGACCGCACCTCCTGCGCCTGGAAGGCCTTCCCCTCTCTTGGCCCTGGCTCCTCTGTTTCTGCCACCTTCCTACTTAGACGTCACTGACAAGTGGGTCATGTTCCTCGGCGACGGGCCACAGTGCTCCCGAAGCAAGAGCCTCGAAGAACTGTCAAGTGGGAAACAAAGGCCAAGTCAGCTGTGCCCTTGCCTGCGAAGTCCACACGAGTCCTGTGTGCGCCCACATCCGTCAGTGCATCGTGCCAGCAGCCCAATTACAGCAGTCTTGTTTGAACTGCCCGCTTTCGCCCCAATTTCAGAGAAGAGCAAAGAGCTTTCGGAAAGGTCAGCTCATCGAGAAATGGAGAGGAGTAGACCCTGGCAAACACGGACTGTCTCTCCTTGGCCTATAAGCTCCCTCCAAAGTGGTCACATCTGGTTCTGCAGCTGTCGTCCCCCGTGAAGAAGGGAAGGGAAACTGCGTCCTTGGAGCCTGCTGGGTGCCGGGCAGTGTGCCCAGGCAGCTGTGCGCTCACTGGTCCATCTAATCACTCGTGAGCCACTCCGCAGTGGCCAGATGTGCAGCGCTGCTGTCTGGAAACTCACTCGGTTGTGCTTTCCCGTCTCTGATGTGGGCTCACAGCACAAGTGCGCCTGCTTCTGCGCTGGGACCGGGGAAAACTCCAGGAGGCCTACAGAGCAAAGCACAAAGTGCCTTTGAACTGTATCTGCAGGCAGAACCCATCCAGAGTGCAGCTTTCTGACCTACCCCCACTCCACGGAGGAGAGAGATGGGGGAAAAGAAACCTTTGAGGACAGGACAGAGAATCTGGAACAGCAGGACCACCACTGCCCCTGGTGGCAGATGTTCATATCCAGACACTGCTTTGAAAGCAAGAGTGGGGTCCTGGCCAGGGGACAGTATTGGGGAGGGGGAGGCTTGCCCTCAGGGAAGGGCTGCGGCTGCCCTCTCAGTCCAGGGAGCTCCCGCTCCAGCAGGCTCAGAAGCCCCACCTTTGCCTGCCCGGCACGACAGGAAGCCCAAGATGGCCACGTGGACTTTAAAGAGCACTGAGGTCACTGGCCCTAATTAGTCCTCTCCCTGGTTTCTGGGGCCGAAAAGCATCTGTGCGGTGTGAGCGCATCTTTCATACCTCTCTGATAGTGCCAACCTCCTCAGGACCAGCTGGGCCTCACACCCAGCCTCTGGCAGCCAGCTGGAGGTCGCCAGATTTTAATGGTTGTTTGTGCTGCATTTGCTACTTGTAAGGTAGAATATAAAGTTTCTAAAGTAAGTTTAAGAAAGTGAGTCTGGGTCTTTAAAAAATGCAAGGTAAATAAACATCAGTGGTTTGGGATCTGACTCGGGTGTTGTGTGTAGTTTGAGAGACCCCTCGTGTCTGCTCCAGACTCTGCGTACTGACCTGCGCCTGGCCTGGGGCTTGGTGGGCTCCACTGCTGTCCCAGTGGCCCCCAAGGCAACCACCCAACATCGGACTTGGTGCCATGTTCTGATGACGCACCGTGTGGCTGCTCAGCATGTGTCCTTTAGAGGACAGCAGGTCACATTGGTCCCCAGTTGCTGCCCATTTTGTTTAATAGGAAAGGACAGTACCTGGATCCGGGCCCCAGTGAAAGTGCCCATCAACTGAGTGTCCAAGGACAGATGTTCTCTTGTTCCCATTTAGAGGCCCAGCTGCCTCTTGTCGCTGCCTTTTCCTGAGGACCCGCTATGCCCTTGGCAGTTTTAGTCAGTCTCAGAGGAGGCTTCAGAGTGGCCACTACGGCTGTCACGGGCCCAGCTCTTCCCTGGCGCTCACGCCCCTGATGTGAACAGTGAGATCCTTCTCTACATTACGAGGGAGGCAGATGGTTTATGTAGTAAATGAAGAGCCAACCCGTATGTCTGTATCCACATTCCAACCATGGGCCCCTGGAATATTCAGGCCGTGCTGGGAGCTGGGGACGACCACCAGATCTAACGCCCCTCTCCTCGTCCTGCTCCCAGGAATCTTAAGAGCCTCAAACACTAACCATAGGCTGGCTTTGGCCGTTTTTATTTCAGGGACAGCTGTTTAAGATACAAGCGCAACAGGGTCGGAATTACCAGATGGCGCAAGATGCCACTAGGACATGCTAGGACATTTTTATTCCGAGTTGGGGAAGCCACACAAGACAGCCACAATTTCCACTTTCAGCCTCAATAATAGGTAAGGTTTCATCCTAAACATCAGTTATGAAGGGGATTTACTGAACCTCAACCACATATTTTTAATAAATCAGACAGGTGGAAACAGGCACCCCTCTGGCTACACTCCCAA
The DNA here is from genome assembly GCA_004024625.1 of Mellivora capensis. Classification (NCBI taxonomy): domain Eukaryota; kingdom Metazoa; phylum Chordata; class Mammalia; order Carnivora; family Mustelidae; genus Mellivora; species Mellivora capensis. The sequence goes on from PISX010000369.1 coordinate 69,606, forward strand.
CAGGCACAGCTAACAAAGCACCACTTTCACCAGGGCCGGCTGCAGCCTTAGAACCCCCCAGCCACCCGGGCTTCGGAGTCTGACTCCCTAGAGCATCTGTGGGACCATGCGGGGGTTTCCTCTCCCTTTTGGCTGTGTCTTTAGTAAATCCATCTTCTGCTTGGAGTGGGGCCTGGTCTACACAGCTTCTGGTGAGGGTTCACAGGGAAACTGGGGAATACCTTTTAGGTACTAAAGTCAGCATCACTTGGGCTACATGGAAAGAGAACAAACAGAATCCCGTTTTGTGCTGGACGATGTCCTGTAGGACCCTGGAAATGGACATGGACAACGGCGTCTTCAAACCACAGCCTGCTCCCTTGAGAGTACCGCGGGGGACTCTGCCAAAACCATCAGTTTGTGATCCAGATCAGTCAAATGAGAGAAGTGGGTCAGGTGATGTCAAGATGTCTTCCGTCTTCAAGGCTGAAACACTTTCGAGGAGCTGGCTCAGGCTGGAATTCAAAGGAGGCACAGTGCTTTCGGCCCTTGAGGACTACAGCCCTTAACCGTTCATTTATTTCAGAGTCTTAGCCCAAAGCCAGCTCCACACTCGTTCCTTCAGATGCACCCCTCAGCCCTGAGCAGGTGGCTGCCCTTCTGGGTTCTCATTCTGTTAGCAAGGGCTAGCCAGGGAACTTCGGGAGAAGTGTGTGTTCCCTCTTCCCACCCGTACGACGAGTCCCCAGTAAGGTGTCGACAAATGCAGCTGTGCCCAGGCAGGCCGCCGCCCCGGGCAGGTGCTGCTCCCCCCCACCCCCCAGCTCAGACGCGCAACTAGGAGGTCTTGGACTTGCGCTCCTTTCTGGCCCTGGAGGCCATGAGGCTGAAGAAGAGCCCAGGAGCCAGAGTTCGCAGATAAATGGCCAAGGACGGCAAAAGATCGCCCAGGATCACATCTTTCTTTTTCTTCCCCACGGCAGCCAGAACATCTCGGGCCACCTCCGCAGGGCTTCGGCCCTGGGCCGTGCTCTTGTCCATGACTAAAATAAACAAAACAAAAGAAAGACATGAACTACAAAGCAGAAGTTCCTCTCCCAAGGACTTGAGTGGACAATGGCCAGCATCAGCTAGGTTTGCTGAATTTCCCACCATGAAGCTCCCCACCGCCGTCTGCCGGGAGGCAGGTGGGGCTCCTTCATCCACGACTGTTCTGTACTCACAGAAGTGACGAAGCCGTCTGCAGTTCCCTGTGTGTGACCCGGGAGAGGCGGAGTGCGGGTGAGATGTGGAATGAGGTAAACAGGGGCCTCCTCAGTGCTTAGGAACCAGTAGTCCGTGACAAAGACCAAAGAGTGAGCCTTCACACAGTGATTCCACCTTGGGAATTGTCTATTGGAACCGCCAACGAAGGCTGGTGTGGCCCTGAGTTGGTCTTGAGTGGCTTGGCTTGAGGTCTGCCAGGTGGGGGATGGGAGAAGACTAAACCACCCCTCCCCCCACGGTGAGAATGAAGTGACTCAGGAACAGATGTCACGGGTCCCCACGTCCTACGTTACCTGGACAAGGACCAGGAAGAAAGCCTTGGTTTGTTTGAGGTGTTACAGAGAGGTGCAGGGTTTGTGAGGTGTGAGGCTGGTTAACACCAACTGATGTTCCTCCTTTCCTTATAATCTGACAATTTTGCCCACAAAATAGAACCAGCTGGCAGACGGAGAGGAAAGGCCACCAGCACAGGCCATCTGCAACCATCAGTGAGCTGTCCAAACTGCATGAGCTTCCTCCCCAGTATCTGCTCTCCCTGTGTTTCCATTAACACAGAACAGGTTTCTGATTGTTATTTACTTTTAAATGCCACAGAGGGAATTGTTAAAAAAAGATTCTCCTGGGTATAAGTAAGTATGAACCTCTCTGGCTTGGTGCTTCTGTTTGGCTCCTGCTAACTTGCTGAGGGAGCCACTATCCAGTCTGGTTCCAGTCTGGCCGGGGGTGGTGCATGACCTGCAGGACTCTGCTGAACACCAGAGCCCAGGCCCAAGAGGGCACCTCCACAGAGGCAGGACACGGCAAGTCACTTCTCAAGAGGTGGGGCCGTGCAAGCGAGAGGGAGCAGAGCTGGCCCCACATCAACAGCACGGGTGGGTCGGTGGGCCGGGGAGGCCTCGGGAGGCTGCAGGAGGCTGCCGGAGCCCGCATGCTGGGGCCAGGCCGTCCAGCCCCACCGGCGCTGACTCCATGTCAGCTCACCGTGTCTCCGGCTGAAGCAAGATGGGGACTGAGACCGGCGCACCCAGCCTCACCCCAGAAAGCTGCACTCTTTCCTTTGAGCACCCTGAAATCAGTCATTTCTCAAGCATACTGGGCGGGGACTCTTTTGGGTCAAGCAAGCCATACTTTCCATGAAGTTAATCCACCTTAGTTTTACTTTAGTTGACTTTAATTTGGAAGCTTGGGCTTCTAAGTCCTTCAAAGGACTCAAAGTCCGGGCCACCAGGGACCCTGTTCCAACAGCTGCAATGGTGAGGGTGAGCTCAGGCTGCGGATGGCTCGTTGTAATGACCACTAAGCAGCGGTATGTATAACCAATACCCACACAGCAAGGTCTGGGCTTTTAAAAATTACATCCCAAATGAAAAAAAAGAAGCACAACTCACTGTGGCCAACCAACAGCTTTTCATGGAAGAAAATAGAAAGTAGGGCCTCACCTCCATATGTGGACCCATCAGCGGTGACGGCATTGAGAGAGAGGTTGGTGTGGATGTAGCCAGGGCTGATGACAGTCACCTCGATCTCATACTGCTCCATCTCGGCACGAAGACAGTCAAAGAAGGCCTGGGTTGCGTGTTTGGAAGCCGCATCTGCAAAGGTTCATGGCCAGACACGCAGGTGAGGGAGAGGGCCTGGGACAGGCCCACAGATTCATTCCCATTCATTCTCTTTTATTTAAAAACTGATATTACAATTTTAGATTACAGTATTATAGCAGTATACATTTCCTGAGTTAGGGAAGCACACCGTATTCTTGTTCTCAGGAAATACCCCGAACTGTGTAGGAGTAAAGGAATGTCACGTCTCCAACTGTCTCTCAAGAGGTTCAGGAAAAAAAATTGGAAATTTTATACACACATGTATGTGCATACACACACAACACACACAGACTAGGACAAAGCAAATATGGTCAAATGTTAACAACTAGGGAATCTGTGTGAAGGGGACAGGGGAGTTCTTTGTACTGTTCCTGACACTTTTCTTTAAATCTGAAATCCTTTTTTTTTTTTTTAAAGATGTATTTATTATTTATTTATTTATTTTGTATTTATTTATTTTAGAGAGAACGCTAGAGTGTAAGTGGGAGAGCAGGGCAGAAGGCAAGGGAGAGAATTTCAAGCAAACTCCCCACTAAGCACAGAGCCCAACACAAGGCTTGACCTCACGCCCCATGAGATCACAACGTGAGCAGAAAACACAAGTCAGACATTCAACCAACTGAGCCACCTAGGCGCCCTGAAATCTGCAATTATTCTAATGTTAAGAATTAAACAGGGGCACCTGGGTGGCTCAGTGGGTTAAAGCCTCTGCCTTCGGCTCAGGTCATGATCCCAGGGTCCTGGGATCGAGTCCTGCATCAGACTCTCTGCTCAGTGGGGAGCCTGCTTCCCCCTCTCTCTCTGCCTACTTGTGATCTCTGTCTGTCAAATAAATAAATAAAATCTTAAAAAAAAAAAGAATTAAAAGAAACAAAAAACAAAAAAAAAAAACCCTTAATGCCTAATAGGTAAAACATTCACACAGGACAGAGGACACGAAGTAAAAAGTGAAGGTCTTCCTTCCGTCCTCCAGTTCCATTCTCCAGAGGTCACCTGTGCTATTGGTGTCGCAGGATTTACCTTCTACATATCCTATGTACATATATGTGATTTGGCACTTAATTTTTTTGAGCTCATACTGTCTACATTATTCCCGCAAGTAGCTCTCTTCACACAGTGGCGCAGAACGATCAGTCTCTGTGCCCCCCACGCGGGCCCACCACGCTTCCATGGGTCCGGGACCACAGAAGCTTCCCCAGCTGCGGGACTGCATGGGTGGTTTCCAGGTTTTGTCACTGAAGCAGCGCTACCAGGAAGCATCCCTGCAGGCAAGGGAGTGTATCTGAAATCCATGCCTCGCTTTCTTATGTATTTTTTTTGATGAGCTTCCGTGGAGTGGCTCTCTGTCAGGAAGAGCTACCAAGCTTGCTCCCTGGGAGCCACGGCTCCAAACATGCTGACAGGCGCTCTGTGTGGGGACACAGTGACCCGACAATGACATTCTTGGAAAACACACAGCATCTCCACTGAAAATCAGTTTCCTCCAATTCAGACTTCTAAATGTTCTAGTGTTAGGAAAGGGGCAATCCATCAGCCAAGAAAACAGGGAAGAAGCAAGGAAGTGTCCCAGCGAGTCCTGTGAGAAATTCCAGAGTTGGAACTCACTGCAGCACCTTCTGGAGGCCAGCAGCTTCGCTCTGGGCCAGGCTGCTGGGGGCTAGAAGCATAGTTTGTGGGGTAGGCAGGTAGAGAGAGCTTCTCCTGTCAGCTGTGATCCCAGGGGTATACCCCAGGCCTGAGGACAGACAAGAGTCATCCTGGGGGCCCCCCAAAATAGAAGGCTGCACCCTGATGCCAGGTCTCACAGAGTCTCAGGCTGTAGATCCTCAGGCAGGCTGTGCTGACCTACACTGTCACCATGGCCGGCAACAGGGAGCCCTGCCGAACTGCAGGGCACAGGGCTCGAAGTGCCACCCGGGTCATCTCCTTTGGTCCTCACGACAGCAGTGGGAGGCGGGGAGAGCTGCTCTCCCATTTCAGATATGAAAAGACTGCTGCTCGCCAGGATTAACCAACGTGCCCAGGTGCACGGCCACACTGAAGTCTGCTTGTTACCAAGTGCCCGGATCAGAGATAAATCAAAGTTAAGACTGGAAGTAATTTCGTACAAAGAACACTGTATAGCCTTCACTCTGATTTATCTATTACTAACATTTCACCTCACTTGCTTTATCACTTGTGATTCTGTTTATTCCTGAACCATCAGCTGCCTTCGATAGCTGTCCTGTGCCGTCAGAGCTGAAACAGAATGCTGGCAAACAGGGAAATCACCACCACAGGAACAAATATGACCAGAGTGCTTCCCGATTCACAAAGGACTTTCCGTCTCCAGATGTCTCATTTCACCTTTAATGCTGCTCTGTGGAGCGTGTGTGGGAGCCATCAGTCTCTTTGCAAGCAAGGAAAAGGGGGTCAGAGGAGTTAAGCTACTTGCCCAAGGACATGCAACTAGAACCACGAGGCAGAGCAGGGAGTCCTAACTGGAGAGGAAGAGGATGTCTTTGTGACAGTTCCAGCTCAGCCACGCCGTGTCATCCAGCTGGATGTCTGCTACCATCCTTCCAAAGTGCTGACCCAGCTCTGCTCTCCCTTCCCTCGCTGCCAATTCTGCAGCTGCCTTTGGGTGAGGCTGGCGCTTGGAGGCAGTGAGAGCAGAGGAGGCTGCCACAGGTCAGTCTAGCAGAAGGCGGAGCAAAGAACAGAGCTACCGGGGCAGTCTGGGAAATCGCCTTTAAAATCTGTCAACACAACAAGCTCAGGCTCCGTCTGCTCGCTGGCACAATATGATGGCAGGCAGATGGGAGAAATGAGATCTCAAACTTCTGGCGCAGTCAACTTGCATACAGAGGTGAGAGTGGGACGTGACTGGAAGTCAATGTGGCAGTTTCATTTTTTTGGTCCTACTTACTATTTCCACTTTTTGGAGACCCTTCCACGAGTGGCCAGAGATGGAAATATTTAAGGATATCCTGGGTAGCACATCACTGCTACTGGTCAAGAACTGAAGGGAAAGCAATCTTCCTGTCTCCAGGAAAATGGCTAAATGACTCACGTCACATCTATTCAATGCATTACTACAGACCCACTTAAAAGGATCAAGTGAATTGCATATGTTGATGTGGAAAGTTGTATCAGCGAGTGGAATAAGCAAGGCACGAACAGTATGTATACTGTAATCCCGTGTCTGAATATTTGATCACAGGAGAGAAGTTGGGAGGCATGTGCTGCAGAGTAATCATGTGGACATGCTGTGTGTCCACGGTGAAACCCAGTAACGGGCTAGTGGCTGACACACACGCGGCATGTACGCATGGGTGCACTCCATTCCTGCACGCACGGCACTCGCAGACTGCCACAATCTCCCAGCGGCCCTCCGAGGCTGGGACTGCCCCAGCCTCCCTTTTGCAGATAAAGACTGGGGTACAGAGCAGTGGGCACCTTTGCACAAGGTCACATAGAGGGGGAAGGAGCAGAGCTGGAACCCAGGCATTCCACTCAACAGAACACATTCTGATCAAGCCCCCTCACACTCTGCATTGAGTATTTCTTACATGTCTGAATTCTGCATACTAAATGTGCTATCTTTATAATCATGAGAAGACAATAAGGAAAAGCACTTGGGGGAGGGAGAAGAGAGTACTCACATGCTGATCGGAAAGGAATGCTGATTTTGCCCTGGATGCTGCTGATTGCCACAACATGGCCTTGTCGCCTTTTGATCATAGAGGGCAGGAGTGCTAAAGAAAGACAGCAGAGACTTTAGTGGAGGCTTTAGTGGAGGGAAAAGCTTCTCATGGGGAGCAGCACACTGGTGGGAACTCTCAGGCCTCCGGCACCCGGCAGACCTCCAGGAGGGAGGAGTGGGAAGGGGGCAAGGAGGGAGGGACATGCCTGGTCACTAGGAACAGTCTGCTCGGTCCCCCTTTCTAGGGAGAGCCTCTCCCCATGAGTGGTATCTGTGGCTGGGCACAAAAATGTCCCCACTCTGCCTGGGCTTCCAAACACCATGAAAAGGAAATGGATGTGATGCTGTACATCTCCCTGAGGAGAACATCTTGATTTAAGGCTGGAAAGCAGATCAAGCAAATGCAAACGAAAGCCTGGAGAAAACAAACACCCAAGCTGTAATGACAACACCCATTCCGGGGTAAAACAGATGGAGTTAGGCAACATTTAGCTAAAAAGAAATCAAGTAAAGTAAAAAAGAATGCCAACATAGAGTGCTCTTTTCCCTTTGACTCCAGGATTGTTACCTTTCGTTAGAGCAATTGGGCCAAAGTAGTTTGTCTCCATGACTTTCTTATCCACGTCCGTGGTGGTGTCCACGATGGTGCCTCGGTAGCTGATGCCCGCGTTGTTGATGAGCACGTCCACGTGGCCGAAGCACTGCAGGATCTCGGCTGTTGCGGCGACGATGGCCCCAGGGTCCGTGAGGTCAAAGGTCACTGTGTAAGGCTTGTGTGTCTGCACCTGGTTAAATACGACAGAAACCAAATGCACCTTCAGAGTAACAGGCATGTGAGCCACATGTCCCTGCTTCTCAGAGTGCCGGGAGTGGCCTAGGTGTGGCATGGCACAGGCTCTAGTATCTCTCCTCCAAAGAAATGTGGCCTGGAGGTTCCTGCCTCTGGTGCTCACACCTCACCTGGGCAACTTCTCCCCCAAACTGAAAATGACTACTGAGCCAGGCTCCCCTCAATGCCTTGTGCCAGCCCTGTGCTGTATGTCATCACATTAAACAGTGTCCCTCCTGACGGGTACCGTCCTTCTCAGACTGTCCTTTTGTTCATTTGTTCACGAAACATTTTATTATATATCTCCTATGTGCCGGGGACTGGGGACAGTGCAGAAAGCAAGACAAACACCGTTCCTGTCTTCCAGAAGCATCCTGTCTAGTGAGGAAGACAAATTCTGTAGCTGTGAAGCATATCATGAAGAAGTGTAAGATGCTAGAGAAATCAATAACTGAGCCGTCTAACTTAGAGGGCTTCCCAATGGATGGGAGTTTAATAAGAGATTAAAAGGAGGGGTGGGGATGTGAAATCAGAGAAGATAGCAGAGTAGGAAGTGCCAAGAATCTCTTTCCACCTGGACATTGTACTGGCAGAAACTCTCTGAAGAGAAAATTCTGGAACTCTGGAGTCTATCTGAATCCTTGCAGCCTCTAAGGCAGTGCTTGGCTGGCAAATTATAGACAATTTTGGCCAATTCTAGCCATCACTTTGGTGGTAGGTTTCCATCCCCCATCCCTACATCCCTGTGGCAGGCAGCTGTAGGAAAGACAAGCCACACTTCTTGGGGCAGCATGAGGGAGCCAAAGTAGGCAATAAAGACCTTGTCTTCTAAAAATCAGGTTTGTGTTCTGGTGGTGGATCACTGAGGTGTGGCATGGAGGCAAGTTGCATTATTTTAATCACCACTGGCTAAAATGGTTTCCAGTAGATTTAGAAGAGTTAACACATGTTGTTTTGATATTCAAAAATATAAATAGGGGCGCCTGGGTGGCTCAGTGGGTTAAGCCTCTGCCTTTGGCTGAGGTCATGATATCAGGGTCCTGGGATCGAGCCCCGCATCGGGCTCTCTGCTCAGCAGGGAGCCTGCTTCCCCCTCTTGCTCTAACTACTTGTGATCGATCTCTCTCTGTCAAATGAATAAAATATTTAAATATATATATATAATATATATATTATATATATGTCATATATAATATATATATATATAAATAAATCCCCAGAAAACATACCTGAGGAAGCCCAGACGATGGACTTATAAGACAAAGATTTTTAAAACAAATGTCTTAAAAGAGCCTCAAAGTGCTAAAGGAAGACATAAAGAAAGGCAGAAAATTCATGTATAAAGAAAATGAGAATCATTAAAGAAATGCCATCAAAGAAACTGAAATTATAAAAAAAATTCTGGAGCTCAGAGTACAACTTCTGAAATGGAAAATGTGCTCTGTGCCCAACAAAGTTCTCATTCTTCATTTAGCTTTACTTCTTAGAAGTTTTCATCTTTCTGACCATCCACCGTCTTTTAAACCTCTTTGCATTTTGTTTTTTCTGGAATCCGATGTGCCGACTGACACCCGCCCTCAACTCAGCTCACCGGGGATCCCACCTCAGCCCCAAGCATTTGGTTCCCCAAACCACATTTGAGCAAGCATAAGAGTGAATCAGTGGAACAGAAGAGTGGATGCTTGATGTCACTGAGTCTGAGAAGAAGAAAAAAGAATAAGGAAAACTAAACAGAGCCTATGGGACCTGTGGGACCCCATCGAGTGGATCAATAAACACACTGTGGCAATCTGAGAAGGAGAAGAGACAGAGAGAGGGGTGGAAAGAGTATCTGAAGAAATAATTGCTGAAAACATCCCAAACTTTATGAAAGACATGAATCTACGTATCTAAGAAGCTTAACACCAAATTGGATAAATTCAGATGCCCACATGAAGACATGCTGTAATAAAACTCTCAAAAGATAAAAGAGAGAGAGAGAGAGAGAGAGAGAGAGAATCTTGAAAACATCAAGAGAGAACTACTCTAACACAGAAGGAATTCTCAGTGGGGCACCTGGGTGGCTCAGTGGGTTAAAGCCTCTGCCTTCGGCTCAGGTCATGATCTCAGGGTCCTAGGATTGAGCCCCACATCGGGCTCTCTGCTTGGCAGGGAGCCTGCTTCTTCCTCTCTCTCTGCCTGCCTCTCTGCCTACTTGTGATCTCTGTCTGTCAAATAAATAAATAAAATCTTAAAAAAAAAAAGACGGAATTCTCAGTAAAACAATGAGCTGATGTCCCATAAGAAACTTGGAGGCCAGACAAGTGGGTTGATAAATTAAAAGGGCTGAGAGAAAAAACTTGTCAACAAAGAATTCTATATCTGGTACAACTATCCTTCAAAAATGAGGGAGAAATGAAAATTCCCAGTTGAACAAAAGCTTAGGGAGCTAGTTACCACCAGATCCGCTCTGCAAGAAATACAGAGGGAGTCCTTTAGGTCTGAAATGAAAATAAGCTGGACAGTGTAACTTGATGCCATATGAAGAATTAAAGATCCCTGGGAAAGTAAATACACAGGCAATTATAAAAGCTACTATTATTGTGATTTTGGTTTGTAACTTCACTTTTTACTCTCTACATTATTTAAAAGATAAATGTGTTTAAAAACTATTATTAATCTGATAATGGACCAAGCACTGTATGAAAATGTAACCTGTTTGATGTGAACACAAGAAATGGGGGAGGACAGAGCCACAGAGCAGAATTTTTGTATGCTATAAGTCCCCTAGAAACCACAAAACAATAGCTATAGAATATGCACCTGAGGAAAAAAAATTCCACTACAAAAAAAAAAAAAAAAAGGAAAGAAAGAAAGAAAAATCAGGGGCGCCTGGGTGGCTCAGTGGGTTAAGCCTCTGCCTTTGGCTCAGGTCATGATCTCCGGGTCCTGGGACCGAGCCCCGCATCAGGCTCTCTGCTCGGCGGGGAGCCTGCTTCCCTCCCTCTGCCTGCCTCTCTGCCTACTTGTGATCTCTTTCTCTGTCAAACAGATGGATGAAATCTTGAGAAAAAAGGGCGCCCGGGTGGCTCAGTGGGTTAAAGCCTCTGCCTTTGGCTCAGGTCATGATTCCAGGGTCCTGGAATCGAGCCCTGCATCGGGCTCTCTGCTCAGCAGGGAGCCTGCTTCCCTTCCTCTCTCTCTGCCTGCCTCTCTGCCTACTTGTGATCTCTGTCAAAAAAATAAATAAAATCTTTAAAAAAAAATCAACTAAGCACACAAGAAGACAGTAATGCAGGAAATAAGGGTCCAAAAAAGCTATAAAGCATACAGAAAACAAATAGCAAACTGGAAGAAGTTCCTCCTTACTAGTAATTACTTTAAATATAAACAATTTAAACTTTCTCATCAGAACACCACTTGATAGCAAGAATTTTTCTTAAAAATCCAACTATATGCTGTCTTTAAGAGACTCATTTTAGATCCAAAGATACAATTGGGTTGAAAGTGAAAGGATGAAAAAAGTTATTCCATGTAAATAATAACTAAAAGAGAGCTGGAGTGGCTTTATTAGTATCAGACAAAATAGGCTTTAAATCAGAAAAGGTTACAAGAGACAAAAAAGGACATTACACACAGGCATACCTCAGAGACATTGCAGGTTTGGTTTCAGAACACCACAGTATAGCAAATATCTCTTTTTTTTTTTTTAAAGATTTTATTTATTTATTTATTTGTCAGAGAGAGAGAGAGAGCGCACAGGCAGACAGAGGCAGAGGGAGAAGCAGGCTCCCTGCTGAGCAAGGAGCCCGATGTGGGACTCGATCCCAGGACGCTGGGATCATGACCTGAGCCGAAGGCAGCCGCTTAACCAACTGAGCCACCCAGGCGTCCCGCAAATATCTCATTTAAGCCAGCCAAACTAATTTTTGGTTTCCCAATAGATAAAAAGTTCTGTTTACACTACATTGTAGTCTATTAGCATGTAATAGCATTATGGCTAACAAAACAACATACATATCTTAATTTAAAATATAAAAAAATAAAAATAAAAATATTGCTAAAAAGTGTGAACCATCATCTGAACTTTCAGTGAGTTGTAGTCACTGATCACAGATTACCATAACAAATTGATAATGGAAAAGTTTGAAATATTGTGAGAATTACCAAAATGTGACGCAGAGACAGGACACAGAGATGTGAAGTGGGAAAATGCTGTTGGAGAAAATGGCACTGATAGACTAGATCAATACATGCTTGTCACAAAACCTTCAATGTGTAAAATACACCCCATCGGCGAAGCACAATAAAGGGAAGCACAATAAAGTAAGGTAAGCCTGTGATAATAGAAAGGCGTTCATTAGAGCAAAAAAAAAGTAATAGTTATAAATATTTATTACCTAATAATAGACCAATAATAGAAGCAAAAATCAACAGAACTGAAGGGAGAAACAAACAGTTCTATAATAATATTGTGGTATTTCAATCCTCCATTTTAAAGAGTGGACAGAACAAGCAATCAGAAGATCAATTACAAAATAGATGACCCAAATACTATAAACCAACAGGACTGAACAGACATACAGAACATCCCACACAACAACAGCACCACACCCATTCTTCTCAACCACATATGGAACATTCTCCAGGATAGACCACGTGTTAGGCCACAAAACAAGTGCTAACAGATTGAAAAAGATAACGTTTAAAGTGTCTTCTTCAACTACAGTGTGATGAAGCTAGAAATCAGTAACAGAAGGTAAACTGGAAAACCAATGGAAATTAAACAACACACTCTTAAAGAAGCACTGACTTATAAAAGAAACAAGGGAAATTAGAAACTATTTAGACACAAGTGAAAATGAATACACAAAACACCCAAACTTACAGAATGCAGTGAAAGCAGTGGTAAGAGGGAAATTTGTATCTAAAAGTGCCTATATTTAAAAAAACAACAAAAAAAAAAGATCTCAAATCAATGATTCAACTTTACACCTTAGGGAACTAGAACAGAGTAAACTAACCCAAGAGCTAGCAGAGGAAGGAAATAAAGATTAGAGAGGAAATAAAATAGAGAATAGAAATAAAGAAAATGACACCAAAAGTTGGTTCATCGAAAAGATCGACAAAATTGAGAAACCATGAGCTAGACAGAGAAAGAAAGGATGGAGTAGGTCCCTACCTAGATATAAAAGGTTATCGGGGCGCCTGGGTGGCTCAGTTGTTAAGGGTCTGCCATAGGCTCAGGTCATGATCTCAGGTGCCTGGGATCACCACCCCCCCCCCAATCGCATCGGGCTCCCTGCTCAGCGGGAAGCCTGCTCCTCTCTCCCACTCCCCCTGCTTGTGTTCCCTCTCTCGCCGTGTCTCTCTCCATCAAAAAAAAAAAAATAAAATATTTTTTAAAAAATAGTTTTAAAAAGATTATAATACAATCGACAACTGTATGCCCATAAATGAGATAACCTAGAAGAACTGAACAAATTCCTCGAAACACACAAATTCGCTGACTCAAGAAGAAATAGAAAAATCTCAGCAGACACAGAGGATGTAGAGAGACTGAAGCGATACCCTAAAACCTCCCGACAGAGAAATGTCAGGAACCAGATGGCTTCACTGGTGAATTTCACCAAACTGTGAAAAGGAATTAACATCACCACTTGTCATCCTCTTCCAAAAAACTGAAGAAGAACTACAGAACACTTCTTAATTCATTCTGTGAGGCCAGCATTACTCTGATACCAAGTCCAGATAAAGACAGCACAAGAAAATTACAGACCAGTATCCTTCATGAATACAGATGCTAAAATCCTCCACACAATACTAGCAACTCAAATCCAGCAGCATAATGGAAAGACTGCTCACCATGAACAAGTGAGATTTATCCTAGGAATCCTGGGTCGTCCAATATAATAAAATCAACCAATATATCACATTGACAAAACAAAGGAAAAAACTACATCATCATCATCTCAATTGACGCAAAAAAGAGATTTGAGAAACTCCAACACCCTTTAATGATAAAACCCCCGAAAACCAGGAATGGAGGGGAAAGTCCTCAACATGGTAAAGGACATTTATAAAAAACCTACACCTAATATATGTTGAATGGTATAAGACAGGAAGTGCTCCCCTATGACCAAGAACCAGACGAGGATGCCTGCTCTCATTGCAGCTGCTCAACACAGTACTAGGTTCTAAGCAGAGCACTTATACAAGAACAAGAAATAAAAGGCACCCACATTGGACAGGAAAAGGTACAACTGTTCATGGATGACATGATCCCATACATAGGAAGTCCCGAAGAATCCAGAGAATGCTATTAGAGCTAACGTAAGCTCAGCAGAGTTGCAAGGTACCAGATCAACACACACACACACCAGCTATGTTTCCATACACCAGCAATGAGTAATCTGAAGAGCAAATTACAAAAGCAATCCATTTATAATAGCAGCTAAAAGAATTAAATATTTAGGAATAAATCAAACTGAAGAGGTCAAAGATTTGTATGCTAAACAGTACAAAACACTGCTGATACAAATGAAAGAAAACCTAAATACATGGGAAGACATCTCATGTTCATGGACTGGAAAACTTGACACTGTTAAGTAGTTAATACTATCCAAAGTGATCCAAGAGTCAATGCTGTCCCTATCAAAATAAGTGCATGTTTTGGAGGAAATAGAAAAAAAGAATCCTAAAATCCACATGGAATCCCAAAGGTCCGTGCACAACCAAAACAACATTGAAAAAAAAAAGGAACACAGCTGGAAGAGTCACACTTTCTGATTTCAAATCTTACTGCAAAGCTACAACAAACAGTGCAGGACTGGCATAAAGACAGACACAGACCAATGAAACAGGATGGGCAGCTCAGAAATAAACCCTCACGTATGTGGCCGAATGACTGTGACAGGAGTGCCAAGACCATTCAAGGAGGAAAGAACAATCTTTTCAACAACTGGGACTGGGAAAACTGGATATATACATGCAAAAGCATGCAAGTGAAACCTCACCTAACACCATATACAAAAATTAAATCAAGTGGATCAGAGACCTAAATGTTGGGAGTTAAAATTACAGAATAAAACACAGGGGAAGGGGAACCTGGGTGGCTCAGTGGGTTAAGCCTCTGCCTTCGGCTCAGGTCATGATCTCAAGGCTCTTTGCTCGGCAGGGAGCCTACTTCCCCCCCCCCATCCCCCGCCTGCCTCTCTGCCTACTTGTGATCTCTCTCTGTCAAATAAATGAATAAAATCTTAAAAAAAAAATATGGGGGGAAATCTTCATATTGTTAGGTGTGGCAATGACCTCAAGGATGTGGCACCACAAGTACAGTCAACAAAAGAAAAAATAAACTGGGCTTCATCAAAATTAAAAACTTCTTGGTGGCTCAGCTGGTTGAGCATCTGACTCTTGATTTCGGCTCAAGTCATGATCTCTGGGTTGTGAGGCTGAGTCCCTGCATCAGGCTCTGCACTCAGCACCAAGTCTGACAGAGATTCTTTCTCTCCCTCTGCCACTTCACCTGCTCGTGTGTGCATGCTCTCTGTGTCTCTCAAATAAAATCTTTAAAAAAAAATAAAACTTCTCTGCATCAAAGGATACAGATCCACTGTCAAGGAAGTGAAAAAAAATCTGCTGAATGAGAAAAAATATTTGCAAATCACAGATCTGATAAGGGATTACTATCCAGAATATATAGAGAACTATACTCAACAACAAAAACAAACATAAGGGACGCCTGGGTGGCTCAGTTGGTTAAGCAGCTGCCTTCGGCTCAGGTCATGATCCCAGCATCCTGGGATCCTGGGATCGAGTCCCGCGTCGGGCTCCTTGCTCAGCAGGGAGCCTGCTTCTCCCTCTGCCTCTGCCTGCCACTCTGTCTGCCTGTGCTCGCTCTCTCTCTCTCTCTCTCTCTCTGACAAATAAATAAATAAAATCTTTAAAAAAAAAAAAAAAACATAAGACAGGAGAAGGACTTGAAATGACATTTCTCCCAAGAAGACATATAAATGGTCAGTGAGCACAGGAAGAGATGCTCAACGTCATTTGTAATTAGGGAAACTCAAAACCATTTTATATCTTCGAGGATGGGTACAATTCAAAAACACACAGAAAAGAACCAAGCATTGGCAAGAATGTGGAGAAAGCAAAACCCTTGTGCATTGCTGGTGGGATACATGTAAAACGGTATGGCTGCTGTGGAAAACAGATGACAATTCTTCCAACAGGTTAAACATAAAACTACTCTATAACCCACCCATTCCACTTCTAGGTGTATGTTCACAAAAACCAAAACCGGGGACTCAAACAGATAATATGTACAACTATGTTCACTGCAGCATTATTCATGATAGCCAAAAGGTGAAAACTCCAGTGTACATCAACAAAGTCACGGATAAACAAAATGTGGTGTATATGTACACTGGAATAATACTCCGCCATCAAATGGAATGAAATTTTGATACGTGCTATGATACGGATGAACCCTGAAGACATAACGTTTAGTGAAATAGCCAGACATAGGACAAATATTGTACTTTCCACTTATACAAGGAATCTAGAATAGGCAGATACATCAAAGAAAGTAGAACAGAGGTTTCCAAGCACTAGAGAGACAGGAGGAAGACTGAATTATCGTTAACAGGTATAGAATTTTTGTTGGGGATGATAAATACAGAAAGTGGTGAGAGTTATACACATCCTGAATGTGTTTAATGCCACGGAGTTGTACACCTATAAATGGTTAAAATGATTAGCACTTTGACATGTACATTTTATTTATATGTATATCTTTATATGTATGTAAGTACTATGTCACATATATTTTTTCACAATTAAAATTTTAGAAGTCATGGCCGACCTCCCCCCCATTTCCCCACCATAGAGAGATGACTAGGTATTAGCCAGGAAAAGGGGGAGCAGAAGCATTCACGGAGGGAACTGCCTTAAACTCAGTGCCAGTAAGCGAGAGAGTTGGGATCTGAAGCCTGCGACAGTCCTCCCTCCTCCGGCAATGGAGACCCGCTGCCTTCGCTGGTCCAGAGCAAGCACGTGGAGCGTGCAGTGGCCCAGGAGTGGCCGCCATCTCCTTAGACACCTGTAGACAACGCACCGCACCCCTGGCCCATGGAAAACACACCCCTGGGCTCACCTTGGTGGCCAGAGAAGCAGCAAGTTCTTTGGTGAGCTCCTCCAGGGCCTCCTGGTTTCGGCCACAGAGCACCAGCTTAGCACCCGCAGCGTAGAAGACTCTGGCACATTCTAAGGAAAGGAGAAAGAACCTTGACAGCTGAGGAAATTCAATGCCTTTCTTCCCCAGTGCAGGTCAGTCCAAACTCACTTCATGTTTCAAAGTATGAATCTGTTTCTTCATGCACTGCACACGTTTATTGGCCCCTGCTGTGGACCAGGCGTAGAGCTAGGAGTTAAGACCCCAGTGACAAATGAGGCCCGCTGCTGCCCTAGGAGAGCTCACATCAGGCGTATGGCAGACACCAAGGCAAGAGGAAGGCTGGAACCGGTGGACAGATCTGTTAGGTACCATGCTCAGAACTTTCCATAATGATCTTTAGCTCCGAACAACCCTGCGGGCATTACCCCTTTTCTCACAGCTGAGGAAGCTCAGGTCACGCGATGTGCTCAGTGATCGGGCAATACCAGCCATTGTGAGGCCGTAGTGTGCCGAGGTCTGCGTTCTGGCACAACCTAGGCTGTTTCCCAAGTCACTTCAGTGCACCAGGTACAGATCTACGGAGCGTGCTTCCATGGTTTGTACAAGCACAGGGGCACAGGACTCTGTTGAGAAGAGATGGGGCGTGTGAGGGGCTGTTTCTCTGGAAAGTGCTCAAGGCTAAAGAAGCAGTGTTTGCAAAGCACCCAAGGGGCCACGCGCAGATACATCTGGGACAGAAAGTAGAGCATCTGACAGCCTTGCCAGGCTGGGAAATAACAAAGGTGAAGAGCTGCAGCACGTGGAGTGCCTACAACAGCGAAGGCCCAGTGGGAGGCTGCAGTTTGAAAGGCTCCTTCCCACCGGGTGAGAGGATTGGTGGAGATCAGGCTCTGCTGAACCCACTGCAACATTCCAGGTGACATCAACTGAGACCAGGGTACCTTTATTAGCCAGTGTTCTCTTGGTGGCAAGAAAAGAGACTCAAATCCCACCGGAGCAAAGCAAAAAGAGATTGATCAGGAGGATGCTGGGATAGCTCCAGAATTAAGAGAAAAGAGCTGAGTGGCCAAGGCTTGGGAGGGACAGGAGTAGCGGCCGCCCAGGGCCACTGGTGGCAGGAACCACGCTCTCTCAGTGTTGGCACGGCATTTTCTCCACTTTGCCTCCCTGGCCTGGCTTCCCTCCAAGATGAGAACGGGGCTGCAGGCCACTCTGAGTCACATCAACACAGCCCCCCCGGCCAGACAGCACAGGGGTCTCTGACTCAGGCAAGCTCTGCTGCTGAAATCCCAGGAAGCGTGGGGCAGCATCTCGAGGATGAGGCCAGCAGGGGTCACAGGCAAATCCCCTGAGGCCCAGGAGGAAGGACAGGGAGAGGAAACCTCCAGAACTGGGGTTAACCTGTAGGGGAAAGGGTGGGTGAGAGCCTCTTGCTTCTTGCTTGCTCTGAGCCCAGACACAGCCTGACTGAATGTTCGGGGCCCTGAAAACATACAGCTTGTGAAAAGCAGTGCAGCCCAGTGGTCAAGGGACTGGACTCGACCTCAACCGCCCACGTCCAATGCCGATCTTGGTCACTTCCCAGTTCTGTGATCTTGGTAAGTTATAACCTCTGTTTTTCACTTTCCTCTTCTAGACAGTACAGGTAAAAACAGCACTGGGACTGCACGAGTAGAATGGACATACATACATATTTTTCTCTAGAATACAGTAGACAAAAAGCACTATAGGAAAAAGCAGCACAGAAGTGTTCATTGTTTTCCCATTTCTAAGCTGCCCCTTTAAAACATTCTAAAAACTATCAGTGAAAACTGAAACCCAAGGGTTTAAAGAAGCACTGCCTGTCCACGCCTGCGGGCTGGTCTCCCTCAAACACCCATGGACAGGTCTGCTCGGACCCCTCCCCCGCAGCTGACCAAGGAGCCAGTGCACCACCCACTGTGTCCTGGGCCGAATCTGAAAGGCTCAGGCAGTCTTGTGGTGTCTCCTACCCGACTCAGAGAAAGGACAGGCCTCTGGGAGCCATGCAGCAAGTGGTTGAGGGATCAAACCTGTCACTTCCTGGCTAGGAGCAGAGGACCTTGTTGTAGGATCCAGGCAGGATGTACTGGTCTGATAGCCCTTTTCCCACAAAAGAGCCAAAAGTTTGAAGGGTTCAAAACAGGAGGGGAGAGCAAACTCCAGCATCCTTTAGGAAAACAGAGAGAAAGTTCTCTGACGTCTGGATTGTCTCATGGTGAAAAGCCTCTCTCTTTACTCTACGGCTCCTCCTTTAGCTCCTCTTACAACTTTCACTTACCATCCCCAAACCAGCACCTCCTGGCGGGTCTCCAGATGGAGTTTTCTGGAAGGAAGTGCTAAGCAGACTAAATAAAGACCTTTTCAAGTGTGGTGAATCACCTTCCTTGAAGATGTGGCTGGTTTGTTCTCCAGCTCATCCCGACAAAGGGCACAAACCCAAACAGAGCTGCAGCCCCCGCTCTGCCTGTCCCTGGATGGCCCAGTCGGGGTCTCAGCCCCTGCGCAGGCCGCCTGTGCTTTCTCAGCAGGGATGGGGGCAGCGGCTGCGCTCAAAGCCAGACACCAGCATTCCTGAGGCCAGAGCTGCTCATGGGGTTGACTAAATCATTCCCAAAGAAGAGGAATCTCAGGCATGGTTGGCTTCCTCACCCCCTTTCATCCTGATGTGGCTGAACAACGGACGTTTTGTGAGGTGTCACCAGAGTGCAGACACACAGAACCAAAGGTGGGGGGAGGCACTCTCACATCTAAACAGCTTCTGGAAAACGGTCACGTACATGTTGCTTAAGCTCTGCTTCCTAGCACAGCCAAACACGGAGGAAATTAAAGTCCGTGTAGGGAGTGACAGAAATGAAAACAACAGATTGCAGGGATTCCATTTTCATTTCTTGAAAAAGCTGACACAGGGAGGCAGGAGGGTCAAGGGAAAAAGGAAAACAGTCCCAAAGTACCATTTATCTAGCCAGGGCTGCCAGAGGGTTGTCCAGCACTGCCGGTACTCCTGGCCTGTTCAATCAAGAGAGTTATTCACGATCTCAGGGCTTAAGCTGGCTACAGTGGGTATCCAGAACATTCTGTTCCCCTAGTCAATGGTCTTACTGTTTTATAAGAATAAGCTCATGTAGCTTAAATATACAAAATTGAAGACAAAACAGGAGAAACACAGAAAGCTATCTGAAGACTTATCACAGAATCCAGGCTTTCAGAGCGGCTGACAGGGCAGGCAGAGCCGAGCCACTGAGGGCAGCTCTGTCTTCCTCCTCCGAAAGCTGAGGGGCGGCAGCGCCTCCTTGGTGGCCCCCCACAGCAGCATTTGTCCTTGACACGGCTGGTGAAGAATCTGTTCCTATTTTATCTGGCCGGAGGGGAAAGCAGTCCATGGGCTCTTGTCCTTCAGATGTGAAATGGGGCAGTATATAAACAGACTGATTCGGAATCTGGGAAATGGCTGACCTAGTATATGATAGAAACACACACACACACACACACACACACACACAGGTTTTGTTTTTCTTTCAATTATATTGTCTGTTCCTTTCAGTCTTGGTTTCCAGAAGAGGAAAAAGAAATGTGGAATGACCAAGAGGACACGGTCTTTCTCCAACATTCACATACAGGAGCACCTGTAAGTCACCATCCCAGCCAGCTCTCAAATACTCTTCAAGGACTTTAAAAAACAAACAAACAAAAAAAAAAACACCTTCTCTGAGATCAAGAGAAGTGGCTGCTGACTACCCTATATATAGTAGCTGAGTAAGGTCAGAGGACTGACCGTGGCAAAGGGCCTGGAGGCAGCTGTCCCTACGCGGGTGTGGGTATCTAATGACAGGCCCAGGGTTCACCCGCAGAGACCTCACCAAAAACATCAGAGTGGTGTACAAATGAATCCATGCTTTCCCAGGCTCCCTGGTGACTGCTAGCCACTTCCTCTGCAGACAAGGCCCCGTCTGCTCCATTATGTTCCTGCAACACCCAAGCGCTTCCCAGCCCAGCATGACCATGCTGCTCCCTGCTCTGGGATTGTGTGCAATGCCCTCCTTGCTGGCCCAGGTTTTCCTTTCCCTGGCCATCTCCTCCACAGGAGAGACAAGACTGAGTCCTGACATCAGACCTGGTGTTTGAGTCTAGAATTCCTAGGGCAAGTCTCTGCATCCTGTGTGAGCATTTGGTGAGCTAAAGTGTAAGCCGGCACATCCCCAATCCTCCTACCGGGCCTGGGTGGGAACACTGAGGTAAGCCCTGGCCGCTCTCCATCAGACTGTGAACTCCCTGAAGAAAGGAACCCTGTCTTTCCTTGGTTTGTCCCAGCACCTGGTCCAAGCCTCCCAAATGGGAGATGCTCGATCTGCATTGTGCTACCCCCAACCAAAAGATGCAGCAGGGATAGGTTTACCACAGTTCTGGGTGCCTCGCAGCCTTCTCCCGGGGCACCGAGCACCGGCGTGGACAACGTGCTGGTGTGGGTGATACGTGTGCAGATGCTGAGAAGGAGGAAGCAACACACGACATGCCTGCATTTGCGGCTCGCACTCTGCCAGAGGCAGTGCACGGGTGTGGAAGGGAAATGACGGCAGCTCTACAGACTCATCTGTTTGAGGCTAGGGGTGGTGACTGACTCTGGGCCTGTGTCCCAGCAAAAAACCCCTGGGACCCAGAGCCTCAACGTGTTCACCAAATCAGACGGAACTCACTTGAAGAACCGAGTATCTGAAGTATCACTTATTCTGGTCTCAACCCCACCAAGGCCACGCTCAGGGTGCAGCTGCAGGCACAGCCCTAGGGAGAGGAAGGTGAGGGGAAGGGGACACCAAGGCCATGCATGAACTGGGGGTGCTTGCTGAATCCAGGAAACCGCATGCTTTGTTTGGCTCTCACAGAGGTAAAAATGTTTTCTAAGTTAGTTGCTGTATTTGACAATTGGGCATCTTCACATAAAACCCCCAATTTCCACAACTAGCTGGAGTAGAGTGAGGGGGCCCCCTTAGATGAGAAACGGTGTCTCCAGTTTGCCAGTCCTCCTCGTGGCTTTCACCTCCCAACACCGATGCGGATGAAAGCCAGGGGCCATTTCTCATCGCAGTTAGGCTCTCGCCTTTTCCAAGCGGACCAGGGACGGTGACATGCTCTTGTTCCCAAGTCACCTAGCCTGCTTCCTTTATTTGGATGCGTGCAGTGGAGGTACTGCTCCTCTTGTGTGGGTTGAGTTCCCTGCCTCCCCAATGCCCCCCGTCCTGCCAACAGCACTGCCCCCAGGACCCACCTCGCCCCAGGCCTGAGGTGGCGCCGGTAATGACCACCACTGCGTTCCGGAGGTAGGCCTTCATGCGCACCCGCTGCAGCAGCCTGAAGAGGCCGAAGACTCCCACACAGCCAAACAGCAGGGGCAGGATGGCCGTAGACGTAATGAAGTCCATGATCTTCACCTTCAGCAGACTCTTCCTGAAGGAACCCAAACCAAATGCATTGTGACAAAACAAGTAAACTCAAGGGACTTGCCAGCCCCTGCCCCACTAGACTGATAAAGAGCCCAGATCTCTCTCATGCGGACTTTAGGTCTGAGCCCAGCAACCATCTTGCTGAGGCCCTGGGCACGGTGGAATATGTTTTCTCTCACTCTGACTGACATGAGCAGACAGCAAAGCCACTGATCTCGCGAAGCCTCTCAGAGGCACAGGGTGACCCCAGAACAAGCTGAAAGAGTCATTCAGTGCAGGACCCAGTTACCCATGAGTGTGACAGGAGGCTCTGGCATATCCACACTCACCTGATTCTCCTTCAGGAACCTACTGAGGGGGACTTAAGTATGCCCAT
The DNA here is from genome assembly GCA_004024625.1 of Mellivora capensis. Classification (NCBI taxonomy): domain Eukaryota; kingdom Metazoa; phylum Chordata; class Mammalia; order Carnivora; family Mustelidae; genus Mellivora; species Mellivora capensis. Next base: position 91,955 of record PISX010000369.1, read on the forward strand.
TATCATTCTCAACCCGTACATGTGCGAACTAAAAAACATTTTTTTAAATTTATTTATTTGTCAGAGAGAGAGAGCGAGCACAAGCAGACAGAGTGGCAGGCAGAGGCAGAGGGAGAAGCAGGCTCCCTGCCGAGCAAGGAGCCCGATGTGGGGCTCGATCCCAGGATGCTGGGATCACGACCTGAGCCGAAGGCAGCCGCTTAATCAACTGAGCAACCCAGGCGTCCCTAAAAAAACATTTTTTAAAAAGGAAAAAGAACACCATACCAATCCTTCTACTCCTCCCTAAGCAGATGGATGTTTCTGGGTGGGGTGTGCCCTGGATGATGTCTGTGATGGCCCATACATGAGACACCCAGAAGGAATTCTGTGCAGCGGGGAGCTGCCCTCTGCCCCAGACTCAGGCTGGGAGGCGGGGTCCCCTGCTATGCGCTGTGGTGTGTTCTCACTTAGCACTCGCCGGGGAGCCACGGTCAGCCAGGTGAAGTCAGGGCTCAGGAACGTCTGTGCAACAGCGGCAGTCAATTCCTAGGATCCGCCCCTTCCATGACTGCCCAAATCTCCTGACTTCTCCAAGCTTCCGCCCCTTCCATGACTGCCCAAATCTCCTGACTCCTCCAAGCTTCCCTGATTCCTTGTCACTCATCCATGCCCCCGTGCCTGAAGCAAGCTAGGAGAGGAGGGAGACACAGGATGAAAGGAAGGTCAAGGATGAGCCAGTGATGAGCAACACCATGTCTGCCACTTTGGAAGAAATGCCCTGTCAGGCTATTTGACAAGTGGGCTGAGTCTATTACACAAAAGGCCCACCACCCACAGTCCTCCTCCAGGACTGGGATATTATAAGCACAGTAATCCTGTTCAGGAAGGAAGAGGCTGGAAACCAAGGGTAGAGCTGCAAACCAGCCTAAAGCTTTCAATTCCTCAACAAATGGGGAGTAACTACATAAAACCCTCAGTCACTTGCTGAATGTCCCATGTCCTCAACTCCATATATTTAAAAAAAAAATTTCTGCTTCCATTCCCAAGACAAGATCAACTCTGTGGGCACCACGGAGCCAGGAACCCACCGAAGCCCAACACAGATCCACTTACATGCTGAGCTGCTTTGACCATGAACCTCAGCCTCGGGTGAGCTGTCCTGATCTAGGTTAAACTGCTTGACTACAAAAGGGTTCTGCTCGCATTTGAACTGCCAACTCAATGAGTTCAGTATTTAGTTTGGTTTTTCATCTGCCTTTCTAAATATATCCAATTTCTTGGTCACCATAAATAATTAACGTTCTTACACAAACATCTGTAAAAATGACTGCTTCCCATCAAGCTCCACTTAATCCACTTCTGAAAAGTCCCCAGCGACTGTCTGCTAAGTGGTTACATTTCCTTCTCACCCTCCGTTGTGCCAAGCCTCCATCAGATGAACCAGCAATTAAAGTGGCCTGTCAAGTGCCAAGCTCTTTACCGGGTACCACTGGCGCCACCCCCTGCCCACAGCGGGAAGGTAAGACCGAGTCCCAGGGGAAATGCTGGAGCCCAGGGACCCTTTGTCTGGACCTTGAGGGACTGAGAACAGTGTAGAGCAGGGACCAGCACCTCTGCAAGTTCTCTGGGTCTGCAGACCCAGAGAACTGTCTGGGGGCCTTCACAGGGTAGCCCCTGAAGACCACAGGGTGCATGAGTACTTTCCGCGGCGGGAGGAGTGAATTCGGGGTGGGGGCAGGAATGATTGCCAGTTTGTTAGTGCATCTTTACCGGAAAATTACAGCAACTGACAGAAAACACAGGTAGGCCCCAAGGTAATCATAACTCAGAACTTTCATGTAATAAACTTGGGGGTAGGGAGCTTTCCACCCAGCAGGATGGCTGTCTAGGAAGAGCTCTATCCCACCGCCATCCCGGATCCTTACCAGGCAGGTCCCAAGGCGGACCACCCTGCTTCACCCAGAATTACACGGGGCCTGGCCAGTGCCCAAGGTGACCAGGGAGTTGAGGGGACTCATGAAGAGACAACAGGCCTCAGCCCCTTGGTGGAGGCACAGAGCTCCATTAAGTCAGCTGGGTGGAAAGAGCTCTGCACATTCCTCCACAGGCTCCTGGAGAACAGAGCCTTGTGGAGCCTTCCTGGTTCAGTCCTTCAATCTGGGGCTGAGCCAGAACTCCACCGAAGGCTACAGGGGTGTCATGTACCAATATGCAGCCTGTTGCTCCTCAAAATTCAGAGGTTGCAGAGGCCACGTGGAAAACACTAATTGTGGCAAAGTGACAGCAGTGCAGGGGTTACAAGGATGACCCCTCGAGCCAGCCTGGCTGGATTCACATCCTGGCTCAGCCACTTACTTACCAGCCTGGGTAAAGGACCTCCCCACTCTGGGCCTCAATCTCCCCATCTGTAAAATGAGGGTATCTGACTGTCCACCTCACAGGTTTGTTAGGAGGTTAGCTGAATTAATACGTGGAAATGTGTGCGAGTCCCTAGAAAAGTATAAGTGCTCAGTAAATGCAGTTGCCATTGGCATCATCATGACCCAGAACTAACTAAAAGCTCCCAGGCCAGGAATTAGTTTCATGGCAGTCAGATTTCCAAGGTTATCTGGAAGAGTCCCCGGTTTATGACAACTGGTGTCTTCAAAATGAAGGAAAGTCATTAAACATAGAGCTTGCTGGAGTTTACATTTTATACCTTCATAAACCCTTTGGTTTAATGACATTAACATATAGGAAAAAAGAAACCCTGACTTTAGAAGTCAGGATCCCATATGCCAAGGTGCATATCAAAATATATGCCACCCTAACAGTCACCAAGGCTAGCACAGCAAAGAGAGAGCAGACAAGTGCTCAAGTGTCCCTTGCTCCCCTTTTTTCACACCCAGGGAAGAGCAGGATGAAAACAAACCAGAGGTTGCCCCCAACCCTGTGAAGACAACGACAGCTGCCAACAAGCTGCATTTCCATGCACCTTTTTTACAACCCAAGCCAGCAATCCAGGACATGAAGAAAAGAGAACTACACACCGTCTTGTACACTTCTGGGATTCCTTGAGCACCTGACACAACATCGCATGCCAGCCTTGGTCTCCTGGCCCTGGGGACCACTTTGCCTGAGGCAAATATGGCAACAGGTTAATGGGATCCATCCTCGGCCCACGGGCCGGCTTCTGTGGGGAGAGTGCACATCTGCATTCAGTCTGACAAGTCATTTAACAGAATCAGAATGCAAAGTAAATTAGAAATCAGCACCAATTGTGCCCAGCTAACTCAGGATGATGATGGTGGGAAAAGACATTCCAGAGCAAGCCATTTATTTGAGAGCATTACGCGGGACGCCTGGGTGGCTCAGTTGGTTAAGAGAGCATTATGCTCAGTTTCAGGGTAGGTATTCAGGTCACTTTCCTGACCAGGTGAAGCTGGTCATACAGACAAATCCCAACTTTCTGGGAGCTTCTCAAAATTCTTAAAGGCCTTCCCCCTCACTCCACTTTGCAGTGCACAGGGCCATATTGCCAGGCCCCTGGACCACCAAGCCTCTCTGATCTCTGAATGCTGGCTGGGCCAGCTCCTCTGTGTCTCACCATCAGCAGTAAGGATGGCCAAGAGAGCAAGACACTGAGGTAACTCAGCCCTCCCGCCTTTCTGTGGTGTCCGGGGGCATTCTCCAAGCAGAGGCACAGCTTCTAAGTGGAAGGAAGGAACTGTGTCCTGACTGGCCCCATTTTCACAGTAGGAAATACAACTCCTATGTAAAACAAGGTTAGAGGGAGTCAGTTTTCTTTGAAACTGGCATAGGAGAACTTTAATATGTTTACAAATTTTGCATTTTATACCAAAAGGCTTAACTGCTAGTTTCAGATAAAACTGGGAAGGCAAGACTGACGATATAAAAAGGGAGTGGGAAAAAAAAATCTATCCCACGACTTCTAGCACTTGGAGATCAGCTCATACATAAAAGGGACAGCCCAGCATCACTGTGAGCTACAGCAGAAAGTAGGACAAGTCACAAAGAGAGAGTGAGGTCAGAAAAGGAAGAAGGTGAGATAGCCCCCCCTCAAACAGAAACCACAGATCACACAAGGTCCAGAAGTGCGAGTGTACGGCCTAACAGAAAAGGAGGCGCTCACAATCCTGTCTACTTTCTAAATTGACAGGGAAGTGACCTGAAGCATGACCTTACGCTAATAAGCTACATCAGCTGGCGTGAAGAAGTTAGGCAGTTCGGGCATTCACACACTAAGCTCATCTGCTTGTATTTTCATATCCCACAGACTACAGAGCTCTAGACCTAACTTAAAAGATGGTAAATGGTAGAAAAGTCCTCTCGTGGGTGAGTGTTACTTGGGCCTGGACAGCCAGAAAGTTCACTGTTGTCACTGCAACTTTGAAATTCAGCTGTTCCCTTATTCTGCTGAGAAGTTCTTCAAAAGGGCTTCTGGAACCTCAAACTGGAAACAAGACTCTCTCCAAGAACTCAACTCTGAGCAGAAATGTCACTTTCATGTTATTTCATTCCTCATCCTTTAGCCAAAATTCTACACTGCACTTCACAGATGGAATCTTTCTAAGATTCCATCCTAATTCCTAAGAATCCTTTCTTCTCTCAACCAATTATAAAAAATAAAGTAAATGGAACTATCCATAAAAACAGGTTGTTGGGGGGGGGGGGCGCACCTGGGTGGCTCAGTGGGTTAAAGCCTTTGCCTTCAACTCAGGTCACGATCCCAGGGTCCTGTGATCGAGCCCTGCACTGGGCTCTCTGCTCAGCAGGGAGCCTGCTTCCCTTCCTGTCTCTGCCTGCCTCTCTGCCTACTTGTGATCTCTGTCTGTCAAATAAATAAATCTTTAAAAAGAAAAAAAAAACAGGTTATTGGGAAGCTACTCAGAACCACACACAGAAATTAAACTATTAACAGCCACACCCAAAAATCAACAGAGGGTATCTGAAAGCCCTCCACAGTTAAAGAATAAAAAAAAAAAAAAAAAAAAAAGGAAAAATCCTTCTGAAAGAAGGATGAGTCATGAAATAATCTGTCATGTTATGCACAAGAAAATCAGGCTAAAGGGCAGAGAGGAGTTCCAATTGGGAGGCAGGTCGCTGAAATCATGCAGCACGGAGTGGCTTAGTATCACCCAAAGCAGTTAGGATTCCGTTCTCACAAACCTACACGCTTTGTATTTCCTAACTGACAACCAGCATTAAAAGCTGGTCTGTTAAAGGTGACATAAGCTATGGGTCATGCTATGACCCATATCTGAAAATACTCATCTATTTTCAGAAAGTAAAAGCAGAATGAAGCTGCTCTTCTTTGGTCTCAAGCGTATGAGAAGCAGCAGCTAAGGCCGTCTCTGACTGGAAAGAAAGAACAATGTCCTACCTCAGATGTCAGCTACTTTGCCAGTGGCAGGTCCCAGTGCCAGCGTCTTCTCTGGTCCCTTGACCTGGGGCAGAGTGACTAAGACTAGAGGCCAGAGGACAAAACAGATCAGCAAGCTCTCCCTGGAGCGCCGGAACAAGCCAGCAGACGAGTGGCCTGGAGGGTGTATTTTGGGATGCCAACCTCAGGGCCCCCAGTTTAAAGGAACGCAGGCTGGCAGCAGTAAAGCTACACCAAAAGGAAGGTCCGAGACGATTTCAGACCCGGCTCCTGAGCGTCCACTCCTGGGAAGAGGAACCACGCGGAAGCAAGCCCCGCTCTCCAGTGAGACGCTGAGCACACGATGCCAGAGCCCCAGCCAGGGAGGGCGGGAAGAGAGGTGCCAGCACAGCTCCAGACCCTGCCGTGCAGGCTCCCTACACCGGAGCAGGGCCCCACAGCCAGAGCCTTAGCTCTGCTTCTAAAGACAGCGCTCACAATGTCTACCTAGCACCCTGCCACAGAAAACCAATTTTGGCATCCAGCATGCTTTATAAAATGAATTAAGTATCACTGGAGGATAAGGGGTGATCTCACCCTCTTTCCTAGAAAACACACAAGAGACCCTGACAGAAACCAGACAGTACACCCACTGTGGGAGTCAAACAGAAAAACACCTAAGGTGGCACTCGGGGGACTGGGTTCAAGTCCACCATGTCATGTACTTGCTGTACAACATGGGCAAATGTATTCATGATCTGTAAGTACGTATCCTATTTCAAAATGCGGATGATTATTCCAATGAGAAGACACATAGGAAACACCTCGTATATGTTAACATCCTGCACAAACATGCTCCTGACTCCTAAACTCTCGGAGGAAAGGCAGTCCCCACAGAAGAGCTGGGGCAGGAACTCAACATGGCAGCCAGGCAAGTGGCATTAAGGGCTAGTCATGTTTAAGTACATTTGGTAAAAAGACCAAATGTATGACTTTATACCCACACCTCATATAGCAAGTACCATCCAGTACCAGATTCGGCTAAGACTGGGATGTAGGGCGATGAATGAAGTAGACATGGTTCCTGACCTCATGGACTTCACAGCCTAGATGGGGAGACTGACAATAAACAAAGAAACACAAAAATTAAATTACTAGAGTAGTGATAATGAAAGAAACAATCATTGTAAAACCACATAGTGGTGGCCTGTCTAAAGGACAAGCCTCGCCTGAAGCTTTAATTCAAAGTCAAAACAATTCAAACCACTATGCTGGCCACACAACACACAACCGGGCCCAGAGCAGCTGCTTGTTTCTGCCTCCCGAGTTTTAGATTATCACCTTACGGAATTAAAAATAATAGTGAATATGACAGACAAGGTGCCCATGTAAATGTAAAGTCAGGAATCTGGTGTGTTTATAATTTTGTTAAGATTTATTTATTTTATATAGAGAGACAGACAGAAAGTATGAGCAGGAGGGACAGAGAAAGAGGGAGAGAATCCCAAGAAGACTCCACACTGACACAGAGCCTCAAGTGGGGCTCGATCTCACCACCCTGGGATCACAACCCGAGTTGATACCAAGAGTCAGACACTTAACCAACTGCGCCACCCAGGCGCTCCAAGAATCCAGTGTGTTTAAAAGGAGCTGGTAGGGCCCATGCCAGAGTATCTACTAGGAACTATGCATGGGTATCAGCTTCAGAAATAAGAAGAAAAGACAGTAAACAATACTGTACTAAAACTTGGGCACAATCATCACTATATCTGCTATAGCATAAATTCATTCCACAAACATTTACTGAGCACCTACTGTGTGTCCATTTTTCCAGGCTCTGTGGTACAATGAGCAAATGGAAAGTAAATTGTTGTCCTCTTGGAGATGACATATCAGTGGGAAAGACAAACAATAAAAACATAAGCAAATAGAATGTACATTGAAAGGATTCTAAGACAATGGTGGAATGAAAAGCACCAAGAATCCATCTCCCCACCTACTCAATGACTGCACCAGGAGAATCTGTCAAGTAGAGCCTGTATTTTAGAACTCTGGAGTCTACTGAAGGCTTGCATGTTCCTTGTGAGAACCCTAGCTGGCAAGCTGTGGTTAATTTCAGTCAATTTCAGCTGCAAACACAGTAGCAGCTACACAACCTCCACCCCAGGGGCTGGGTGGGCAATTGCGCGCCAAGTCCTGGAGCAACTTGCACACAGTTTGCTGGAATAAAGATGGGCAAAAAAGACCCTGTCCTCTAAATATCAGGGATTTGTGCCTGACCGTGGGTTGCTGCTTCCGATCAGAGAGGTGCAGACAGAGGTGGGTAGCCAGTGTGGCTGCACCTCCCTCCATGGTAACAAGCCTCTCCACCTCCGGATGAGGGGGCTGCCAGGGAACTTACAGGGCCAGCAGCAATTTATCCTGCCTTCATTTTCCTCCTTTCCTCTTTTTAGGAGCCAGTAATTAAAGAGTAGGACATTCAAAAGCAATTTAATACATGGGGAAAATTAGAAAGTGACCATGAATGTCCAGGGAAAGGCACATGCTCAGAAAAGACCTGAGAAGACCTTAGGTTCATAGATCAGACTGATCCTAGGCACAAAGCCTACAAAAATAAATATGCCAATGAATTAATTATAAAAAAACAGCAAACACTAAGGAATGAAGAAAATCTGATTCCAGAGTTACCACATTATTAGATTAAAATGTCCAGTTTTCAACAAAAAAGTCAAAAGGCATACAAAGAAACAGGGAACTATGGCCCAAAGAAACTGTCCCAGTGAAAGACTATAGATTTACCTGGTGAAGACATTAAAACTATCTCAAGCTACTTAAAGAGCTCAAGAAAGACCTAGAGAAAATCAAGCAAATAATGTATAAAAAGAGTGGAAATATCAATAATGAGGCAGAAAACCTAAAAAGACAGCAAAAGAAAACACTGGACTTGAAAAGAATGACAGAAATGACAAATTCATTAGGGCAATGCAAAGGCAGATGTGAGCACGCAGCTGATAGAATCAGCAAACTTGAAGACAGGGCGATGGAAAGTATTAAATCTAAGAAACAAGGGAAAAGACTGTATGAAAGTGACCAGAATATAAGGGACCCACAAGACACATCAAGCTGACCAGCATATATATTGTAGAAGCTTCAAAAACAGGAGAGAGAGGGGCAGAGAGAATATTAAAGAATTAGTGGCTGAAATCTTCCCACCTTTGCTGAAAGACATGACTATAAACACCCAAAAAACTCAAAAAACTCCAGGTAACATGAACTCAAAGGGATCCATACCAAGACATATTATAATCAAACTTTCTAAAGGCAAAGACAGAGAACCTTGAAAGCTAGAACAGTGACTTGTCAACACACAAGAGATCCTCAATAAGATGATCAACACATTTCTCATCACACAGAAGGCAATGGGCAATATATTCAAAGTGCTAAAAGAAAAAACTGTCAACCAAAAACCTTGCATCTGGCAAAGTTGTCCTTCAAAAGTGAGGGAAAAATAAGCCATTCCCAGATAAACAAAAGCTGAGATAGTTTATCACTACATCTGCTCTACAAGAATTGTCACAGGAGTCCTACAAGGTAAAATGAAAGGACACTAGACAGCACTTCAAAACCATGTGGAGAAATAAAGATTTCAGTAAACGTAAATACATGCAAAAGTATAAATACTAGAATAATTATAATAGTTCATAACTCCACTTTCTGTTTTCTACATGATTTAAAAGATTAATACATTATTTATTTATTTATTAAATTTTATTTATTTATTTGACAGAAAGAGAGATCACAAGCAGGTAGAGAGGCAGGGGGGAGAAGGCTCCCCGCTGAGCACAGAGCCCAACATGGGGCTCAATCCCAGGACCCTGAGATCATGACCCAAGCCAAAGGCAGAGGCCCAACCCACTGAGCCACCCAGGTGCCCCGACTAATACATTTTTTAAAAACAATTTTTAGTTTAAAAGCTAATATTATTGGGATGCCTGGGTAGCTCAGTTGGTTAAGCGGCTGCCTTCGGCTCAGGTCATGATCCCAGTGTCCTGGGATCGAGTCCCACGTTGGGCTCCTTGCTTGGCAGGGAGCCTGTTTCTCCCTCTGCCTCTGCCTGCCACTCTGTCTGCCTGTGCTTGCTCGCTCTCTCTCTGACAAATAAATAAATAAAATCTTTTAAAAAATAAATAAATACAAGCTAATATTATTGAAACTTTGGTCTGTAACTCCAAATCTTGTTTCCTACAAATTTTTTTTTAATTTTATTTATTTATTTGAGAGCATGAGCACACAAGTGGGGTGGGAGGGACAGAGGGAGAAGCAGGCTCCCCACTGAGCAGGGAGCCCAACATGGGGCTCGATCCCAGGACCCTGAGATAAGGACCTGAGCCGGAGACAGATGCTTAACCAACTAAGCCACCCAGGTGCCCCATTTCCTATGTAATTTAGGAGACTAATGCATTTAAAATTATTACTACTTTAGTCTTTGGGGCACACAATGTATAAAGATATAATTTTGTGACATCAACAACCAAAGGGATGGAGAGAGAGCTGTAAAAGGAGAATTTCTGTTTGTTATTGAAGTTAAGCTGGTATAAAGTCAAATTCCAATGTTACAACATTAGGATGTTACACATAATCCTGATGGCAGCCACAAAGAAAATAACTATAGAACAAACACAAAAGGAGATGAAAAAAGAATCAAAACATTTCACTGCCTAAAAAATCCACTAAATATAAAAGAAGACAATAATAAAGGAAATGAGGGGGGAAAAGCAGAGAACAACCAGTGCAACTGTAGAAGTAAGTCCTTCCTTACCTATAATTACTTTACATGTAAATGGATTAAACTCTGCAAAGAACAGAATTTGGCAGAACAGATAAAATCACATGATTCAACTATATGCTGCCTAAAAGAGACTAACTTGACATCCAAAGACACAAACAGGTTGAAAGTGAAAGGATGGAAAAAGATACTCCATGCAAACAGTAAGAGAGCAGGGGTAGCTACACTAATGTCATATAAAAATGGACTTTAAATATATGAAGTAAAACCTTTGAAGGTACTTGGAGGGCGGCTGGGTGGCTCAGTCAGTTGAGCATTTGCCTTCAGCTCAGGTCATGATCCAGGGGTCCTGGGATCGAGCCCCTCCTCCCTCTCCCTCTGTCTGCCACTCTGCCTGCTTGTGTTCTCTCTGTCAAATAAATAAAATCTAAAAAATAAATAAAAGAGTAGTTGGGGACTTCAATATCCCACTCATAATGATGGAAAGAACAACCACACAAAACAGATAATCATATCAAAAAATGGGCAGAAGATATGAACAGACACTTCTCCAAAATAAGGAAATAAAGGCCTTAGCACAATAAACCAACTAGGTCTAACAGGCATATAAAACACTATCCAACAGCTACAGCATATACATTGTTCTCAAGTACACATGGGACAATTTCCAGGATATACATATGTCAGGCCACAAATTCTCAGATTAGTCTCAATATTTAAAAGACAGATATCAAGGCACCTGGATGGCTTAGTCGATTAAGTGTCTGCCTTCAGCTCAGGCCATGATCCCAGCATCCTGGGATCAAGTCCCGCATCGCTGCTTCTCCCTCTCCCACTCCCCACTTGTGTGCTCTCTCTCTCTCTCTCTCTCTCTAACAAATAAATAAATAAAATCTTAAAAAAAAATAAAAGATATTATAAAAAGTATCCTTTTAAAAAAAAGATTTTATTTATTTGACAAAGAGAGATCACAAGTAGGAGGAGAAGCAGGCAGAGGAACTGGGGGAAGCAGGCTCCCTGCTGAGCAAAGAGCCTGATGCAGGGCTCAATCCCAGGACCCCAAGATCATGACCTGAGCTGAAGACAGAGGCCTAACCCACTGAGCCACACAGGCACCCCTAGAATATCTTCTGTGACCACAACAAGGTAAAGCTGAAAATCAGTAACAAGAGATAACAGAAAATACTTAAGAGATAAATGAAAACAAAAATATACCAAACTTATGGTTTACAACAAAAAGAGTGCTAAGGAGGAAATTCATAGCTATAAATATGTATATTATAAAACAAGAAAGATCTCAATGACCTAACTCCACAATTTAAAAAAAAAAAAAAACTAGGAAAATAACTAAAAAGACAAAGCTAGTAGAAGAAAGGAAATAACAAAGATTAGAGCACAAGGACACTTGAGTGGCTCAGATGGTTAAACACCTGCCTTTAGCTCAGATCATGACCCCAGGGTACTGGGATCAAGTCCCACATCCGGCTCCTTGATTGACAGGAAGCCTGCTTCTCCCTCTACCTGCCGCTCCCTCCACTTGTGCATGCTCGTGCGCTCTCGTTCTCTCTCTCTCTCTCTCTCTGGCAAATAAATAAAATCTATGGGGCGCCTAGGTGGCTCAGCGGGTTAAAGCCTCTGCCTTCGGCTCAGATCATGATCCCGGGGTCCTAGGATCGAGCCCCGCATCGGGCTCTCTGCTCAGCAGGAATCCTGCTTCCTCCTCTCTCTCTGACTGGCTCTCTGCCTACTTGTGATTTCTGCCTGTCAAATTAATAAAAAAAAATAAATAAAAATAAAAGATTAGAGCAGAGATAAATGAAACCGAATAGAAAATAGAAATCAATGAAACCAAAAGTTATGCTTTCAAAAGGTCAACAAAATTGATAAACCTTTAGCTAAATGGACTAAAAAAAGAGAGAAAAAGGAAAGATTCAAATTAGTAAGATCAGAAAAGAGAGTGAGGACATTACTACTGATTCTACAGAAATAAAAAAGGACTACGAGAGTACTATGAACATTATATACCAACAAACTGGATAACCTAGATGACACGGACACATTCTTAGAAATCCAAAACCTACCAAAACTTAATCACTAAGAAACAGAACATCTGAATAGGCCAATAACTACTAAAGAGACCGAATCTATAATAAAAAATGTCAACAAAGAAAAGTGTTGGGGGCGCTTGGGTGGCTCAGTCAGTTAAGCATCCAACTTTTGATTTTGGCTCAGGTCATGATCTCAGGGTCATGAAATCGAGCCCCATGTCAGGTTCCACGTTCAGTGTGGAGCCTGCTTAAGATTCTCTCTCTCTGCCTTCACTCTTCTTCCCTGCTGCTTGCATATGCCCTCCCTCTCTCTCTCTAAGAAGGGAAAAAGAAAAAGAAAAAGAAAAAAGTCTCAGATCCAATGGCTTTACCAGTGAATCCAACCAAACATTTAAAGGAGAACTAATATCACTCCTTCTTAAACTTTCCCAAAAAATTATAGAGAATACTTCGTAACTCATTCAATGAGATCACCACTACCCTGATACCAAGAAAAAAAACACTATAAAGAAAAAAAAAACAAATACAGCCCAACATCCCCTTTGAAAATTGATACAAAAATCCTCAACAAAATATTAACAAACTGAACTCAGCAGCATATTTAAAAAATATATACATCATGATCAAATGGGATATATCCCTGAAAAGTAAGAATGGTTCAACATATGAAAATTGATCAGTGTAATATGCCACACCAACTAGAGGAATACAACCACATGACCATCTCAACTGACACAACAAAAAGCACTTGACAAAATCTAACACCGTTTCATGATAAATACACTCAACAAAACAGGAATAGAAGGAAACTACCTCAAATTAATAAACACTATATATGAAAACCCCACAGTGAACATCATATTCAATGGTAAAAGACTGAAAGCTTTTCCTCTAGGATCAAGAGCAAAGCATGGATACCCACTTCACCACATAGTACTGGAATGAGGCAAGAAATAAAAGGCACCTAAATTGGAAAGGAAGAAGTAAAATTATCTCCATTTGTAGATGATATGATCTTATACATAGGAAACCCTAAAGACTACACAAAAAGGTGTGAGAATAAATAAATACAGCAAAGTAGCTGTATTCATATATATTATATACACTTATATACATTTATATATATTAAATACAAAGTTCACATACAAAAAACAGTTGGTATTTCTATGTACAAACAATGACTAATCTGAGAAGGAAATTACAAAAACAATTCCACTTACAATATAGCTGAAAAAATTAAATACTTAATAACTTAACCAAGGAGGTAAAGACTTGTAAAATGACAACTACGAAATAGTCCTGAAAGAAATTGAATAAGATATAAGTAAATGGAAACACATCCCACATTCATGGAGTAGAACACTAAGTATTATAAAATGTCAATAATACCCAAAGTGCTCTACAGATTCAATGCAATCCCTATCAAAATCCCAGAGACATTCTGTAAAACCAGAAAAACTCATCCTAAAATTCATATAGAATGTCAAATGTCTCCAGAGAGTCAAAACAATCTTGAAAAGATCAAAACTGGAAGACTATTTCCCAATTTTGAAATTTACTACAAAGCTACAGTAATTGGGGTGCCTGGGTGGCTCAGTCGTTAAGTGTCTGCCTTCAGCTCAGGTCATGATCCCAGGTTACTGGGATCAAGCCCCGCATTGGGTTCCCTGCTCCGCGGGAAGCCTACTTCTTCCTCTCCCACTCTGCCAGCTTGTGTTCCCTCTCTTTCGTGCTCTGTCAGATAAATAAATAAAATCTTAAAAATAAATAAATAAAATCTTTAAATAAAGATGGTAAACTTTATTAAATGTATTTCATCACAATAAAAAAGAAAAAAATAAGTATGTCATCCACAAAGGATTAAACACTAAATGCCCAATTTCAAGTAGGCTAGTGGTTGAAATCAGATTCTCTTTTATTCTAAGAAATGACTGTCTTAGTTTCCTCATGGATTTAGATAAATCAGCTGTCCCTGTCCACTGTCTATCTTAGATAATCTCCCTTACTGTAATTCATTTAGGATGATGCTTCACCCTGAATTCCAAGTTATTTTTAGAACTGAAAAACATTATTGTGAAATTTGACTAGGAAATGCCCTTTACTCTGAAGCAGTTTTTACAATGCTTCTACTTAAAACTTGTAGTGCACTGACTTTTATGCTAGAAAACATAAAGGAAGGAATTTCACAAACTGAAAGGGCAAAAGGAGAAAAAAAGCATAATAACCTGAGAGGGGTTTTCCAGAGCCAACTTCTAAGCTTTCATTTAAAAATAGCCTAGCGAGTGCCTAGTCACTTTATTTTCAGCATCCTAGCAAACTGCTCCCTGAGACATAGCTATGTCTCCTCAGGACAGGCCTGTGGTAGGGAGTCAATAAACTTTATTTCAACCACTCCTTGATTTCCCGCTCTTCCCCAAACATATTTTTCCTCTTCTCTCTGAGCCTCTTCAGGCTTTAAATATATATATTTGGCAAATTCCAGAATCTATATTAAAAGAAAAAACATCTGCAACTGAAAACATCTTTTATACATTCCTTGTACTTGCTGTGAGTGTGTAACAGTATAAGGGCTACCTTTTAAACTGCATTAAAATATACACTGTTACATAATGAAGCTTTCTTTTTTTTCCCCTGGTGATATAAAAGTTAATAAGCTTAGCCACAGAATGAAGTAAAAGCAAACAAATTTTAAAGCCAATTTTAGGAGCCAAGAAATGAAAGATTTGTCTCTTTCCTTCCATGGCAAAATGCTGATGGTTGTTGAGGTTGGGTACAGGGTATACGGGAGTTCACCATACTATTCTAGTTTTGTGTATCTTTGAGCATTTACATAACTTCTACTTCACTCTCAACTTTGCTAAAGTGGACAATTATCAGCACCACGCTCTAACCAACTGAGCTGACCAGCCAACTAAAGTGAACAATTAGCTACACTGGAAGTATCAACTTTGCAAAATAAAATTAGCTAAGAAATAACCCCAAGTAGACACCATAGGGGACAAACTGACCAATGTTAAGTTACAGTGCCATCTATCTGGGGCAGCACGGCAGGTGGGGTCTTGATTTGGACCTTTCCTGGGACTTGAGACCAGGTGACTACAGAGTAAATCACCAGACTTTCCTAGGCTTCTCCTCCTCCTGTACTTTCCAAACGAGCTTGCTCCAAGCTACATTCCTCATCCTCTCCTAATCTCTATCTACATTAGAAGCTCCAGGGCCCCACCCAGTAAAGATCCTTGAAATCAGTAATACCAGAAAAGGTGGACCTGGGTGGGAATCTGGACTCTTGATGCCCTCCTCCGATTATTTTAATAGACATTAAGTTAGAAGCCCCTGAAGATCTCCTTAATTGTCTACCAACAGAGATGTGCCACTCTGAGGGTAACAAGGGCTATCTGCCAACCTCCATTCACAGGGTTGGGGTAACTGCCTTTTTTCTAGATTCCATCAACAGAAGCCCAGAAGAGGCTCCCAGCAAGGCCTTCCACCCCCACCCCCACAGCAATACCCAACCCCGCCACCCCCATATGCCCGGAAACCACTGGGACCAATCTCATCATAATTTTCATAGCTTTTACATCAGTCACCAGAGGAAGTCCAGGTCTCTTGAGACATCCCCAGGCTCCCAAACCATTCTGTGCACTCCCTTTTCTGACCCCACCTCCCACACTTCCCCATATTAACCCGTGGTCCTCTTGGTCAGTCATTAGCAAAATCACTTGCATCTTAACTCACATCTTCTACTCTGGACAGCCCCTTCACCATCCTGTTCCAACAACGTCTGTCTCCTCCTGAAGACAGATTCCCCTGCAGACCTCTGCAGTGGTGGCTGTCTTCTCCCCCATACCCCTCACAAACTCGCTCGAAGGTACAGTGGGGCCATCTTTGCTCCTCACTATTCCTCCCTTTCTCCCTAAAACTGCCCTAAAACTTTCTCCCTAAAACTCCCTTTCTCCCTAAAACTGTGCCTCTTCCTTGTCAGACTATGTCACACACTGCCCCTCCTTATAATCACCTGCCTTCCTCTTGGCCACCACCATCCCCCACACCCCGGCATTACTTACAAAAGATTTTTAGCTACTCGCTGTTAACTCTCTCCAGCACATTTCCTGTCAACAGAATTCTTGGAGATTTTATCTACAAATGGGTGCCCCTTCCTGTGCCTTAGTTCTGTGACTGCTCCTCCACACTACTTTGGCCACTCCCATAGTCAAACAGCAGCCCTATACAATCTTCACATCCAACACCGCATTCTGGCTATTGCCTTCCTGAATTTATTATCACACAGATTACATCTAAATATCTTGTCAACCCAACAGTGTTAATAATGATTCCTGCTTTAATACAATCTTATATGCAAACGAAGTGATCCAAAGGGGCACGTGCACCCGAATGTTTATAGCAGCAATGTCTACAATAGCCAAACTACGGAAAGAACCTAGATGTCCATCAACAGATGAATGGATAAAGAAGATGTGGTATATATACACAATGGAATACTATGCAGCCATCAAAAGAAATGAAATCTTGCCATTTGCAACAACGTGGATGGAACTAGAGGGTATCATGCTTAGTGAAATAAGTCAATCGGATAAAGACAACTATCATATGATCTCCCTGATATGAGGAAGTGGAGATGCAACATGGGGGGCTTGAGGGGTAGGAAAAGAAGAAAAGAAACAAGATGGGATCAGGAGGGAGACAAACCATAAGTGACTCAATCTCACAAAACAAACTGAGGGTTGCTGGGGGGGGATCGGGAGAAGGGGGTGGGGTAATGGACACTGGGGAAGGTATGTGCTATGGTTAGTGCTGTGAAGTGTGTAAACCTGGCGATTTACAGACATGTACCCCTGGTGATAAAAATACATTATATGTTTATAAAAAAATAAAAAATTTTAAAAATACGATCTTATAACTTTTACAAAAATTAAGAGAAAACATATTTATAGTCTATTATAGACTTTTTTTTTTAGAGTCTATTATAGACTTTATTTTTTTAGAGCTATTTTAGGTTTGCAGCAAAAGTGAGCAGAAAGTATGATTCCCTTATACCCCTTCTTCTCACTGATGCACAACCACCCCCACTACCACCATCACGACGGTAAATGTTACAACTAATGAACTTATGGTGACACATCATTACCAACCAAAGTCCAGAGTTTATATTAGGTTTACTGTTGATGCACATTCTATGGATTTTGAAAAATGTATAATGACATGTGCCCACCACTATAGTATCATATAGAATAGTATCATTGCCTTAAATATTCTCTGTGCCCACTGATTGATCCCTTCTTTCCCCCACCCCAACTCCTGGCAACCACAGATATTTCTACTGTCTCCATAGTTTTGCCTTTTCCAGAATGTTAGATAGTTGGAATCATACAGTATGCAACCTTTTCAGAGTGGCTTCTTTCACTTAGTAATATGCATTTAAGGTTCCTCCATGTCTCCTCAAGGTTTGATAGCTCATTTCCTTTTCACGCTGAGTAACATGTTCTTGTATCACAAAAAAATATATGTAATATTCCTGGATGTACCAGTTTATCCCCCTACTGAAGGGCATCTTAGTTGCTTGTAGGTTGCAGTAATTATGAATAAATATGCTAAAAACATCTGTTTACAGGTTTTTGTTTAGATGTAAGTTCTCAATTTATTTGGGTAAATAAGTGCAATTGCTGGGTCACACGGTAAGAGTATGTTTCATTTTGTAAGAAACTGCCAAACTGTCTTCCAAAGTGGCTGTGACATTTTGCATTCCTACCAGCAATAAATGAGAGTTCCTGTTGCTACACATCCTTGCCAGCATTTGGTGGTGTCAGTGTTCTGGATGTTGGCCATTCTAATACATGTGTATTGATATCTCACTGCTGTTTTAATTTGCAATTCTCCAGCGACATACAATGCTGAACATCTTTTTCATGTTTACTTGCCATCTGCATAGCTTCTTTGCTAAGGCGTCTGTCAGTTGTCAGTCCTTTGCTCCAATTTCAGCTCTTCATTTTCTTACTATTGAGTTAAAAAAATTTTTTTTAAATTTACTTGACAGAGATCACAAGTAGGCAGAGAGAGAGGGGGAAGCAGGCTCCCCGCCAAGCAGAGAGCCCAATGTGGGATTATGCTGGGCTCATGACCTGAGCGAAGGCAGAGGCTTTAACCCACTGAGCCACCCAGGCGCCCTATTGAGTCTTAAAGAGTTCTTCATATACTTTGGATAGCAGTGCTTGATCAGATAGGTCTTTTACAAATATTTTCTCCCAATCTGGCTTGTCTTCTCTTTTTCTTGACACTGTTTTTTCCAGAGCAGAAGTTTTTCATTCTAATGAAGTCTAGGTTATCAAGTATTTCTTTCATGGCTCATGTCTTTGGTGTTACAACTAAAAAGGCATCAGTATACCCCAGATTATCAAGGTTTTCTCCTACATTATATTCTAGTTTTTTAGCATTGTGTTCTACATTTAGGCCTGTGATCCAGTCTGAGTTAATTTCTGTAAAAGGTGGAAGATCCATGTCTAGCTTCATTTTTGTGCGTGTAGGTACACAGTTGTTCCAGCATCATTTGTTGAAAAAACTCTCTTTGCTCCATTGTATTGCCTTTGCTCCTTTGTCAATGCTCCACTGAGTATAGCTTTGTGGGTCTATTTCTGGGCTCTCTGTTCTGTTCCATTGATCTTTCTTTCACCAACACCATGCTGTTTTGATTAGTATAGCTTTACGGCCTTGAAGATGCATGGTGTCATCCTCCAACTTCCAAGTCAGCCATTCTGGGTCTTTTGCCTCTCCATATAGATTTTAGAATCAGTTTGTCAATATCCACAAAATAACTTGCTGGGATTTCTATTGAGATTATGTTGAAATCATAGACAAGCTGATAAATGACATCTTGACAATATGGAGTCATTCTACCTGTGAACATGGAATATTTCACTATTAAGATCTTTTATTTCATATATCAGAGTTTTGAAGCTTTCCTCATGTACATCTTGCACATATTTTGTTAGACTTATACTTAAGTACTTCATTTTTGCGGAGGGGGAAGCTAACAAATGATACTATCTTTAACTTCAAATTCCATTTGTTCATTGCTGGCATATAGGAAAATGACCGACTTTTATAGATTAACTTTGCATCCTATACTCTAGCTATAATTGCTTATTAATTCCAGGAGGGTTTTTTGTTTGTTTCTTTGTTTGTTTTTACCGATTCTTTTGGGTTTTCCATATAGACAATCATGTCATCTGCAAAAAAAAGACAGTTTTATCTTCCTTCCCAAAGAGTATACTTTTTACTTCCCTTCCTCATCTTATTGCGTTAGGTCTTCTTCCAGTACTGCACTGAAAAGCAGTGGTGAGAAGAGCATTGCCTCGTTCCTAATCCCAGGAGGGAAGCTTTGAGTCTCTCACTGTTAAGTAGGTTGATGTTGACTGTCAATGTTCTTTGCCATTTGAGGAAGTTCTCTTCTATTACCAGTTTTGCTGACAGCTGGGTTGTTTTGTTTTGTTTTTAATCATGAATGGGTATTGGGTTTTGTCAAATGCTTTTTCTGCATCCATTGATAGGTCACATAATTTTTCTTTTTCAGTATGTTAATGTGATGGGTTATATTAATTGATTTCTGAATGTTCAACCAGTCTTACATGCTGAGATAAATTCCACTTAGTCATGGTGTATAATTCCTCTTATATAATGCTTGATTCGATCTGGTAATATTTTGTTGAGGATTTTGCATCCATGTTTGTAAGAGATATTGGTCTGTACTTTTATTTTCTTGTAATCTCTTTGTTCAGTTTTGATATCAGGGTAATACTGGCCTCACAGAGTTAGGAAGTATTCCCTCTACTTCTGTCTTCTGGAAGAGACTGTAGAGAATTGGCATAATTTCTTACTTAAATCTTTAGCAGAATTCACCAGTGAACTCATTCAGGTCTGGTGCTGGTGATTTCTACTTCGGAATATTAATTATTAATCCCATTTCTTTCAGATATATGCCTATTCAGATTGTCTATTTCCTCTTGCATGAGTTTCACACATTGTGTCTTCCAAAGAATTGGTCAATTTTGGGATGCCTGGGTGGCTCAGTTGGTTAAGCGGCTGCCTTTGGCTCAGGTCATGATCCCAGTGTCCTGGGATCGAGTCCCACATTGGGCTCCTTGCTTGACGGGAAGCCTGCTTCTCCCTCTGCCTCTGCCTGCCACTCTGCCTGTGCTCGCTCGCGCTCTCTCTCTCTCTCTCTGACAAATAAATAAAATCTTAAAAAAAAAAAAGTATCATATCCACGGGATCTGTAGTGATGTTTCCTCTTTCTCTTCTGATATTAGCAACGTCTTTTTTT
>PISX010000369.1:112567-297736 GCA_004024625.1 Mellivora capensis
CCCCCCCCCGCCCGGCCTGCCTCTCTGCCTACTTGTGATCTCTGTCTGTCAAATAAATAAATAAAATCTTTTTAAGAAAATCAGCTTTCAGTTTTTATTTTCTTTACCAATTTCCTATTTTTCAATTTCACTGATTTCTACTCCAATTATCATTATTATTCTGCTTACTTTTGATTTAATTTGTTCTTTTTCCTAAGGTAGAAGCTTAATTACTCATTTTGGATTTTTCTTTTTTTTTCTAATATATGCATTCAATGCTATAAATTCCTAAGCATAGTTTTCATTACATTCCATAATTTTGATAAATTGGATTTTCATTTCCATTTAGTTCAAAATATTTTTAAATTTCAGATTTCTTCTTTGACCCACATGCTATTTAGAAGTGTGTTGTTTAATTTTCCACGTATCTTGGGGCATTTTCCAACTACCTTTCTGTTATTAACTTCACTTTAATTTCAATGTGACCCGAAAGCAGACAATATATGATTTCTATTCTTTTAAATTTGTTGCGTTTTATGGCCCAGAATGTGATCTATCTTGGCAAATGTTCCATGTGAACTCAAGAATAATTTGTAATCTGTTGTTGTTGGATGAAATATTCTATAGATGTTCATTATATCCAGTTGATTGACGGTGCTGTTAACTTCAAATATGTTCTTACTGATTTTCTGCCTGGTGAATTATGTTCATTTCTGATAGACAGGTATTAAGTCTGCAATTACAATAGTGAGTTTGTCTATTTGTCTTTGTAATTCTATCAGTTTTTACAACATATACCTTGACACACTGCAGTTGGGTGCATATACACTTAAGAAATGTTATGTCTTTGGGGCGTATTTTTTACTCCCTTTATCATTATGTAATGCCCTCTCTTTATTCCTGATCACTTTCCTGACCCTGAAGTCTGCTCTAAAATTAATATAGCTACTCCTGCTTTCTTTTCATTAGTATTAGCATGATATATCTTTCTCCATCCCTTTACTCTAACCTATATGTCTTTAATACTTAAAACAGGTTTCTTGTAGACAACATATTTTTGGGTCTTGTTTTTTGATCCACTCTCAAAATTTCTTTCTTATGATTGGTATATATAGACCACTGAACTTTAGAGTGATTATTTATATAGATTAATATGTACCATATTTGTTACTGTTTTCTCTTTGTTGTCATCATTCTTTGCTCCTTTTGTCTTCTACACTTTTTCTACTTTTTGGAGTTTTAACTGAGCATTTATATGATTCCATTTTCTCTTTTTTAGAATATCAGTTATACTTCTTTTTAAACTTTTTTTAGTGCTTGCCTTACAGAATGCAGCATATTTTTATAACTAATCCAAGCCCACTTTTAATTAACACTATACCACTTCACAGATAAAGCAAGTGACAAAATACTAATTCCTTTCTTCCAACTCTTAAATCAGTGCTGTCATTCATTTCACTTATATATAAGCATATACACCAAAACTGATAACATTTTTCCTATTATTATTCTAAACAAACTGCTAGGCCAATTAAGAAGAGGAAAAATAAAAGTTTTTATTTTACCAATGCTCTTTCTTCTTTGACATATATCTGACTTTCTGATCTATACCATTTTCCTTCTCTGAAGAACTTCTTTTAATAGTTATTGCAAGGCAAGTTAAAACTCCCTCAATTTTTGTCTGAGGAGACTATTCCTCCTTCACTTTTGAAAGATAACTTTCCAGGGTATAGAATTCTAGGCCTTTTGGGGCACCTGGCTGGCTCAGCCAGTGGAGCATGTATGTAACTCTTGATTTCCAGGTTGTGAGTTTGAGACCCATGTTGGCTGTAGACATTACCTAAAAGATAAATATTTTAAAATTTTGTTTAAAATTTTTAGGCTTTTTTCTCTTAACATTTTGGAAATTTCATGCCATTCTGATTTTGCTTTTGGTTTCTGATGAGAAATCAGATGTATTTCTTATCTTTGTTCCTCTATGGGTAAGTTTTTTTTTGTAGGGGGGTAGTTTTTATTTCTTCCAAGATTTTTTTTTAATCTTTGATTTTCTGAAGTTTAACAATAGTATGCCTAGTTGTTCTGAGATTTTCTTGAATATCTTACTTGGTATTCCCTGAGCTTCCTAGATCTGTGGTTTGGTGTCTCCGATTAATTTGGGAACATTCTCTATCATTATTGCTTCAAATATTGTTTCTGATTCTTTTTCTTTTCCTTCTGATATTCCCATTATGTATATATTACATCTTTTGTAGTTGTTTCACAGTTCTTATATATCTGTCTTTTTGCTTTTCAGTTTTGGGAAGAAAGGACCAGAAAGGAATAGCAAGGAGCAGAAAGGAATAGAAGAGAAAGTTCCTACTGTCATATGCTCAAGCTCAGAGATTCTTTCCTCAGCCATGCCCATCAAAGACATTCTTCATTTCTCTTGGTGTTTTCTAAATCTAGCATTCTTTTATTCTTTCCTAGATTTTCTATCTCTCTGCTTATATTACCCATCTGTTCTTCCATGTTGTCTTTTTTTCCTTTTAAACTCCTTAGCATATTAATCATAGTTTTCAAATTATGGGTCTGAAAATTCCAACTTTCTTGCTATATCTGACTCTGGTTCTAATGCTGTTCAGTCTCTCCAAACTGTGTTTTCCGTCTTTCAGTATGCCTGGTAATGTTTTCTTAAAAGGCAGAAATCAGAAGGCTCAGCTGGTTAAGCATTTGCTTTCAGCTCAGGCCATGACCCCAGGGTGCTGAGATTGAAGTTCCTCATCAGCTCCTTGCTCAGTGGGGAGCCTACTTCTCCCACTGCCCCGCTCCCCCTGCTTGTGTTCTCTCTCTCTCTCTCTGACAAATAAATAAATAAATAAAACTTAAAAAAAATAAAGGCAGAAATGATGTACTGGTTTAAAGGAACTGTAGTAATAGGCCTTGAGAAATGTAGAGGCAGTGAGTGGAAGCATGCTATGGTTCAATGATTAGATCCAGTCTTGTGGTGAGCCTATCCTCCAAACTGAGAACTTTATCAGTGGCTCAGGGTTTTATCCCCCTCCTTAGATAGGACAGGATGACCAGAGGGACCTGGAATTGAGTATTTCCCTTTCCCTAAGTAAGTTCCCTAAATAAGGGAACTTATTTTCCCTTTCCCTAAGTAAGTTCCCTAAATAAAAGAGTTTCTCCTGAGGGCAGGTTTTGTTAAGAACAAAACATGGGGCACCTGGGCGGCTCAGGGGGTTAAGCCTCTGCCTTCAGCTCAGGTCATGGTCTCAGTGTCCTGTGATCAAGCCCCGCATTGGGCTCTCTGCTCGGTGGGGAGCCTGCTTCCCTCTCTCTCTCTGCCTGCCTCTCTGCCTACTTGTGATCTCTCTATGTCAAATAAATAAATAAAATCTTAAAAAAAAAAAAAAGAACAAAACACTCTGCCATATTTCAAAACAGTTACTTTTCCCTCCCCATAACAGAAGCACAAGGTAATTTTCTCCCAATATTCACTGTGAGGGCCTGGTGGAAGTCCTGCAGTCAAAACTCACAAAACTGTGAGGTCCCCTTTAGACTGGGTCCCTCCAGAGTTTTTAACTCTCAGACTTTTCCACATTAAGCCTCTAGCAATTTTCAATTACAGTTCAAGTTTTCCTACAGCAGTACTGCATGAGTAAGTATGATTGTCTGTATCCACCTGTCTTGACAATTTTGGTGGCAACAGTTTGCTTTGTGATCTCACGACTCTGATGGATCTAGAGTTGGTTGATTTTTCCATTTGTTTTGCTTTTTACTTGTTAGAGTGGAAGGGCAACTTCTAAGCAACTTACATGTTGAATAAGAAACCAGAAGGTCCAACACCATTCTTTAAGACAAGAAGTTAAGCCATTAATCATATATGGTTGTTCCCTGTATATGAGGAGTAATTTTTCACTTATTGCTTTTAACTTTGGTCTTTGGCTTTCAACAGTTTTACTATGATGTATCTAGGTGAGAACCTTTGGGTTTACCCTACTTGGGGTTCACTGAGTTTCCTGGATATATATACTGATGTTTACAGTAGCCTGAATAAAATCCCCCAAAGATGTTCACATCCTATTCCCTGGAACGTTAAGAGTATATTACTTTATTTACATGGTTAAAGGAACTTTACAGATGCGATTAATTAAGGATTTCAAGATGGGGAGATTATCCTGCATTATCTGGGCAGGCCCAATACAATCACAAGAGTCCTCATAAGAGGGAGGTAAGAGGAATGAGTCACAGAGTAGATGTGACAACAGGAGTAGAAATTAAAGTAATATAAGGAAGGGGCCCTGAGCTAATAAATGCTGATGGCCTACAGAAGCTGGAAAAAGCAAGTAAACAGATTCCCTCTAGAGCTTCTAGCAGGAACACAACCTTGCTGACACCTTGACTGTAGGACTTCTGACCTCAAGAACTACAAGGTAATAAATTTATGGAGTTTTAACCTATTACATCTCTGGTAACTTATTATAGCAGCAAAAGGAAACAAATACAATGTTCTTCACCAAATTTGGGGGCATTATTTCTTTTTTTGTTATTTATTTATTCATTTCGGAGAGAGAGAGGGCGTGAGCAGAGGTTGGGGGGAGGGTCGAGTGGAGAGGCAACGGGAGAGGGAGAAGCAGGTTCCCTGCTGAGCAGAGAGCTCAATGCAGGGCTCCATCCCAGGACCTAAGCCAAAGGCAGTCACTTAACAACTGAGCCACCCAGGTGCCCTGGGACATTACTTCTTTAAATACTTTTTCTGCCCCATTCTCTCTTCTTCTAGGATTCTCAAATGATAGTATACTTGATATTGTCCCAAGGATATCTGAGGCTCTATTAATCTGTCTTCAACCTTTGTTCTTTTTGCTATTTTCCCCTAGGTATGAGTCACAGTTTCCTGTTTCTTCAACATGTCTTATAAATTTTTTGTTGAAAACTGGTTATTTTAGATATTACCTCGTAGCAACTTCAAATTCTCATTTTGTCCTCTGGAGACTGGTAGAGTAGCTGACTTTTAAAATTTGTTTAATATCTTGCCTGTACTAAACTTAAGGATTTTGTTTCACCCACAGTATGTGGCCACTGATGTCTCTGCTCAGTTTTTCTTTTCTTCTTCTTTTTATTTTTATGCTTGGATTCCTACTGGTGGTTACCTGAATATCTTAATGGTCAACCATTGTATGTCAGTGTCTGTGCCCAAACACCTCAGACAAGTACAGCTTCTACCCTTTGCAGATGGATCTATATGTGTTATGGGAAGTAATTTCAAAATTCAAGCAATTTTCAAGTCTTCATCAGCTTTTACTTTTCATCAAGCTTTCTCATGACTAACTCCTCTGTAGTCACACACTATCCAGGGATGTGTGGATAGCCTGGTGCCTTTCTAGCAAACTATGCTCATACTTGTAGCTTTCCAGTCATCCGGAGTACACGGGTCCTGTCAAATTTCTAGCTCGTCTACTGATTCACTGCTTGCCCAACCAGGGCCACAACGTAGGAATAAGAAAGCTAGCTGCTGGGCATGGTTTTTTGTTTTCTCTCCGTTCTAAATAGGTAGCCCCAACAGTGAAATAGCTATTCACCTGGTTGAACTACTACACTAACTGAGCTGGGGGGATGGGATGGGATGGGAGGAGCCCTGGCAGGAACACCACCGATTTCCATTGGTCTCACCTAATGTTCGATGCATTTCCATGGAGAAATGCTCCTCAAATTTGTTGTGTCTTTGGTCAATTTCCGGACCTCTGAAATGGTTGTTTCTGACATATGTCCTGTTTTACAGTTGGTTTGGGGGGGAAATTTGCAACCTCTTTATCATACCAGAAGCCTTCTCACCTCATCCCAAGGACTTAATGGACTTTTTCCTACTACTAGAAATTAAAACTGAAGATCATAACGCAAACCTAATCAAATGGAAATTCTGTCTCTCAATTCATCTGATCTGAATGTCTTCATAATCAAATACTACATGTCAATTAGAAACTTTCAAAAGAGATGGCTTATCAGATGTGATGTGTGGCCGAGTTAAATTTTAAAATGTTGGCGGGGGGAGCAGTTAATTTTAATTTTAAGTTTATGGGAAGCAAAAAAAAAGATACTAGAACACTGTGAAATTTGCTTCTTGTTGTAGAAATTTACACTTCCTCACTTCATCCAGTATCCCTGGCCTGGTGTCAGTTGCTACAGGTGTCCAACCACACCTTTATTCTGATAAAATGCAGAACCAAACTTTGTTTCTTACAATTCAGTAGTTTTTTTCCCAATAAATAATTTCTTTTTAAATTTCTCTTGATTTTTACCTAAGATCAACTATCCAGCTACCATTTTTCTGTTGAGATATAAGTGACAGGTATGATAATTTCAAATTACTGATATGATACAGCAAACTTTCTTTGGATCCAGCCAGACCTAGGCTCAAATACCAATTAATCAGACTAACCAGGTAAGTATCTCTAGACAAGCTACTTAATATTTCAGCCAGTTTCCATATCTGGAAAATATGTCTAATACCTGCCTCACAGAGTTGCAGGAAGGATTAAAATCATACCAATTATCTCTACAGTTACTGGGTTATCTACTTAAAAATTCGGTAGGTAATATCAGAAAGGGTGAAAAGGAGGAACAAAGAAGGGATGCCTGGCTGGCTCAATTAAGCGTCTGCCTTTGGCTCAGGTCACGATCCCGGGGTCCTGGGACTGAGTCCCACATCAGGCTCCTTGCTCAGCGGGAAGTCTGCTTCTCCCTCTGCCTGCCATTCCCCTGCATATGCTCTCTTTTTCTCTGACAAATAAATAAATAAAATCTTAAAAAAAAAAAAAAAGGAACAAAGAAAACGGATAAATTTATCTTCCTTGCTATGTCTAGCACTCATGGGTGGCCAAATTAACTATTTAAATTTCATCTCTCCTTGTCCATCAATTAACAATGAAGTGACCTTCTCTTTTTTAATCTGCCTTTTCATTAATTGAGACAGTTCTCACAGTATGATATATTACCATACACAACACACTGAGGAACATAAGACATTTTCCTACAAAGTTGTATTTAAATTTTATTTTTAAAACAATTTTTGGGGGGCATTACTGTCTGAGAAACATTGGAGAACACTGGAGAAAATTAAGTACCATAGTTTTTGAATTTATATACTGAATTTTAAAAATTCCCTACCTTTTCTCGGAATAGATTCCTTTGGAAACCTTATTACTGCTGAGTCTGCTAAAATACAAGTTTATACAAATAAGCTGTGGCAATGATATCAGAAAATCAAAAAAACGGCCAAAGTCCATCTGGATATCACAAGTTGGAATACCTACCTTTGCTAGAAAATCCTTAATACACCTATATTTTCATAAGTGTAGATTCCTTAAACTGAGGCATCACAAATGAAATGCAAATCACTGTAATTACCACATGGCGGAGCAATGGTGGAGTCAAAATGTTGCCACCATTTATTTCCTGTTCTACAATAGATCTTATTTTCCACTGTGGACCCCAGCTTCTCTACCTATAAAATAAGGAAATAATCCTCATTCTACACACATCTCAAGACAGTTATGAGATAAGAGATAATGAGGTAATAGTTCCTCATGTACTATAAAGTGATGAATGAGGTCCACTGGAATTACTTATCCCAGCTGCTAGAAACATCCTCTGCTGTTGCATGTTTAACTCATGTGTTTCTCAACCTGAAAATCAGATCAAGAAGAAGCCCAGACTGTCTGATGCCTCATGCCAGAGCTCCTGGAATACCTGGCTGTACTTGATCTGTCCGCATGTGGACTCTCTCTGGAGGTTTAAGCTCCTCAATTCTGTTTCCTGTGCCAGACACAAGGTGATGTTCAATAAATATTGTTGAATGAATGACAAACAAATGGGCAGCATATGTGAAATGAGCAAACTGAACACTGGAGCGCCTTGGGCTCCCTCGCAGTACTCCTATCTCCTAGTTTTCAGGAGCTGGAACTTCAGGCCTTGATAGCTATCCCAAAGAGTAGAGAGGAAAAGCTCTAACACTTTTGTACAACCTACCGGATTGGGCCCTTGGGAGGTGCATGCACAGTATGTTAAGAACCACTATTTGTCACAATTTGTAAATCTCCAGGTTAAGAAGAAAGAAAAATGCTTGCCCTTTGTAAAGACCTGTCAAGTGATAGGAAAAGAAGGACAATGATGCTTTCAGATGCTTTTTATAAATTACAGAATGCTACAAGACATAATGTCACAATCCTTCAATCTCTTGAAAATGTAGGAGAAATTACTAGATATCCCAACTCCTCAAACCAGAAGTGCATTTCTATTTCTAGTATAATTCATCTTTTACCTATTTTACCTATTCTGTGATAGTTTTTAACACACATGACGACTTTCATGGAGTGAAACAATAACAATAACAGTAAACAAATGTCCAAACTGTACTTTAAAAAAGTAACTTTTAGCTTGTTACCATATATGGCTACTGTGTAAAGACAAATACTAATAACAATTACTAACTTTTTTTAGTGTTTGCAACTTACTGGGTTACATACTCTATACCCGTGATCTCATTTCCTCCTCATAGCAATCCTATGAGGTAGGTATGATAGTAATTTCCATCTGCTAAATGAGAAAAGCACTTAAAGTCACATAGCTAGCAAGTGGCAGAATAGAGAACTGAACCAGGTTTTCAGACTCTAAAGTCCACATTAAGTGTAATAAATAGGGGTAAATAAGAATAATATTAGTAATCCTTTAGTTGGAGCCTTAAAAAGGAAGAATTTTAATACTGTCTAGATGAAGAGATCCCCATATTCAGCTGCAATCACCCAAACAAAATACAAAGGCTTTTATGCAAGAATTGAATGTAAACATGCTAATCGCTTAACACAAACTCAGTACAATTTCCTTGATTCAGTTTAGCTACTGTTTTTTTTTTAAGATTTCATTTCTTTATTTAATAGACAGAGATCACAAGTAGGCAGAGAGGCAGGCAGAGAGAGAGGAAGGGAAGCAGGCTCCCCACCAAGCAGAGAGCCAGATGTAGGGCTCCATCCCAGGGTCCTGGGATCATGACCTGAGCTGAAGGGAGAGGCTTTAACCCACTGAGGTACCTAGGTGCCCCAGTTTAGCTAATGTTTTAAGCCAATCTGGACTGTAATACCATATTCACAGAGAATTTTGAAGTAACAGTAGTTCCCTAATACTCTTCCAATTTAAAACTGCTAAGTACTACTCATATAAACCTAGAAAATCTTACATCTCCCTTCAAAACATAGTGCTCCCAGTGTAAACATGACCTTACTTGATAAAATAAAGCTCTAGCTACAGCAAACAAGTTCAAACTACTGGTAAGCAACGTTCCATTAAATCAGCAGCTATCAGCAGACCACTCCCTCCACAAAGTAGATGAGTAGACAAGTCTCAGGTTACCATAAGGGCATGGGAGGGAGAGCCCAGGCAGAATCTAAAAGCATTTATTCAATTTCCTACCTTGGTGGGTGGCAAGTAGCTTCCAAGCTAAATTTATTTGCCATTCAACCTCAATTTCCAGCGTCAGGTGTATAGCTTTCCAGAACAGATCAATGGAGAGTTCATTTCTGCTTTAAAACCTTAACTTTACCTACAAAAGAAAGGTCTCATGGATCTATAACTGGGGTTAAAAACAAGACAAAAGACCCCAAACAGTCACGTTTGGTAAGCCCCACATCACCAAACCAAGTCTTAACTTGATTACAGTCTAAGACTCTTCCAGAAGTGGAATCTTAAACCAGTCGATCAGGAATCACCTTGTCAGCATTAGTGAGATAATCTGTCTGGTAGACCCCCACCATCTCCTAAAGGAAAGTGACTTTGCCGAAACCAATCCACATTTTGCTAGTATGACTTCCTCGTTCCCACTCTCTTCTGCTTATAAAAGTCCTTCATTTTGTATAGCTCCTTGGAGCTCCTTTCTGTCTGCCAGATGGGATGCTGCCTGAATAAATCTAATAAAATATTTAAATTTTACTTATTTGAATTTTGTTTTTTAACATTGGGTAGAACTAAGAAATGACATTATTAAAGGAGGTCAAGACAAGCCCTGGAAGAGTTAACTACGAGAGACAAGAGTTTTGGCTGGAAACTACAAGGAGGACCAATATACACTTTTCTTTGAATCAATGTACAAGAAATTATGAGCTACATTTGATCATTTGAGGATATCCTAACTATGCAAAACTACGTGGAACTCCCTTAAAAGTCGTCTTCAGAATAATCTCCATTCTGTGTGTGCTCTAGTCCAACATCTTATTGCACTGTAAGTTTAAGTAAATTTTTAAGTTTGACTTTCTCTGTTTCCAAAGGGAAAGAGATCTTTTTTCCTCCCTCCTTTTTCCTAGAGCATTTCTTTGAATAACCTAGTATTTATATAAAACTTTCCTCTGTCCTTTGATATGTATGCAAATCTCTTTAAAGGTTAAATAAACTAGCTGCAGAACTCAGGAATGTTTTTCTGAAGGTCCTAAAAGCCATCTCTTTTAAATGTTAATACCCAGGAAGAAAGCGCCCCCTCTCCCAGTCACCGTAGGAGTTTAGCCTACACACCTCTATTCCCTGCACACCGAGATTAGAGAGGTTTTACTTTTCCTTTAGATAAAGGCAATTAATTAGTACAGATGCCACCCCAATTACCAGGTGAATTTAGGAGGAACTACCAAAGCATATATATCAAATGGTGCTGTCAAGTCTTCTTACAAGATTACCATTAATCTTGAGACTGTGTTTGTAATGAGTTATAAATGGTAGAGTGTCTTTTTTGTTTTTGTAATCTCATTAGCAGAATACTTGCGGTGTACCCCAGTCTCGGTTAATGCTTATTCAATAACAGAACTAGCTTCTTTCATTCCACATTTGTGGAGACCATTTCTTAGGTGGGCAGATCTTAACATTTTCCCAACATAAATGTGGAGAAATTTCATTCCCTGCTTTCCCAACTCTGATGGCTCCCTCAATACAAGGAAAAAAAAAAATCCTCCCCGACAAGAGTTTTTTTCAGGGACTTAGCCCATTACTGTCATCTGAGCGCCAGATCCTCCCGTATCATTGCCTTTGTGACACCTCCACTTGGATTATTTCAAAGACATCTTTTTTCAAAACTGAACTCATGTTCTTCCTCCAGGGGTTTCTATCACAGAAGCACAAGCTGGAAAATGAAGAATCGGCTCTGACATGCCCCCTTACCCTTCCCATCCCAGAGTGAAAATATGTACAAGCCCTATTGATCCTACCTCCTAAACAGTCCTCAAATCCATTGGCTTTTGCCTCCTCTGAGGAGCCAAAGTGACATTTTACTAACACAGTCCTGCTGATGATACTCTCGTGACTGAAATTCTTCAAAAGCTTCCCACCATTCTTAGGATAAGCCTTAAATCCTTGGCATGACCTATGAGGCCTGTGTTGTCTGACCCCAGCCTATCTCTTCAACCTCATCTCCCTGACTCTCTCCCTCTCTCTCTGCCTTCCAGCCCCAAATGGGAGCTTATGCTCCATGAGAACTGAGACCACGACTATTTGCTCATGCTGTATCCCTAGCCCGATGCCTAGCACATAACAAACACTAAATAAATATATGTTGAAGATTAATGCTGATAAAACTGCAGCACCTGAGGGGCACTGGGGTGGCACAGTCAGTTGGGCATCTGACTCTTGATTCTGGCTCAGGTTACGGTCTCAGGGTCATGGGATCTAACCCCATGTTGGGCTTCACGTTCAGCAGAGTCTGCTTGTCTCTCTCTCTGCTCCTCCCCCTGCTCTCGTTCTCTCTCTCTCTCTCTAATAAATAAATAAAATCTTTCTTTAAAAACCTGCAGCATCTTAAATGGAAGGCAAATAAAACATTAAATTATGCATGGCAAAGGAAAAGAATGTCCTTATACATTTGTATCCTAGGTGGCTAATATAGGGTGTGGACCCCAGCCAGTGCAGCTATAAAACATTTGTTAAATCGTTTAGCAAACCAGAGACAATATGATGAAACAAAATATTGACACTCAGTGTCTATTTAGCTTTGTAGTAGAAATTACCAAAGCCAATTAAGTCTCCCATTTAGGTATTTATCCCTCCTCTCATCCCCAATCCCCATTCTGTGGGCAACCAGAGGTCTAACCACATATTTGAAGGAGGAGGGTGGACTCCAATCAGAGTTGGAAAATAGATACGGTTTGTGAAGTTCATTATAAAATCTGAGAAGCAAACAAACCAAGACTGGGGAGTGATACTGCTCTTAGGATAAGACCCCCACCTACATTCTGTGTTAGACTTGGGCAACATTTGCCCTCCTTTGGCCACAAAGTAACTATAAGACAAGCTCCTCCTATTCTAAAGGCTTCACACATGCCCTTCCCTCCCTCTGGTTTCCCTTCTCTTTGTCCAACTCAATACTTAAAAGTCTCAGCTAAATATTTCCTCAACAGAGCCTCCCTGTCTCTCCTCACTCCCTTCTGCTGCCCTATGGCCACATTATACATTCTCATAGCACCCTCTACCGTCCTCTATAGCATGCACCACAACCATAATTAATATTTGGTTTGTAATGCTTTCTGCCTATCGCCATTGTTAGACTTAGAAGTAACCTGACAACAGGGATTGTGTCTGTTTTGGCCATCACTGTATCCCCAACACCTAGCACATTGCTGGTAGAGAGTAGGTGTGTTTTGCTAAATGAAGGAATGAATAAAATACACAGATAAGCACCAGCTTTTGGAGTACGTAGAACTGGTTCTGCCCTTACTAGCTCTTTGCCTTTGGATAAATTTCTTCCCATCTCTGAGCCCATTTCTTCCTTTAAAAATAAAAATAACTATTCCTACTTTACAAAGTTATCGTGAGAATTGAGTAATCCAATAAAATGTTTAGCATAAAGTCGGGCACACAACACTCAATGAATGTTAACTATTATAACTATGGAGAAAAAGAGGAAAGTATGTTAGGGAAGACGCATTCCATGCTCTTGACTAGAACACAGACATGGCTCCCTTTATACAAACATACAGTTGCAAGTCTGAATAAAATATTTTAAGTACAGGGACGCCTGAGTGGCTCAGTTGGTTAAGCGGCTGCCTTCGGCTCAGGTCATGATCCCAGCGTCCCACATCGGTCTCCTTGCTCAGCAGGGAGCCTGCTTCTCCCTCTGCCTCTGCCTGCCACTCTGTCTGCTTGTGCTCGCTCTCTCTCTCTGACAAATAAA
The DNA here is from genome assembly GCA_004024625.1 of Mellivora capensis. Classification (NCBI taxonomy): domain Eukaryota; kingdom Metazoa; phylum Chordata; class Mammalia; order Carnivora; family Mustelidae; genus Mellivora; species Mellivora capensis. The sequence continues at coordinate 125,724 of PISX010000369.1, forward strand.
TTTTAAAAAATTAAAAAAAATATTTTAAGTACAGTATAGGAAAGTATTATCTAAAAGAACCCCGAAGAAGAAATCACAAGCAGTAATTTCTTTCACATCAGGTATTACATCATTCCTTCAAGGTATGTGTGCTATGGGGCACCTGGGTGGCTCAGTCAGTTAAGCATTTGCCTTTGACTCAGATCATGATCCCAGGGTTCTGGGACTAAGTCCCACGCATCAGGCTCCCTGATGAGCAGGGAATCTGCTTCTCCCTCTTTCTCTATCCCTCACCCCTGCTCATGCTTTCTCTCTCTCTCAAATAAATAAAATCTTAAAAAGAAAAAAAAGATATGTGTCCTAAAGCAAGGGAAACAAAAGCAAAAATAAACTATTGGGACTACATCAAAATGAAAAGCTTCTGCAGGTGAAGGAAACAATCAAAACTGGGCACCTGGGTGGCTCAGTGGGTTAAGCTCTGCCTTCGGCTCAGATCATAATCTCAGAGTCCCGGAATCGAGTCCTGCATCCGGCTCTCTCCTCGGCAGGGAGCCTGCTTCCTCCTTTCTCTCTCTCTCTCTGCCTGCCTCTCTGCCTACTTGTGATCTCTCTGTGTCAAATAAATAAATAAATATAATATTTTAAAAAAAAACTAAAAAGATAACCTGCTGAATGGGAGAAGATATTTGCAAATGACATAGCCAATAAAAGGCTAGTATCCAAAATATATGAAGAACTTACAAAATTCAAAACCCCCCAAAAAAAACCCAATTAAAAAATGGGCAGAAGACATGAACAGACATTTTCCAAAGACATCCAGCCGGCCAACAGACACATGAAAAGATGCTCAACATCACTCATCATCAGGGAAATGCATATCAAAACTTCAATGAGCTAATCACCTCACACCTTTCATAATAGCTAAAACCAAAAACACAAGAAACAACTGTTGGCAAGGATGTTAAGAGAAAGGAACCCTCTTGCGCTGTTGATGGAAATGAAAACTGGTGCAGCCACTGTGGAAAACAGTATGGGGTTTCCTCAAAAAATTCCCAACACTGGGTATTTACCCAAAGAATATGAAAATATTAATTTGAGGGGTGCCTGAGTGGCTCAGTCGGTTAAGCATCTACCTTCGGCTCAGGTCATGATCCCAGAGTTCTGGGAGCCATATGAGGCTCCCTGCTGGGCAGGGAGTTTGCCTCTCCCTCTGCCTGCTGCTCCCCATGCTTGTGCATTCTCTCTCTCACTCTCCTTCTATATCAAATAAATAAAATCTTAAAAAAAAAGAAAGCATTAATTCAAAAGGATATATGTACCCCAATGTTTACTGCCGCATTATTTACAATAGCCAAATTATGGAAGCAGCCCAAGTGTCCACTGACAGATGAATGGATAAAGAAGATGTGGTATATACATAAAATGCACTGTGCATGTGTGTATATACATACATATATGATATATTCCCTGTGTATATATATAAAATATATTATATGTGTATATTGCATAATACGTGAATATTGCATACATATACTGTGTATGCATGTATATTGTATAGTATGCTTATTATATATATATTGTGTATGTGTGTGTATATATACATCTATGTACATACATACATGTAATTCAGCCATAAATAAGAATGAAATCTTGCCATTTGCAACAACATGGATGGGGCTAAAGAATATAACACCAAACAAATTAAGTCAGAGAAAGACAAATACCATGTGTTTTCACTCATGTCTAATTTAAGAAACAAAACAAATGAACAAAGGAAAAAGAAAAGACAAACCAAAAGACAGAGTCTTAACTGTAGAGAACAAACTGATGGTTACCAGGAGGAGGTGGGTGGGGGGATGGGTGAAATAGGTGAAGGGGATTAAAAGAACACTTAAATTTTTTTTCTTTTAAATTAACATATAATGTATTATTAGCCCCAGAGGTACAGGTATGTGGGTGTGTGAATCGTCAGGCTTACACACTTCCCAGCACTCACCATAGCACATGTCTTCCCCAGTGTCCATAACCCAACCACCCTCTCCCTACCCGCATTCCCCCGGCAACCCTCAGTTTGTTATGAGATTAAGAGTCTCTTATAGTTTGTCTCCCTCCCGATCCCATCTTGTTTCATTTTTTCCCTTCCCTACTCCCAAACTCCCCACTTTGCTTCTCAAATTCCTCATATCAGGGAGATCATATGATAATTGTCCTTCTCTGATTTGACTTACTTCACTCAGCATAATACCCTCTAGTTCCATCCATGTCATTGCAAATGGCAAGATTTCATTTCTTTTGATGGCTGCATAGTATTCCATTGTGTGTATACATATATACATACATATATGTATATATATAATACTATATATATGGTATTCCATAGTAGTCCATTGTGTGTGTACGTGTATATATGTGTATATGGATGGATATATATATACGTATATATATACACACACATACCACATCTTCTTTATCCATTCATCTGTTGATGGACATCTAGGAAGAGAACACTTAATCTTTTTTTGTTTTTAAAGATTTTATTTATTTATTTGACAGAAATCACTAGTAGGCAGAGAGGCAGGCAGAGAGAGGAAGGGAAGCAAGCTCCCTGCTGAGCAGAGAGTCCGATGCAGGGATCCATCTCAGGACCCTGGGATCATGACCTGAGCTGAAGGCAGAGGCTTTAACCCACTGAGCCACCCAGGCACCCTGAGAACACTTAATTTTGATGAGCACTGAGTAATATACAGAATTGCTAAATCACTATATTGTACACATGAAGCTAATATAACACTGTGTTAACTACACTGGAATTAAAATTTTAAAAATAAGAAAAAATTTTTAAATAAAAATTAAAAGAACCCTCAAAAAGATGTTTATAAAGCCAAGACTCTTTCTGGATGTGAACTGACCATGCATTTATGTGGCCTGCACACTCTTGTATACAGTGTCAGGTTCTTAAAAAGCAAAGTACATCATCAACCCATTAGTGCAGGGCAGCAGGGTTCCAGACCGCACTTCAAAACCTAGAGAACCTCAGTCCAGCTGTGATGACCTTGGCCCAGAATATGCAGATAAAACAACAGGCTTTTGCCTTTAAGTGCCCTCCCTTCCCATCAGGAAACTCCAAGACTTAATGAGAAAATGTCCCTTCATTCCAGAGTTCTCCAGCATCTGAGGGTAACCTTTCTCTCCCTTCTGGTATATCCTACATTCTCCAAGATAACCCCCTTTAAAATTGTTTCTCTTCTCTCTTGGATTCTCCAAATTTAGACACATCATTCAACCTCTCTGAGCCTCAATTTCTTCATCTATAAAAAATGGAACTAAAATAGTACTTCTCCAGGCACATGGGTGGCTCAGTTAAGCATCTGACTCTTGATTTTGGCTCAGATCATGAGCTCAGGGCTGTGGAATAGAGAGCCCTGTGTCGCACTCAGGGAGGAGTCTGCTGAATATTCTCCTTCTCACTTTCCCTCTGTTCCACCCCTCCCTGGGGTGTCTAAAACAAATAAATAAGCCCTTAAAAAATAATTAAGATAAGATAGTACTTCCCTCTTGGGCAAATGGCTCAGTATATGCCATAAAATTAAAACATGGTAACTACTGTTTTAGTGTTTCTACCAGATCCCTAATGAATCTACAATCCAGAAAAAAATTTACAACAAAGATCCTTTCCAATGATATAAATTTTTGCTTTGTTTTGTCTTCTCCAAAGTCTGTGTTTTCTACAATAAAAGAAACCCTCCACGCAGGGATAAAAGGAATGATCCTAAAGAAGCTTCAAATGTTGTAAAGAAAAATAATAGAACAAATTAGGTGGTCTTCTAGCTCCTGAAAAAGATTAATTCACCAAAACATAATTTATGCATGTCCATCTTTGTAATGCCTTTTTTTTAAAAGATTTTATTTATTTATTTGTCAGAGAGAGAGAGAGCGCGAGCGAGCACAGGCAGACAGAGTGGCAGGCAGAGGCCGAGGGAGAAGCAGGCTCCCTGCCGAGCAAGGAGCCTGATGTGGGACTCGATCCCAGGACGCTGGGATCATGATCTGAGCCGAAGGCAGCCGCTTAACCAACTGAGCCACCCAGGCGTCCCTATAATGCCTCCTTTTTAAAGCAAGCCCTATTGGGACTACATAAACTACAATCAGCTGTTAGTCTGGAATCTTCACCACACTGTCTTTGGGGATAACAGAAGGTCAGCCCAGAAAATCCCAGCGAGAAGAAGCACTCAGCCTTACTGGTCACTCCTGACCAAGGCCCAGTCATGACCTTACTTCTTTCTCCCATTTCGGCTCCTTCCCATCACAAGCCTCAGGAGAAATAAAAAGCATCATTACCTTAGGAAAAAGTTGAGAGACCTCTGTATGTTCTAAAAGCGTGCCTCCCCCACATATTTGTTGTCTGTCATCTCAGCTTTCCAAACTCCACTGAAAGTATATAATACCACCTTTACTCTTTTGTGGTGAAGAGTAAGAGAAGTATCTACAAGAGTCAAGAGTCATAAGTAAGTTCCCCTCCCTACCCTTCTGAAGAATTAGATCATTTTTACTGTATCTCTGGATCACCAAGCTAAGGATCCCTTGTTCCACGTGCCACTCCCTTAGAAACCCCCACCTCCACACGGGTTGGAAGACGCGAAAAGCACTTCCTGGCAATTCCACTACAAGAATCAAGTATTAGCTCACTAAACATAGGTGTATATGAGGCCCAGAAGTAACTTCTCAACAACTATACCAAGGGAAATTAAGAGAGTTCTATGGGTACCACTTATTTCGTAACTACTGTGTGGCAAACACTAGGCAGGGTGCATTCTACTGGCAATCTCATTGACGTTTCACAACCACCTCACGAATATGGGCGTCTTATTCCCCAAATTACTGCTGAGTACCCAGGCGCCAAGAATTTAAGACATCTGCCCAAAGTCGCACAGGCAGGAAACAGCGGAGCAAGGACTAGAGGAGTAAGAGATCTGAAACAAGCCGCTCCCGCGGGGGCTCCACAGCCAACTCTCCCCGCTGCCGTGTGACAAACGGGATCTCCTTTGCTAATCCTGGGGCTCTAACGCCAGACTCCAGTGCCACCAGCCTCTAGCGTTCGAGCGTGGGTCACGCCCGCTACCGCGGGGCTTCACGTCGGTGGGTGCGGAATCGGGGAAAGGGACAGGCCCTAGCCTGTGCGGGTCCGCCGCCTCATTTCAGCCCCTCCCAGCCGCACACACCCTCACCGGGACCTCAGCGAAGGCGCCAGCAGCCCAAAGAGAAAGCGCCAGAGGCAAGACTCGAGTGTAAGCGCGAGAGCGGAGTCTTTCCTCAGAGCTGGGGGAGGGGGGGGCGGAGGTCGGCAGAGGCCGGCTCGGGGTCCGCGGCCTCTACTCGGCCTCTACACCCGCTTGCCTCCCTTCCCCGAGGTCGGGAATGCACTCGAGTCGGGATACACCCGCGCGCCTCAGTTCCGGGCCTGTCCCTCCGCCCCTCGCCACCGAGGTCGCTTCCTCCCCAACCCCTACCTGGTCGCTTCTGTGACCATGGTCAATCAACTTCATCCTCCCGCCTCGGAAGTGGCGCGAGACTTCGCTCGCCCCGCCCACGAGGCGCCGTCCAATCCTGGCCTTTAGGTTGCGCGTGCGTGTCGGGCGTGCGTTCCTCGAGGTGCCGGAAGGAGGCGCTGGACCCCGAGGTCTGAAAGGTGAACTCCTACTTCCATCTTTCGGAGGGAAATTGGGAAGGAGGCGGATTTGGGTTTCGTGCACTCTTATCAGTGGCGTGTTGGGGTGAGGGGGAGTGGTCGGTACACTGGAGAATGTTAAGACTTACTATAAATCATAAAGACATCATTAAAACAGCAATATATAAGGGACCCCTGGGTAGCTCAGTTGGTTAAGCGGCTGCCTTCCGCTCAGTTCATGATCTCAGTGTCCTGGGATCGAGTCCCACTTCGGGCTCCTTGCTCGGCAGGGAGCCTGCTTCTCCCTCTGCCTCCGCCTGCCACTCTGTCTACCTGTGCTCGCTCGCTCTCTCTCTGACAAATAAATAAATTTAAGAAAATAAATAAAAACAGCAATATATAAGATCAGTGGAAAAGAAGAGGCTAGAAGCAAACCCAAAGGCATGTAGTCATATTTTTCCCCACAAAGGAGCCACCATAAAGCAATAGAAAAGTTATTTTCAGTAAATAGAGCCAAATCAATTGAATGCCGATGTGGGGTAGGGGTGGGTAATGAGCCTTGACCCCTACCTCGTACAAAAAATCAAATCAAAAGTAGAGCTAAATGTGAAACGTACAGCTCTAGAAAATAACACCACAGTATTGCGACCACGGGTTCAGGAAATACTTTTTACCAGGACACAGAAAGTACCAGCCCTTAGAGACAAAGGTTGATAAATAGGGCGTCCTTAAATTTAAGACATGGAAAGACAGAAGAGAGTGCCATGCAAGGAATAGAGCGGAATAGATATATGCAATACACACATCTGGAAATGATTTTTATTCAGGATATATAAGTATTCTTGCAAGTAAATTTTTTTAAAAGATCTGAAGTGGTTGAAGGGGAACCATGGGAGGAAGATATTGAAAGAGTAACTGAGGAGAATTCTCGTAGTTCAAAATTCAAGAGATGCCAAAAGGAAATAAATTGAAAAATCTTCCTTCCTGTTCTCCAGGTACCCAGTTCTCTTCCCAGTAGGTAACAATGCTATTGTCTTTCCAGAGCCATCTTATGCATAATCCAGCAATTCTGTGTACATTCAGCATTCTCCCCATTGTCCCTTGTTTTACCAACAGGATACTGTAACATACTGCTCTGTACGTTGCTTTTATTCACTTTAGTCATTTAATATTTCATGGAAATCCTCACAAGTACTCACAAAATCTAGAAACAGAAAATTATATTTCTAACTAAATGTTAGTTATCTTTTCAAATAATATGCTTAACATGTTTTCCTTAGACATTTTCATGGGAGTTTGTATACCCTCCTTCCACTGTTCTGGAAACTACAGACTTTTTTTTTTTTTTTTAAGATTTCATTTATTTTGAGAGAGAGAAAGAGAGAGAGAGCAGGAGCAGGGCAGAGAAAATGGGACAAACTGACTCCCCACTGAGCCGGGAGCCTGATGCGGGACTCAATCCCAGGACCCTGAGATCATGACCCAAGCTGAAGACAGACACGTAACCAACTGAACCACCCAAGCTCCCTGAAACTCTAGACTCCTGCTTGCTAGTTCCCAAAGTGGGAATATCCCACTAAGAAACCCAATATGATCCTGAGTCCTTACTGCAAGACTGAGCCAGTTTCCTATGGTCATCACTTTAGCCAACATAAGCTTCAGTCCTACTTGGAGTCATTCTGGAAGCAAGAATAAATTCCAATGTTTTTATAACTAATTTGAGTTGGATCTTTTGCCAAATGCAAGTATAAGAATTCTAACTTCCCAGCCAAGATATTATACAAATAGACACCATGACTTTCAATGAAAAAGGGACAGGGGAATTCCTAAGAAGACAGAATAGGGGCACCTAGGTGGCTCAGTGGATTAAGCCTCTGCCTTGGACTCAGTTCCTGATCCCAGGGTCCTGGGACCAAGCCCCGGAGCCTGCTTCCCTCTCTTTCTCTGCCTGCTTGTGATCTCTCTCTCTCTGTCAAATAAATAGATAAAATCTTGGGGGGGAAAAAACACGCTATTCCTCTTGCTAAGTAAAACTAAAAATCCTGGACAATAGATATTTAAAAAGCATAAGAAGTATCTGAAAAGTAGAGGGAGGGCACACTGGCTAGGGACCTTGGAACTGAAGGAAAAACATGGTGGTGGTTTTGGTTTTGGTTTTGGTTCTTTGCCTCATTATTCCAAACTGGATACTAGAGGGGCAGGCAACCTAGAAATGCCCACATGTGCAAATCACCCCCCCCCAAAAAAAAAGCTGGCTGCTCTCTCTCTAACTAGAAAGACAAAGAAAAGGGCAGCCTTGGAAGACAGAAAACTTAAACAATGGCTCTACTCCAGCCAAAACTCCCCAAAAATACTCTAGCCCCATACCCCCAAACACCCACCAGCAAAAGCTAAGCAGAAAGCTTAGACTTCCCCTCAAGCCAAGCTATAGAGGGATCCAGCTACCCTCTTCTTCCCTCTCCTGATATAATGTCAGAGAAGGCCAAGTAGAGAGCATGGACTTTCATTCCTATTGGACAGAAGGCTCTCACCCAATATGGTATTAGTGGAAACTGTGTGGGGAACCTGGACTTCCACCCCCACTTAATGGTAAAAAGGTGGTGTTAGAGGAACTAAATGAAGAGTCAGGACCTTTACCACTACTCAGCAGCAACAGGGCCACCTTCCACCCCACATTCATGGAATAGCTCAACAATTCCATCAACCAACAGAAATTAACATTTATGGGACACCCCCCAGCAACAACAGAAAACACATTATTTTTAAGCACTCACAGAACATATGTCAAAATAGACCATATTCTGGGCCATAAAGAACTAACCTCAACAAGTTTAAAAGAAGTGGAATTTATATAGAGTGTGTACCAACTACAATGGGATGAAGCTAAATATCAAGAGAATAATGACAGGAAAACTTCCCAAAACTTGGAAGCTAAATACTTTTAAATAATCCATAGGTCAAAAAGGTAATCTCGAGAAATTTTTTTTATTTTTTTTATTTTTTTTATTTTTATTTTTAAAGATTTCATTTACTCATTTGACAGACAGAGATCACAAGTAGGCAGGGAGAGAGGCAGGCAGAGAGAGAGGGAAGCAGGCTCCCCGCTGAGCCGAGAGCCCAATGCGGTGCAGGGCTAGATCCCAGGACCCCGGGATCACGACCGGAGCCGAAGGCAGAGGCCCAACCCACTGAGCCACTCAGGCGCCCCTCGAGAAATTTCTTAAAAATACATTGAATCTGGGACGCCTGGGTGACTCGGTTAAGTGTCTGCCTTCAGCTCAGGTCGTGATCGTGAGGTCCTGGGATCAAGTTCAGCATGGGGTTCCTTGCTCAGTGGGGAGCCTTCTCCCTCTGCCTGTTCTGTCTGCTGCTCGCCCTGCTTGTACGCTCTCTCTCTCTGGCAAATAAACAAAATCTTTGAAAAAAATACATTTAACCAAATGAAAATGAGAATACAGTATATCAAAACCTGCAGGACACAACTAAGGTGGTTCTGAGAGGGAAATTTGGTTACATAGAAAAGAGAACAGTCTCAAACAAGCTAAAAATAAATTAGGGGGAAAAGACCAAAACAAACAGAAGAAAATAATAAGGGTAGCAGAAATCAATGAAATTTTAAGACAAAATTAATGAAACAAAACCTGGGTCTTTTGAAAGATAAAATTGATAAACCTCTAGGAAGACTGACAAAAAAGAGGGAAGACACAAATGACTAATATTAGTAATGAAATGGTGTTATCACTACAGACCCAAAGACATCAGAAAGATAATAAGGGAGTACTAAAACAACTTAAACACATAAATCTGACAACTTAGATAAAATGGGCCAATTCCCTAAAAAGTACAAACTATCACAACTTGCCTGTATGAAAGGGAAAAGTACAATAGAATTTGAACTACTAAAGAAATCATTGAAACCCTGCCAAAGATGAAATATCCAGGCCCCGATAGTTGGAGAGTCATACCAAACATTTAAAGAAGAAGTAATACCAGTTCTACAAATCTCTTCCAAAAATTAGAAGAGGAGGGAACACTTCCTAACTCGTTCTATGAAGTCAGTCTGTATTACCCTGATACCAAAACCAGACAGAGACAATACCAAAAGAAAAAAGAAAAGAAAGAAAGAATCCTATAGACCAGCATTCCTCATAAATAAAGAGGCAAACTTCTTAGTAAAATACTAGCAATTAGAATTCAGCAATATGTGAAGAGAATTATACACCATACAAAGTGAAGTTTATTGCAGGAATGCAAGGCTGTTTCAGTATTTGAAAAATCAATCAAAGTAATCCATGATATTAAGAGATGAATGAAGAAAATAAAACATATGATCATATCACTTGGTGCAGGAAAAGCTTTTGACAAAATCAAACACCCATTAATGAAAAAAACATTCAGCAGACTAGGAATAAAAGGGAACTTTCTCAACCTGAAAAACAGCAACTATGAAAAACCCACAGCTGTCCATACAGCTAATAGTGAAAGACCAAACGCTTTCCCTCTATAACTGGACAAGGCAAGGATATTCACTTTCACTGATGCAATTCAACCTAGTACTAGAAATTCTAGCCAGTGCAAAAAGCAAGGCAAGGAAATAAAGGGCATACGGATTGGAAAATAATAAATTCAAGTGGATTTCTCACACGTTACTGGTGGGAATGTAAAACGGTACAGCCACTCCTGAAAACAGTGTGAGAGTTTCTCAAAACAAAACATAAAACTAAACATAAAACCTAGTAATTGCATTTATCCCAAAGAAACAGAAACTTACAAAAAGATGAAAACCCAAACACAGTTGTTCATAGACACTTTACTTGTGGTGGACAAAACAGGAACCAACCAAAATATCTCTCGTGGTTAAACAAATCATGGCACATCCATACCACAGGATACTACTGAACAAGGAAAAGGAATGACTTGTTGATTCTTGCAATAATTTGAATGAATCTTAGGAGCATTATCCTGAGTGAAAAAAAACCCAACCTCAAAAGGTTACCTACTTAGGATTCCATTTATGTAAGATTCTTAAAATGACAGATTAGGGGTTGCCATGGGAGAAAGGGGAATGATTTTGACTGTAAAGTGGTTAGTAGGAGGGAGATCTTTGTGGCAATAGAGTAATTCTGTGTCTTGACTGTATTGGTGGTTACACAGATCTACACATATGACATGGAATTGCACACTCGCACACAAACACATACATTTGTCAGATGCCTGGCTTTGATATTGAACTACAGTCATGCTCTATACTCCCTTTGCAACTTCCTGTGAATCTATAAGTCATTCGAAATAAAGTTTAAAATTAAAAACACACACACGACAAGGGTTGAATTTCTTAACATGTCAGCCTTCTCATCCTTAAAATGAATATAATAAAGTGTGAGACCAAAGGCAGTAGCACCTGTAAAGGGCCCCATAAGTCAGTGCTCAATAAATCGTAGCTGTTGTTCTGATTGCTGGTGATGGTGGAATCATTGTCACAAGAATACAAGGATCCATAACCATAGTTGCCTCTGATGAGAGCAGAAAAAGGAAAAAAAAGTTTTATTGGTAACAACACAGATTTTGTAGAGTTCTCTTTTTTAAAGATTTTATTTATTTATTTGATAGAGATCACAAGTAGGCAGAGAGGCAGGCAGAGAGAGAGAGGAGGAAGCAGGCTCCCTACGGAGCAGAGAGCCCGATGTGGGGCTCGATGTGGGGCTCGATCCCAGGACCCTGGGATCATGACCTGAGCCGAAGGCAGAGGCTTTTTTTTTTTTTTAATATTTTATTTATTTATTTGACAGAATACAGGAAGGCAGAGCAGCAGGGACAGGGAGAAGCAGGCTCCCCATGGAGCAGGGAGCCCAAAGCGGGGCTCGATCCCAGGACCCCAGGATCATGACCTGAGCCGAAGGCAGATACTTAACAACTGAGCCACCCAGGCGCCCTAGATTTTGTAGAGTTCTAAGAAAAAATTTTCTCTCAGAAAGCGAACTCTAACATGACACATCCTCCCACCCCATGGATTTTTTTTTTTAAGATTTTATTTATTTATTTGTCAGAGAGAGTGAGCACAGGCAGACAGAGTGGCAGGCAGAGGCAGAGGGAGAAGCAGACTCCCCGCTGAGCAAGAGCCCGATAAGGAACGATGGGATCATGACCTGAGCCAAAGGCAGCCACTCAACCAACCGAGCCACCCAGGCTTCCCCTCATGGATCTTTTTAATAAAATCGGTTTCCCTTTGACATGGCTTCGTATGATGCTACTTGGAGGCTGTGTGATGATTCAAAGGACCCCTCCTTGCCTCCTCCACCGCTCTGAGCTTCCAGGAAAGACCACCACCTTCCCGAAGCCCTTGGAATTGAATCAGTAGTTTGTAGTACTTGTCTTGGCACTTGTCATTGTCGCCTCTTCATCTCAGGGATGTATTTTCAAGTATATAGGTTATGCCAAAGATAGTAAATGGCCAGAAGGACAACTGGGAAGTGATAACAGAAGAAAGGTAACGCAATTTTTAGAACATTGCCCACCTGAGAACAGAGAGTGCAAAGCTGAGGGATGCCTGGCTGGCTCAGTCGGTGGAGCTTCTGACTCTTGATCTCAGGGTTATGAGTTTGAGCCCCACCATGAGGGTAGGGGTGTAGAGATTACTTAAAAATAAACCATTTTTTTAAAAAAGCACAAAGCTGAGACACACAGCTTCGTGTGTCTCACATGTTCTATTATTTGTGGTTCCTGGGAAATGTTTAGCTTCCTTGCGAGAAGGGGAGTTTTATGGCTAGTCACTGAAACTTATGAGAAAAGCAAATGCTGGTGACTGCTGCACAGAGATTGTCTCTCTCAGGCAGCCTGTATTTCTTCCCTGAGAAGAAGGACTTCTAAAAAATTTTTTTAATTTTTGATTTTTTAAATTATTAATTTTTAAAAGATTTTATTTATCTGACAGACAGAGACCACAAGTAGGCAGAGAGGCAGGCAGAGAGAGGGCTGAGCAGAGAGCCTGATGTGGGGCTCAATCCCAGGACCCTGGGATCATGACCTGAGCCAAAGGCAGAGGCTTTAACCCACTGAGCTACCCAGGCACTCGGATTTCTAAAAATTTTTAAGTAAAAATGTCCTATGGAATCCTGTTGCCTAATCCAGCTAATAACGTGTACACTGTATTTCTTCATAGTTTTAATCAGACATAATATTTAAGAGGAATACCCATAAAAGGCTTGGAGTGTCAGATGGAATAGACATTTTCATAAAATCGATTTTTCCACAGGAAGCTGGTGACATTCGGGGCTAAAACTGTACTGTTCACTACAGTAACCACTAGCCACATGTGGCTATTTCAATGTGATTTTATTAAAATAAAATAAAAAATTCAGTTCCTCAGTCACACCAGCTATATTGCAAGTGTTCATTAACGGATAGAAAATATGTCTGCCATCTCAGAAAGTTCTATGGAACAGCGCTAGAGGAGTCACAGCAAAGGTACATTAACTTTGAAAAACATTCCTTCTGCACCGTTGTTTCTACTAGATTCTTCTACTCCTGTCAAAGACATCTGTGTGTTGAACAATGCTGCTAGTGTCAAATGGAAAAAAAGTTAACCTGCAGACACTGGGGATTTGAACCTGAGGAGTCTGACTCCAGAGCATACCCCTGGACATAGCTAAACAACCCAATTTTTCCAGGGAGACACCACAGCTGGACAGCTGGTTGTGGACGTCTTCTTTTGTAGTCCAGGGAGGAAGTTCTCTGACTCTGCCCCCAACCCACCCTGCCACACACGCGTGCACACACAAGCACACACACACACACACCGGAACGCTTTGGGTTTGGTTTGGATCAAAACATGTCAATTTAATGGTTGCTCCGTCTTACTTGCTTTTCTCTTCTATATTCAAATCCAGGGCTCCCACCGTCTAAGGTCTCCTGGTGTGTTTAAAACACACACACATGGGACGCCTGGTTGGCTCAGTTGGTTGAGCGGCTGCCTTCGGCTCGGGTCATGATCCCAGCGTCCTGGGATCTAGTCCCACATTGGGCTCCTTGCTCGGCAGGGAGCCTGCTTCTCCCTCTGCCTCTGCCTGCCACTCTGTCTGCCTGTGCTCTCTCTCTCTCTCTCTCTCTGACAAATAAATAAATTTTTTAAAAAATTAAAATAAAATAAAATTTAAAAAATAAATAAATAACACACACACACACACACAATCCCCAAATGCGATGACACTTATGGAATACCTCTGAGGTTCCCATTTCACAAAGCAATGATTTCAACACGCAAATAAAATGTGATGTATTTGTGTTTACAATTCCAGAATTTCTGGGGAGATCTGCAGCCAGCTGGCTCAGGGGTGGGGCGGGGACAAGAGTGTAGATCGTGTGACGAGCGACATTTTTCTCTCTCCCGTCAGCGTCTCCGTGACTCCGCGGCCTCACAAGGCAATGAAGTCAGAAGTCTAAAACCGAGGACCTGGTTGACTGCGAAGCCGGGGACAACTGCCTGTCCGGTCCGCAGCCCCCGGGTTCCCAGGCTCGCACGCGGGGGCGGGGAAAGTCGTGCTGGCGGAAGGGTGTGTTCTGAGCTCTTCCAGCAGGTGGCGCCCGCGACCGGCGCGCGGGCGCCGGAGGAGCCATCTCGGGAGGGCGGCTCTTCCAGTTTCCATTTTCTCCCCGTGCCAGGAGGCGACTGGGTGAATAGTCTCGACAGGAGTGACTTGTCTGTGCCTTGCTGGCCTTCTTGCCAGCTCTCCTACCTTTTGAGCTCCTCTTTGTAGATAAATGACTCTGGTGTAGGGAGGGGGTATCTTCCATTTCTTGTTTTCCCTTAAGGACAGGACTTCCCAAAGCAATTCCTCTCCAGGAATCACCAGGGACGTGTAAGGGAGGGAAGAACGAGGTAGCTTAGCTGCCCGGTTCGATAATCTTCTATTCCTCTAGCACTGGGATTTAGCCGAAACCGAGGCCATAGATTTCTGAGCGTGTCTGTTAATTTGAGGTGGTCACATCCCTCTTTGAGGCAGACAAGGAAGCTTTGATCTCAAGCTTTCTCCCAGGAAGGGACTGAATCCTTGGGACTCAAAGGTGCGGCGTCTGCGGTTTAGCAACTTTGAGACTTTCTGCCATCGTGAAGGTGTTTTTGGTTTTTAAAAAAAAGCACATGTGATCATCAAAAATTCTGTTTGAGGACCTATGAGATGCTATTTGTATGCCTACTTCCCACATGCAACCCCCATCAGCCATGGCAACACACGGTCTGTGACATTTCTGGGTTAGCTTAAACAGTCTGATCTGGAAGGTGAAATGGGACGTGAGAGCTCCTGCCATTGCCTACCCAGAGGCAGGTGGAAAAATCATGCAATGAGAGCCCCCGAGTCTGTGGGTTCGGCTACTGGAGCCCAGGACTTCACGCCTGGGCTTAGTATACTGTAAGGGCTCAGAAGAGGACTGACAGCATATCCTCCTGGGTGAAGGTATCTTTTGTGGAGAAACACACCTCATTTTCTCACTTCCTGTTTCCTACATGTTCAGCAAATCCTTATAGAGTACTTACTACATGTAGGGTACTGTTGGGAAAAGGAGACAGCAGGCATGGCTCTAGCCCCCAAGAAACTCACGATCTGAGGGAGAGAGAAGACATGAACACACTTAGCTGTAACAAGAGAAAATGGCAGGGGGTATAGAGAGTTACAGTTACACTGCTGTGGAAATTTAGAAGGAGATGAGTAGGGATGGGCACCCGGGAGGGCTTCCTGGAAGAGTAGATGTTTGTGTGGTCTTTGCAGGATACAGAGAATCTGGAGATGTCCATTTCACCCTTAGTGACATTAGCAAGGGCACAGAGGACGGTTAGCTGTTTGATTTGGCTACCACGCAGGACAGGTGAAGATGAGATTTTGAACAGCAGACAGGGTCAGACTGGCCTGTGTTCTGCTGGGAGTGGGGAGGGTTTTGTATACTTTACCAGGAAGATCCTCACAGCTTCTCTCTGAAAGATGACAGAAGAGGGTTGAGAGTAGAGTCAGATAGCCCAGTTAGGAAACAGGAGTAATGCTGTTCGCAGGTAAGCACGTAACTTAATGCAAGTTCACAGAAAACACATTAAGGAATCATGGAAAGTTAATTCATCATTTAATGAATTTTTCTTGCATACCTACCATGTGCCAGATGCTTTAGGAATAATGAAGGGAACAGATTTCAAAACTAGGTCCCGAGGCCAGAAATGCAGTGGAGAGAGGCTAGAATCCAGAGACGAGGCAAGTGTAGATTCAGCGTGACTTGGCAATGGGCTGGATGGAAGTGGAGGGAGCTGGAGAGGCAAGCATAACTCGAACAGGATCCGGGGTGATGTAGGTATAAGAGAAGAAACAGGTTTGGCTGGGGGTGGGGGATAAAGTGCCTGGGGTTGAGGTTCTGGCAAGGGAGCCCTCCAGAGCAGAGACCGTGGGAGTCCAGGGGATCACCTTAGGAAAAGGGAAAGGGCCTGAGCCGCACGTCCACACTGTGAGGTTAAAAGAGAATAGGGCTGTGGTAGATTGAATTATTGCTCACTCCTGCAGAAGGATTAAACATTTCTGCTCTGCAGAACTCAGGCATGGCCATTAGATTTCCCTAACAGTGAAATGTGGGCAGAAGTGACATGTGTTAATTCTGAGCAAAAACTGTAGAAATCAGTGTGCGGTTTATCATGCCTCTTTCAGCCTTAAGATCAGTAATGTCCCATACAGAGGCTTCTCCAATAGTCTGGAATGAACAAAGGGAGAGGTGGGACCTTAGAAGATGGTAGAGTATAAGCCTTGACAATGGCTGGTCTTCTCTCTCTCTTTCTCTCTCTCTCTCAATACAAGTGCCTGACTTAAGTTTTGACCAACAAGGTATCCACCTCAAAGTTGAAGAAATGCACTGCCAGCCACAGACTGCACAGAGAGTCAGGCTACTTCCTTCCC
Organism: Mellivora capensis; assembly: GCA_004024625.1. Classification (NCBI taxonomy): domain Eukaryota; kingdom Metazoa; phylum Chordata; class Mammalia; order Carnivora; family Mustelidae; genus Mellivora; species Mellivora capensis. The sequence goes on from PISX010000369.1 coordinate 142,290, forward strand.
ATTCGTGGTCCTTTGATTTAGAACTCTTGGCTGATTTCAATAACTATTTGAGCCACTTGTCTTTTTCTCTTCCCTGCATTTTAAATTCCCCCTCTTGTGTTTTCAACTCACCAATAACGAGTGAGCCTGTGAAACCCTAGGCCCCCAGCCCTTGACCCCCCAAAAGGTAGAACTCATGGCCCATGCTTGCTCTTCCGTCTCTACCATCCTCAGCCCCCGCCCCCGCCCGCCCCGACCTCGCTGTGTGGCTCCAGGTGCTGCATATTTTCCACATCTTTTAAGAATGAACCTATGTTTTTTTTCTTTTCTTTTTAAGATTCTTATTTATTTGTCAGAGAGAGAGAGACTCAAGCGCATGCACAAGCAGGGGATGCATCAGGGAGAAGAAGACTCAGAGTGAAGAAGAACAGAGGGAGAAGCAGACTCCCTGCTGAGCAAGGAGCCCAATGCGGGGGCTCAATCCCAGAGTCCTGTGATTATGACCTGAGCCAAACTACTGAACCACGCAGGTGTCCCAGAAATTCCAAGATTCTAAAGATACTGTTGCACATGTGTGAAATGACGTATGCACAAAACTATTCAGTGCATCTTTATTTGTGATAACAAAAGGTTGCACTGTAGGCTTACTGGGTCTGAGGACCAGCCAGGAGGGTCCTTGGCTTTGCCCAGGATAGAAACCAGACGCAAGCCAGGAGGAAGTGAAAGCAGAGTTCACTGAATAGCATTAAGTGTTAGATTATAGCAGACTGAGCATCTAGGAGACTTGGAAAGAAAGGAAAGTGAGTCTCATCATTGCTCGGAGTTAGGGGTTTATATGAGAAAGGGGTCCAAGGTACGTGTTCCTTCAGGACTCGTGGATAGGGTCCAATCACAGGTGAGTGACAGGTGAACAACTGGTGTTAGTTCAGAAATCACTGATGCCACTATTGGCCAGGGTTTGTTCAGAGCTAATGGTTTGTACTGGAACATTTTTGGGGTCTGGTTTTTCTTAGATGTCATTGGGTGTATGGGGGCTGAGGATGAAACTCAGAGAATGGTTAACTTTCTTGATCCCCCCCCACTCCTTGGAGTGGGAACATAGCTTATTCAGACACAAGGAGAGCCTTTCTGAAACAAAGTGCTTTAAGTTTCCCTATCTTGGGTGGACCAAGCCTAGCACTCATTAGTGAAAGTTGGTTAAACATATTTAAACATTCTCCGCTGGAATATCATGAAACTCAAAGAAGAAAATCTGTGCTCCAATAGGGGAAGTCACTATATATCTTAGTGACATATATAAAGTTAAAAAGGCAAAATGAAACTAGATTTTCCTGCAATAATATCATCTAATAAGTATGCTCCCCACCTCCCAAACTCTAACTGGTTTACAACAACAGCCACAACAATATTTTCTTGCTCACGGATCTGGGGGTCTGACTGCTATGGACTGCCAGGCTGGTTCAGGAGTGCTGCACATGTCTCTCATTCCGGGGCCCAGTCTGAACATGCAAGCTCTTGTCCTGGCAGATGGCGGGAATGCAAGAGTTCCAGACGTAACTTGCCACATCTCCTAAAGCCTCAGCTTGAAAATGGCACACTTTCACCTCTGCCCACCTTCTGTTAACTAGAGGAAAGTCAACTAGACTAACCAGAGGGAAGTAAGTTCTACCACAGTGGAGGGAGGTAAGAAGAGTGACTATGAACTGAGCAAAAGTCCAATCAAAGCACAGATGCACATGCATATAAGCTCGGAGGGAACCCAAGGAGGGGAACACAGACACTGGGGCAGGCAGCGACAAGGATGACAGAACCACGATGAATGACTTTTTATACATTATATTTGTTGAGCCCTATTTGTGTACTAAGTTCATGTTTCTGACCCATGTGAATAAAATGTTTAACTCAGAAAAAAAAATCTACATTGTGTCATAGACCTTGACTGTGAATTCCCAGAGGGCAAGATCTGTATCCTCTTTCTTTCCACATAACCATGTTCTTCTCGGACATTGAATGAATGTATTATATAAATGTTGATGATGTCATGATATTTTCTTTCTTTAAAGATTTTGTTTATTTATTTGACAGACGGAGATCACAAGTAGGCAGAGAGGCAGGCAGAGAGAGAGGAAGGGAAGCAGGCTCCCCGCTGAGCAGAGAGCCCGATGTGGGGCTCGATCCCAGGACCCTGGGATCATAACCTGAGCTGAAGGCAGAGGCTTTAACCCACTGAGCCACCCAGGCGGCCCAGTCATGATATTTTCTTACTTGCAACTACCCCCATGAAGCCTTCCCCAACTCTACCTCCTTCCCCAGGCTGAAAATGTTTTTCCCATTCACAGAACCTTTTGATATTCTCATAGCTCCAATCACATGGAGGCTTGGGGAACAAATTCCCCATATGGTTGTGTTAATTATCCAAACTACCCTTGGTGTTCCCTCTCTCTCCACCGATAGATTCTCGAAGAAAGGAATTGTATTTTTCTATCTCACCCTTTTTGGTATATATTAAGCAGTAATAATCTTTTTAAAAGACCACTTTTCAAAGATCAGTTTAGGTTTATAACAACATTGAGAGGAAGGTACAGAGATTTACCACACACCCCCTGTCCCCACACATACACATGCTCCCCTATTATCAATATGAGTCACCGGCACAATACTTTTTTTTTTTTTTAACCAAGAATGAATCTCTATCAACACAAAATAACCACCAAAGTCCACATTTTACAATAAGTTCACTCTTGGTGTTGTATATTCTCTGGGTTTGGACAAAACTCTAATGACATGTACCTACCATTATAATATCATACCAAGAACTTTTACTGCCCTAAAAATTCTCTGTGCTCTGCTTATTTATCCCTCCTTCTTCCACCCCTATCAATCTTTTGTTGAGGGAAGTTTAATATATGAGACTTTAAAGCATCTTACCTTTAATTGAATTTAAATTTAAAAAAGTATAAAGCATCTTACTTTAATTTGTACTTATGACTACTTAATCTCCCCCTTATAATTTAGGTACTGATGTTTGAAGTCATAGAGGTACTTATCTATAAAGTGAATGTGGATAATACTTAGTTATTTTGAGGTTGTAACGTGCTATGGGGTCCAAATGTCACCTAGTGTATTATTGAACATGGACAGATAGATAGATGGTAACAAGCCTCTTAACTGAGGGATAAGAAAATCCTTGCTGCCTGGAATTCATTTAAATTCTTTCTCTTCTCTAAGTTTCTGGTTCTGTGTGAAATGGGTACCATCCTCCTGGTAATTGTTGGGGAATCACATTTCACATTTTGATTTCAACAAGATACTTCCTTTTCTCCTTTTCACCTTAAACTAAAAGAGGAGAGATGCAAATTCTGACCCCATCATGGGAGGTAACTCCTTCTACCAGCCAGCTTTGTAACTGGTCGAGTTATCAGTGTTGCTAAAATTGCCTCCGGGAGCTTTAGGAAACACATTGCAGGAGACAAAGGGGTGGTTTTGATTTGGGGAGTCTTTGATTTGGGTAGTCCTTTCCTCCTGGATCCACTTGCAAGGAATTGCTGTCTCCTTCCCATTTCTGACCGTGGGCTCATGTGTGAGTCAGTCCACCCATCTGTGAGTTGTCCATCCATCTAGAGACTGGTGGGACTTTTAGCTAAGACGTCTTCATCAAGGATTGAGCTTGAGTTACATTTGGACCGATCAGGCTCTGTCTCTATGGCTTTACTGAGAAGCGACTTCAAGTCTGAAAAGTAAAAAAAAAAAAAGGGGGGGGTGTGTGGCAGAGATTGGCTGATACTTCCTTGTATCCTGTCCCGTGAAGCTGCCTGTTATTTTCTCTTCCCTGAATCCCTGCTCTTTCCCTATAAAATCCCTTTTTGTCATTGTAACAGGAATAAATATCGATCCTCTCGATGGATATTGGTGTAAAAGTCCCCTGATTTTTAGCTGGTCCCTCTGTCTTCAACAAAAGACTACATGCAGGGATGCCCAGGTGGCTCAGTTGGTTAAGCGGCTGCCTTCAGCTCAGGTCATGATCCCGGTGTCCTGGGATCGAGTCCCACATCAGGCTCCTTGCTCGGCAGGGAGCCTGCTTCTCCCTCTGCCTCTGTCTGCCTGTGCTCTCTCTCTCTCTCTCTCTCTCTGACAAATAAATAAAATCTTTAAAAAAAAAAAAAAAAAAGACTACATGCATTGCAGCATGCATTGCAGACTAGAGGGCCAAAGAGATGTCAGTAACCGAGAGGCCACCAGACCCCAGCGTCCTAGGAGGGGGCATGAGCGCTGTGTCCACCTCGCTGCTTTCCAAGGAGTTAATGCTGAGGGGTCCTCGCGTTCAGAAAGTAGCCCAGGGTGTGGGGGTGTTGGGCCTGGGGTGGCCTCGGGAAAGACAGCCGAATTGAGCAAGTGAAGGGGTAGCCCATCCTGTCACCCAGTGATTCCCTGGAAGGTGTATTGCCAAGAGGAATGTACCAGAATGTGCACAGCTGCTTTATTTGTAATCACCAAAATGCAGAAACAACCCCAAACGTTCATCAACACACAAATTATGATGTAATCATAAAATGTATTGTAACAAATTCATGGGAAAGAGTTAACTGCGCTAGGGGCAATACAGATGAATATCACAGACATTGTGATTGATGATCTTTCACAAAGACACAAAGTTGAGTACCACTTCATGAGGTCTAGGAACAGGGGGATGGCGGTTGCAGCAGCCAAAAGAGTGACTTCCTGGGGCTGGGGACCGTGATGGGGAAAAAGGGACGAGAAAGCCTTGTGGTACAGGAATTCGTCTACATGCTGATCTGGGAATAATTCTAGAGGTTTTACATACGTAAAAATTCTCCAGGTTGTACACTTAAGATCAGTGCACTTTATTATCTATATAACAACTGTGTGTATATTCCACCGCAAAAAAAGTAAAGGATATCCTAAATAACAAAAATTCAACTGAGTAAAAATAAATTTTTTTTTAAAGATTTTATTTATTTATTTTGAGAGAGAGGCAGTGAGAGAGCATGAGCGAGGAGAAGGTCAGAGGGAGAAGCAGACTCCCCGTGGAGCTGGGAGCCTGATGCGGGACTCGATCCCGGGTCTCCGGGATCATGACCTGAGCCGAAGGCAGTCGTCCAACCAACTGAGCCACCCAGGCGTCCCGAGTAAAAAAATTTTTTAAAGATTTTTATTTATTTCTTTAACAGAGAGAATGATAGCGAGAGAGAAGAAATACAAGCAGGGGGAGTGGGAGAATGAGAAGCAGGCTTTCCGCTGAGCAGGGAGCCGGATGCAGGGCTTGATCCCAGGACCCTGGGATCATCACCTGAGCTAAAGACGGCCGCTTAATGATTGAGTCACCCAGGCACCCTTCAACCGAGTAAACTTAAGAGATCTAATTGGCTTTATTATTGATTCATGACTCAGGCACCATTCCATCTAGCAAGTAGAGGGAAATGCCAAAGGGCTACAGAATAGAAAGGGGTTTTATAGGTCAAGAGGGAGCAGAAAGCAGGAAATCATGAGCAGAGAATTCATTCTTTTAGGGAAGGCCACCCTCCTGAAGGGAATGGAGGGGGTCTATCAGCGAACTTTCTAGTGCTGACCAGGAAACTCCCATGCTGAGTGATTAAAGGTTATGCTCCTGAGGGATTGCAACTGTGTTTAGGTTAGGTATTAAGTCTTGGTTTACTGACTTGGGCCTTTAACCTCAGCAAGGCCATTTGGGGCTGATGGTTTTCTTCTTGACAGATACACCACTTCATTCTTGCGTCAGTATTCCCATAGGATCCAAAATGAGCTCAGAAGGTTTTAATAGGAATTCTCTACTTTCATTTTAATCAAATTTCATTTTCTTTTTTTTTTCCCTTCCCCAAATTTCATTTTCTAATAAATCACTCCCTATCATCTTTCGGCTGAACTAAAGACTCCTTTGATTAATGACATAATAATTGTGGTTAAAGGAGCAGGTTCTGGAGCCCAGACTTTCTGAGCCTTAAATCATTTGCCACCTTCCACTAGACAGGTGACCCTGAAGAAAGTGTGTAACCAGTTTTCCTCATTTGTAAAGTGAAGTAGTCATATTACCTACTTCACAGGATTGTTGAATAATTAAATGAATTAATACATGAAAAGTGCCTAGAATACTAAGAATGAAAGAATGCATGCTATTGTTCCTGGTGCTCAGGGCCATTCGTCCTTTGTCCCCTACCAACCTTCCAGTGGATGTCTCCCCATTCACTTTCCAGTATCTACTCACTCAGATGTACTTAACCGTGCCTTCACTTCTTCTCTTTTCATATGCTGCTCCTTCTGCCTGAAACACCCTTCCCCCAGGCTGGAGCACCTAACATATAGTTTGAGCACAAACATAGAGCACCAGCAAAAGAGAGATTCCCCCCCGCCCCAACACACACACAAAAGAACCCTCCAAAAAAAATTCCAAAATGCTTGGAAGGAGTTATTATGGGAAAGTCTGTAGTTTACTGAGCTGTACTGTACCTTTTTATGGTCTAGGGTTGTTTGCGTTTGAATTGCATCTGTGTGGTGGGAAGAGAGGTGACTTTGATGATCCTCCTTTGGAGAGGTGGAACCTGTGTCCTTGAATCTGGGAGGGTTTATAACCATGGAGAAATGAGCCCATACACTTTCCAAGTCAAGATGAGATCAGTTCCTTCTGGCTATTTTGGGATGCGAGCTCTTGGAATCCTCCTGAGGAAGCCCAGGCCATACGAAGGCAACTTAGAGGGTTTCGACAGCCACAACCGAAGCTCCAGCCAACAATCAGCATCAACTGTCAGACATTTCATTGAGGAAGCCCTCAAGGTGGTCCTAGTGCCAGCCACCTCCCTGCAACTGTCTGAGATACTGACACAGAGCCATACCAATCAACTCCCATAATCATGAGAGAATGGGATGATTCTTATTGTTTCAACCCACAAAGTTTTGGAGTCATTTGTTATATACCAATAGATAACTGGAGCATTTTTAATGGAACACTCCTTTCCTCCCTCTCTTTCTCCATCTGAATAACCCTTCTTGTTCTTCAATACTTGGCTCCAGTATTCCCCCTCCGGGAAGCATTCTCTGACCTCTAAGTCTAAGTGAGGTGCCCACCCCTGGAACCCCACAGACCTCTGGGCATCCTCTGCCCCAAGCTCTATAATCATTGTTCAATAGTCCGATGCCCCATTTAAAATGTTAAACTCACATGAACAGTGACTGTGTTTTTCACCCTCTATATTCCCAGTGGCTAGGGCAGAGGTAGAAAAAAAGTAGGGGTAGTAAATCATGAGAAATCCAACAACTTTTTCAGCAAAGCAGGACTTATAAGTCAAGGAATGGCCAGAATGTGGCAGGGAGAGTCAAAGCGGGCTTAGGGACCAGATTGTCGGGTTCCCTATCCTAGCTGGGTAACCATGGGCAAGTTACCAAACGTTTCTGTGTTCCAGTTTCTTTTTTTTTTTTTTTAAGATTTATTTATTTATTTGACAGATGGAGATCACAAGTAGGCAGAGAGAGATGGGGGAAGCAGGCTCCCTGCCAAGCAGAGAGCCCCATGCAGGGCTCCATCCCAGGACACTGAGATCATGACCTGATCCAAAGGCAGAGGCTTAACCCACTGAGCCACTCAGGCACCTCTGTATCCCAGTTTCTATAATATGATAATGGTGAAGAAGATACTGAAGAGTTTCACAGCTTGGTATTGAGCCCTGAATAAAAGTTTTTTTCTTTTCTTGTAAAACGTACAAAGGAGTCTATATCTTTCAGAACAACTGGCTAGCAGATGAACAGAAATGGTGCCAATAATAAAGGTCATTATATCCAAATTGTCTGTCCTGATTGGATGATGTATTCTTGTTGACAAAAACTGGAAATTCCTGTCTTTTATTAACAAAAAACAAGACACGCTTTGTCTAAAGATGACAAGCTACGGGTATTTGTACTTCAAGGCTTTCTGGAAGCTTCTATATCCATGGTCTATCTCAGAATGCAAGGTTTTTAGAAATGTAAACCTTTTCACTTTTTGAAGGATAAGCATTTTCTGGGCTGAAGGGTTGGATGCATCTAGATGGGATAGAATTAGTCTCAGTAACTCCTTAACTGGACTTTTATGAGGACTAAATTATACAGTATATTGCAAAACAGAGTTTGTACATAATAAGTATTCAATAAATATCAGTTGTTGTTACCACTGATGTCACCACCATCATCAAGCCTGGCAAAGCCAAGCTTCCAATCCTCTTTGCCACTAAAGCTGTGTGAGTTTGCACCTCTGGGCCTCAGGTTTCTCGTGGACAAAATGGAAATCAATGCCAACTTGACAGGGCTATGATGACAATTACACAAAAGTACAGACAGGAAAGTAGCTTTTTCAAGAAGTGTAGATTATTAATATCTTGAGCATTTTCTCATAGAAAACTAACTCGTTTGAGAGAAGAAACATTCCATACATTCTTCATTTTCATTTCACTGTTATTAAGTAAAAGCTGTTATCAATCTTTTCCCCATTTCTGGCAGCAAAAAGACTCTTTGCAGCCTGTTCTTTGTGTATCATGATAAGTAGCATCATTTCAGAGCCAGGCTTTAAAAGCTGCAACTTACAAATTAACAGAGGGAATCTCAGAAAGAACCAAAGATGTAATGGTTAGAGAAAATGTTCTGCATCTCAAACTATTAAAAATAACAGTTTAAACCATTTAAAATAATCTATTTTAAATAACCTATTAAAATTTATGACACAAACCATTTATTGTGATCGTAAACAATTTAAAAATAATCTGATTTGATAAAAGAGTAAATTGTGAGTGGTCACAAGGTACACCCTCTGCTACAAAACCTAGATAAATGTGAACCCTGAGAACAGCTACCAGATTGTGTTTGCGATTAGAATAAATTTTTTGTTACAAGTGTTATTTGAACAAAGAAGCTTTAGAAATAGTTGCCATGTTCTGCAAAAACAAACAAATGAAATCTGCAACAAGGACATCATTCCCACGTAGTTACTTTAGTTGATAGTTTGTTGCTGAGGGGGATAGTGTTATGATTGATGTGTCTATATTCCTAATAGACACTTTTACCTTTAAATATGAAGAGGATCATTGGCCCCTTTCTCTTTTCCCACATGTGGGAAGGACAATGTCCAACTCTTCTGGATTTATTTTTTAACAATGAGTCTGAGAGTTTCAGAGTTCGAATTCTGCTAAGAAATCGTGATCATTCAGTCTGCTCTGGGCCGAACTTGACTCTTGTTTGATCTAGAAAACTTCTTAAAGACATCACATGTTTACCCCTGAATATGGTGGGCATTACTAACTTCAAAATGATATAAAATACTATATCTAGGATTACTTTGTTCACATTCAATTCTGGTGGGAAAGTCGTAACAGGATTTTGTGAAATTTTCACATTTCAGGATTTTCTAAATTTAAACAGGACTTTCCCCGATTGGAAGGACTCGGTGGATCCCCCTGTGGACTTTTTTGAGAGAGAGAGAGAGAGAGAGAGGAGAGAGGAAAGAAGAAGTATGAGGGGAAGAAGATAGGAAGTATGAGATGTCTCAGTGAGAATCATGAGCACTGAGAGTCATCAAGAAAATTGCTAAAAAAAAAAAAAAAGAAAGTAAATTGCTTAGCACCTTTTACTGGGCGTCTTTATTTCACTTTCCAAAGATGAATAACATCATCATGCTTCTGCTTAACATATATGAGTCTCCTTCACGTTCTCATCCTCTTCCCTGAGAGAGAAGACACAGAACCCCAGCATTCATTGTGTAGCATTCTGTATGATGTTAATTTCTCTTCTCTTTCAGCCACCATCCTGGACTCTCTAGTCTGTACCTAAGCACTATGAGGTTAATCACCACCACTTCCCTTATCTAAAATAGCTGGGGAAAATCACAACAGAAAAACAGAAAGTCCTGGGGCACCTGGGTGGCTCAGTGGGTTAAGCCTCTGCCTTCGGCTCAGGTCATGATCCCACAGTCCTGAGATCGAGCCCCGCATCAGGCTCTCTGCTCAGCAAGGAGACTGCTTACCCCTCTCTCTCTGCCCGCCTCTCTGCCTACTTGTGAGCTGTCTGTCAAATAAATAAATAATCTTTTAAAAAAAGGAAACAAAAACAGAAAGTCTTTAATATACACAAATACAAGCAAAAACAGAAATATGCATATTTCCTAGAGTGTTTACTCTAACTGGTCAGATGCCATATTGGTGTTTATAACTCCTTCCTTCACAACATATTTCATGTGACCTCTACCCTCCACCGGCATCTCAGCTAGTCAGGACTCTGTACCACCAGAAGGATCTGATCCCCAGTGTTGTCATTTAGAGTATGTTGCTATAATCTTCCACTGACTTTTGCTACTGGATCTGAAAGCCCCGGTTCCCCTCTAAAATCCCCTAGGATCCAGATATTGCCTTCCCTGCCCACATTTTGCATCAGCAATCCTATCTGGTATTCAGGATCAATCATCCAAGCCAGCATAATAATTCTCTTAATTGCCTGTTGGTTCAACAGAAGAGCTAAAAATAACTAGAAGACATCTCAACAACCAGTTAAATGGAGTAATTGTTGTGTCCCCTGTGGAAACTTTCCTCCATTAGAAACTAAGAACCTGGGGGTGCCTCAGTGCCTCAGTGGGATAAAGGCTTTGCCTTCAGCTCAGGTCATGATCCCAGGGTCCTGGGATCGAGCCCCACATCGGGCTCTCTGCTCAGTGGGGAGCCTGCTTCCTCCTCCTCTCTCTCTCTCTCTCTCTCTCTGCCTACCTCTCCGCCTACTTGTGATCTCTGTCAAAAAAAAAAAAAAAAAAAAAAAAAAAAAAAAAAAAAAAGAAACTAAGAACCTGAATCCAGGTTGAGCCCAACATAATGACAATGAAAAGCAAAAATTTTTGCACATGAATCTATGTGTAAGAATAAAAGGTCACCTCACATCCATTAGGATACCTACCAAATAATAATAATAATAATGTTTGCAAAGATGTGGAGAAATTAGAACACTTGTGTACTGTTGGTGGAAATGTGAAATGGTACAGCTACAATGGAAAATTGTATGAAGGTTCCTCAAAAAATGAAAAATAGAATTATCATATGATCCAGCAATTCCACTTCCAGACATACACTCAGAAGAATCGAAAGAAGGTCTGAAAGAGATATTAATAGACCCATGTTCTCAGCAGCATTATTCAAAATAGCTAAAACATAGAAGTAACCCAAATGTCCACAAACAACTGAATGAATGAATACACAAAAGGTGGTATATCCACACAGTGAAGTATTATGCAGCCTTTAAATGGAGGAAATTCTGACACCTGCTACAACACGGTCGAACCGAGGATATTATGCTAAATTTATAAGCCAATCACGAAAGGACAAATACTGTATGGTTCTGCTTATAGGAGGGACCTATCATAGTTAAAATCACAAAGATGGATAGTAGAAAGGTGGTTGCCAGGGATGGAGAGGGTGGAAGTTATTGTTTAACAGGGACAGAGTTTCAGTTTTACAAGATGAAAAGAATTCTGGGGGTGGATGGTGGTGACAGTTGCACAACAATGTCAATATACTTCATGCCACTGGACTATACACTTAAAAATAGTTAAGATGGGGACGCCTGGGTGGCTCAGTTGGTTAAGCGGCTGCCTTCGGCTCAGGTCATGATCCCAGCGTCCTGGGATCGAGTCCCACATCGGGCTCCTTGCTCGGCAGGGAGCCTGCTTCTCCCTCTGCCTCTGCCTGCCACTCTGTCTGCCTGTGCTCGCTCGCTCTCTCTCCCTCTCTCTGACAAATAAATAAATAAAATCTTTAAAAAAAATAGTTAAGATGGTAAATTTCATGTTATGTGTATTTTACCATAATAAAGGAAGAGAGAATGAAAGGAGCCTCTTCCAATTCCACCTCTGATTTCCAGCCCCAGGGTTCTGGCTACAGGAGAAAAACAGCCCTACATGTTTATCGCTGGCTCTAAGTATGTGCTGTGTCTTATAGGGCAGTCTCCCAAACTTGCAGGCATTATCTCACAGGAAGCACACAAATAAAGTCTTCTATAGGCCACACCCACATTCTAAAAGCCCCATAGCTTTCCAAAGATGCTAAGACTCCCACACCGAGGCATTTCTCAGTTCCCAAGTCGCATGTGAGAAATTTCCTCCACCATGTCTATCTAGCTCACTCAGGCTGGATTCTGTCCTTTATATCAGTGATTCTCCAAGCACAGGCCCAGACCATGGAGAGACTGGTTAGAAATGGAAATTGTTGGCTCCTGCCACAAACCTACTGCATTAGAATTTTCCAGAGTGAAGCCCACTACCTTGTGTCCTAATAGACACACGCAAGTATAAGAGCAGCTGTTTAGTGTTAAACTGGGAATGTTCTGCCTCTAAGCCTCATTGAATATAGGCTGAGATGATTTCAGGTTTTACTCAGCCCATCAAACAATCCATTAAAGCCACTTCAGTTACTCAAGCTACTCAAATCCTGAAGTCCTGGTAAGTGAATCCATATCCCTAAATTCTGTCTAATCAAACAAAATATTCTCTTCCCCTTGATCTAGTGCCTTTAAAATCCATTTCCATTCATTTCCCCAGATTTGGGCAGATAAGTCAGTAAAATCTTATAATTCGTTCATCATCTTGTATTTCTTTCCGTATGTAGACAATACAGTACTTGTCTTGGGGCACACTGGGATCTGACTCTAGTTAGGGTCTGAAGGCAATGAGGAAACATGGGCGGAGGGAGTCCCATTATAATTCCTTATAAAGCAACTGCCTCCAATGAGGTCATTACATGGTCTTCAAGGAAGGAAGTCTTGGGTTACATATGAGTTCAAGGGTCTAAGATATATCCAAATTCACCCAAATATCCTCCCCTATTCCTTCCTAGTCATTGCAAGGAATGAGTTAAAGTAGCTGAAAAGCCTGAAGGGGGCAAAAGTGGAAAGATGGTGTTACTGATGGGTAAGCTATTCTAGCCTCTGTAACAGAGCCCACGAAGCTGCGCTTACCAGAACTGTGGATAAAGCAGTTGCTGGCAGCAGAAAAAGCTTCATCTTCCCTCCTATCTGCAAATCTCACCCACTGGCTCTTTAGTGCTGAAAGCTAATTGGGCTGCATCTGGCAAAGGAGCCTGGGAAATGTAGTTTTGGGGCTTCCATTTCTGAAAGCACAAAGAAACAGCGCAGCAGGTGTGGGGCCAGGTGCCCCAGACAATAACTGGCTATGTTTATATATTTAAAAATTATTTTTGAAGAGAGCAATGTGGGCCCATGGTAAAAATTCAAACACTGTAAAATAGGCACATAATAAGCCTCTGTCCTATCCCTCTTCTTCCTCAGAGGAAATGATGGTTACCTGTTACTTATGTTTTGCTCTAGAAATATCTACAATATATACAAGTTACGTGTATTTTAGAGGTGTTAGCAGTGGACGTGATGGTCTTTTGCTTTAAAATATTTTTTTAATATGTTCAAAAATTCAATAGCAGCTAAAGAAATCAGGAATATGAGTTCAATAAAAATATTTTCTTTTTTTTTAAATCTCATTTATTTATTTGACAGAGAGAGACAACGAGAGAGGGAACACAAGCAGGAGCAGCTGGAAAGGTAGACGCAGGCTGCCGAATGAGCAGGGAGCCAGACCCAGGGCTCAGTCCCTGGACAGTGGGATCATGACCTGAGCAGAAGGACTGACTGAGCTGCCCAGGTGCCCTTAAAAAATACTTTCTTGTAATGATCTTTTTCATGAGTCTCCTTGGTTAGACTCAATTCTTAGATACTCAATCAAACATTAGTTTTGATGTTGCAATGAAGGCATTTTGTATGTGTAATTAAACCTAAAATAATCTGGTAATAAATTAGAATAATCTTGGTGGACCTGATTCAGCTTATTGAAAGGCCTTAAAACCAGGGCTGAGGGTTTCCCTGAGAGAAGAAGCTTTCGCCCACACACATGAGTTCTGGCCTGCTCTTCCCAAAGGCCTGCCCCCTGGACTTCAGGGTTGCCCAGACAGTCCCCCCGCCCCCGCATTGTATAGGCCAATTATTTGCAATAAATCTCATAGTGTATATCGCTTATGTGTTATGCTTTTCTAGTTGAACCCTGAATGATATACTTGCTTTATCACATATGTATCATCTCTCTATCCATTCATTAGCCCAGTGTATTTTATGTTTTTAAAAATAAATTTCAGCTAGCATATACTTTCTCATAAATACTTTATCATGTATAGCATTAATTAGAATTTTTTTTGCATTCAGAGGATTTTTATTTTATTTTTTATTATTTATATTTTTATTTAAATTCAATTAATTAACATATAATGTATTATCAATTTCAGGGGTAGAGTTCAGTGATTCATCAGTCATATAATACCATATAATTCATCATTTCATATAATACCAAGTGCCCATTATATTACATGCCCTCCTTAATGCCTTCACCCAGTTGCCCCATCCCCTCCATAAACCCTCCCCTCCATAAACCCTGAGTTTGTTTCCTATGATTAAGAGTCTCTTATGGTTTGTCTCCCTCCCTGATTTCATCTTGTTTTATTTTTCCTTCCCCTCCCCTATGCTCCTCTGTTTGTTTCTAAATTCCACATATGCGTGAAATCATATGATAATTATCTTTCCCTGATTGATCTATTTCCCTTAGCATAATACATTCTAGCTCCATCCCTGTCATTGCAAATGGCAAGATTTCATTTTTTTGATGGCTGAGTATGTAGGTATATAGATATATACATACATGTATTACATATATTATATATATATCACACCTTCTTTATCTATTCATCTGTCATTGGACATCTGGGCTCTTTCCATAGTTTGGCTATTGTGGACATTGCTGCTATAAACACTCGGGTGCATGTGCCCCTTCGGATCACTACATCTGTATCTTTGGGTAAATGCCCAGTAATGAAATTGCTGGATCATAGGATAGCTCTATGTTCAACTTTTTGAGGAATCTCCATGCTGTTTTCCAGGATGGATGCACCAGCTTGCATTCCCACCAACAATGTAGGAGGGCTCCCCTTTCTCCGCATCCTCGCCAACATCTGTTGTTTCCTGGCATGTTAATTTTAGCAATTCCGACATGCAGAAAACAAGTAGATAATTAGCAGAGGAAAATCCTTCTCCTGAAAACCACAAAACACTGCTGAAGGAAATTAAAGAAAACAAAATAAATGGAAAGACATCCTGTGTTCATGAAATAGAAGACTCAGTAATTTTAGTATTGTCAATTCTACCAAAAGCAATCTATAAAATCAATGAAAGCCCTATTAAAATCTGAATAGCCCTTCTTGCAAGAATAGAAAACCCAACCTAAAATTCATCTGGAATCTCAAGAGACCCCAAATAGCCAAAACAATCTCCTTTTTTGTAAGGATTTTATTTACTTACTTACTTACCTATTTTAAAGAGGGAGGAAGGGGGAGGAGGAACAGAGGGAGAGGGACAAGCAGACTCCAGACAGAGCAAGGAGCCCAACATGGTGCTCAATCCCGTGATCCCGAGATCATGACCTGAGCCGAAATCAAGTCAGAAGCTTAACCGATCGAGTTACCATGGCACCCCCAAAACAATCCCGAAAAACAAAAAACAATTAGAGGACTCACATTTCTTCATTTCAAAACTGACTACTAAGCTAGAATAATCAAACAGTGTGACACTGGCATAAGGATAAATAACAGACCGATGGGATAAGATAGACAGCCCAGGAATTAAATCTCATATCTGTAGTCAGTAGATTTTCAACGAGGATGCCAAGACCAGTCAATGGAGAAATAATACTCTTTCTAACACGCTGCTGGGGAAGCTAGATACCCATGTGCAGAGCGAAATTGGACTTTTACTTCACTCCATGTGCAAAAATTTACTCAAAATGATCAAAGACTAACATTTAAGGACTAATATGCCTTGAAGAAAACATAAGGGGAAATCTTTATGAACTTGCCTTTGGCAGCGGGTTCCTCAATATCACAGCAAAAGCCGAGGCAACAAAATAAGAAACAGATAAATTGGACTCTTCAAAATGTGAAGCTTTTGTGCATCAAAGGAAACTATCCATTAAATGAAAAGGCAACTCGCAGCAAATATTTGCAAATCATGTGTCTCATCAGAGTTTAATGCCCAGAATACATAAAGACCTCCTACAACTTGACATCAAAGAGACAACTCAATTTGAAAACAGGCAAAGGACTTGAGTACACGTGCAAATAACCAACTGACACAGAAGATAATGGGCAACATTGGGGGTCATTAGGGATATGCGTGTCAAAACCACAGTAAGATACCATCTTACACCCATTAGAATGGCTGTAAGTTTTTTCAAAAGGAAACTTACACATTGGTAAGGCTGCTGTGAAAAAGCTAGCCGGTTCCTCGAAAAGTTAAACATAGAATTTGCAGGGGCACCTGGGTGACTCAATGGGTTAAAATCTCTGCCTTCGGCTCAGGTCATGATCTCAGGGTCCTGGGATCGAGCCCCACATCGGGCTCTCTGCTCAGCAGGGAGCCTGCTTCCTCCTCTCTCTCTGCCTGCCTCTCTGCCTACTTGTGATCTCTGTCTGTCAAATAAATAAATAAAATCTTAAAAAAAAAAACAACAACCATAGAATTTGCACATGACCCGGTAGTTCCACTCCTCAGTATATACCCCAAAGAACTGAAAACCATTCAAACAGATAATTCCACACCCGTATTCACAGCAGCATTATTCACAATAACCAATCAACAGAAACAATCAAGTGTCCATCAGCAGAAGAATGGGTAACCAAGTGTGTCCACACACTATGGAATAATATTCAGCTACAAAAAGGAATGAAGTTTTGATCCATGCTACAGTGTGAATGAACCATGAAAACATTAGGCTGAGTGAAAAAAGCCAGGCACAAAAGGACAAATGTTGTAAGATTGCCCTTATTTGAAATATCTAGTGAGGAGTCTCATTCCCGGTTGGAAACCTTTGTGTGACTTTTCAGGCCTGACCACAGAGCATCACAAAGGCTTTCCCTGTCAGGCCTCATGGGCCTGAGTGGGAGTGGGATGGTGGGTCAAAGCTTTCCCCCTCCATGGGGCTCAGGCTCAGGCTTGGCAGGTGCATCTCAGTCTCCAAGGAGAGTTGTGGTCAGGGACTCTGGCTCCTGGGTGGCCGCTCTCCTTGCCCAGGTGCATTCCTGGCCCAGGTGCCTTCTCTCTTGCCTGGAGCAGGGATTTCCAGATGCTTCTGTGCGGCTTCTTTATGGGAGGATTGGGGGAACCTCAGGGCTCTTTCTCCAGTCGGACTCAGTACTCAGTCCTTTTCCACTCTGAGCCCTCTCCCTCATCTATCCTCTGACCAGGGTTCATAAACCTGCCTTCTGTTGGGAGTCCCTCCACAGTAAGTACACCTGTGCTATCCACCTGACCCTCAGCAGGTGCATCGTTTCACGGGGGAAGAAGGAACGGGGGAGTCCATGCCTGCTCCAGTTTTAGATTCTTGCTTGTATCATCTGGTAAGTGATTAAAACGTAACTCTTTCATTCTGGGCTTGTTGCTCCCCTCCAACACCTGGCAACTCAGTGAGAGCTTTCTCTCTCTCTTACCCCCAGCTGGGCTGAGCTCCTAACATCTAGAACAGGCAAATTCATACAGACATAGAGTAGACTAGAAGGTGCTGGGGGTGGGGAGGGATAAGAAGGTGGGGAGTTTCAGGTTAATGGCCATAGAATTTCCACGTGGGGTGATGAAACATTTGGGGTATAGATTGCAGTGTGGCTGCTCCTTTTGAGTCCAACTAATGACATTGAATTATACACTTAAAAATGGTCAAAATGGCAAAATTTGTTACATATACATTACTATAATAAAAAGAAAAATTATAAAAATGAAATGCACAAATATCTTCTGTGTTTTGACAAAAATATGTGTAAATAACTCAAAACACATTGAAATTTATCGTAAACCCATAAAGTGTCCTCATGCCCTTTTCTGTTTCATATCCATCTACTATCACCCAGAGGCAGTCACTATTCTGAGTTGTTTTTTTTTTTAAGATTTTATTTACTTGTCAGAGAGAGAGAGAGAGAGAGAGAGAGAGCAAGCACAGGCAGACAGAGTGGCAGGCAGAGGCAGAGGGAGAAGCAGGCTCCCCGCCAAGCAAGGAGCCCGATGTGGGACTCGATCCCAGGACGCTGGGATCATGACCTGAGCCGAAGGCAGCTGCTTAACCAACTGAGCCACTCAGGCGTCCCCTTAACATAAAATTATTTTGCTTATTCTAGAACTTCATATAAATGGAATTATATACTATACTTCCATTTGTGTAAGGCTTTCTTCAGTCCTTTTTCAGATATGTGTTTTGCAAATATTTTCTCCTAGTCTGACTTGCCCATTTCTTTTTTTTTTTTTTTAAGATTTTATTTATTTATTTGACAGAGAGAGAACACAAGTAGGCAGAGAGAGAGAGAGAGGAGGAAGCAGGCTCCCTGTCAAGCAGAGAGCCGGATGCAGGGCTCGATCCCAGGACCCTGAGATCATGGCCTGAACTGAAGGCAGAGGCTTAACCCACTGAGCCACCCAGGCGCCCTGACTGTTTATTTTCTTACTGGAGCCTGACAAAGTGCAGAAATTTTTATTCAATACAGTCTCGTCAATTTTTGTTTTATTGTTATTTTCAGTGACCTATGAAATTTTGTTTATCAGCCCCACCTACCAGCTCAATCCTGAAGATGTTCTCTTGATTTCTTCTAAAAGCTTTATGGCTTTAGCGTTTATATCTATGATTCATCTTGAATTAATCTTGAATTCTGTATGGTATGAGGTAGGGATTGAGGGTTGGTTTTTTTGTTTTTTTTTTTTTCCGTAAGGACTTATGGTAATTCCAGATCTATTTGTTGAAAATTCCTCATTGGATTACTTTGGTGTCATATTAAAAATCGACTGACTATATAAATATGGATCTCTTTCTGGGCATTCTAGTCTATTCTGTTGATCTGTCAGTCCTTTTACTAATGTAATACCACATGTCCTGATTTTTGTGGTTTTACATTAGGTGTTAAAGTAAGACAATGTAAGTTTTCTTTATTATTCATTTTCAAGAGTGCTTTGGGTATTCTAGATTCTTCGATTTCTCAAATAAATTTTAGAATCAGGCTGTGGATTTCCATCAAAATCCTGCTAGCGCTTTGACTGAGATTGTGTCCAATTTATAAGTTTGGGTTTAGGAAACTGTGGCCTGTGGCCGCCAGCCACACATTTTGTAAATAAAGTTTTATTGGAGGGGCACCTGGGTGTCTCAGTGGGTTGAACCTCTGCCTTCAGCTCAGGTCATGATCTCAGGGTCCTGGGATTGAGCCCTGCATCCGGCTCTATGCTCAGCGGGGTGCCTGCTTCCCCCTCTCTCTCTGCCTGCCTCTCTGCCTACTTGTGATCTCTCTCTCTGTCAAATAAATAAATAAATAAAATCTTTAAAAAATAAAGTTTTACTGGAGCACAGCCTTGATTCTTCGTTTATTTATTGTCTATGGCTGCTTTCACTCTACAGTGCAGAGTTATAAGCAGTTACAACAGAGACCATATGGCACAGAAGCCTAAAATATCCAGCCCATTAAGAAAAAATATGCCAATCTCTGCTATTGATCAGTATGAGAGGAAATTGATATCCTAAGGATAACAAGTCTTTCTATTCTTGAGTATGATATTTTTCTGTTTATTTAAATATACCCTAATTTCTCTCTGCAATGTTTTGTGATTTTCAATATACAAGTCTTGCATGTCATTGGTTAAATTTATTCCTAGTAATTTCATTGTTTGAGGAACACTATTATAAATGGAAATGATTTACAATTTTATTTCCGATTCTTTGCTCTTAGAATATAAAATACAATTAAATGTTGTATAGTAATTTTCTATCTTGTAGAATTACTAAAGTCACTTTCCGGTTCTAGTAGTTGTAAATTCCATAGCATTTTCTAGCTAAATGATCTTATCATCAGAGTGTCAGTTTTAATTTTTTCCTTTCAGATTTTTGTGCCTTTTATTCCTTCTTTTCTTGCTTTATTGTAGTGGCTAGGACCTCTTAGTACAATGTTGAATAGAGCTGGTATTACTTTGCTCACGATCTTATGGAACACCATTAAATAGTATATTAAGGGTAGAGTTTCTTTTTTATAGATGTCTTTTGTCAGACTGACAGAATTCCTTAGTATTCCTAGTTTACTGAGAGTGTTTATGGTGAGTTAGTGTTGAGCATTTTGTCAAATGCTTTTTCTTAACTTATTAAAATATGGTTGTCCTTTATTATTTTAATACAGTGAATGGCATTTGACTTTCTAATGCTATAGCCATTTTGCCTTTCTGGGATAAATGCTACTTGGTCATGATGTATTATACAATTTATCAACTGTTAGATTAAATTTTCTAGTATTTTCTTATGAGATTTTCCATTCATATTAACAGAACTTATTGGCCTATAATTTTTAGAATGTATTTTTCACAAGAAAAAATGCATTTGGGGGCACCTGGGTGGCTCAGTCGGTTAAGCCTCTGCCTTCGGCTCAGGTCATGATCCCAGGGTCCTGGGATCAAGCCTCTCATCGGGCTCTCTGCTCAGTGGGGAGACTGCTTCGCCCTCTTTCTCTCTGCCTGCCTCTCTGCCTACTTGTGATCTCTCTCTCTCTCTCTCTCAAATAAATAAATAAAATCTAAAAAAAATGCATTTGGCATTACAGTTCTACTGACTTCATAAAATGATTTGGAAAGTATTTCATCCTCCTGCTTTTTGAAAGAATTTATGTAAGGTAGGTATTATTTATCTCTTAAATATTTGGCAGAATTTATTAGTAAAATCCTCTGGTCCTAGTTTCTTTGCGGAAGATTTTCTTTTTTAATAAATTTAATAAATTTTAATAAATTTATTAATAAATTTATAAATTTATAAATAAATTTATAAATAAATTTAATAAATTCCATTTCTTTAATAGACACAATTCTATTTCTATTTCCTATTTTATTATTTTGTGTCAGTTTTGGTAAATTGTATTTTTCAAGGAATGTATTCATTTCTTCTAGTTCACGTCCACTTCTAGTCCAGTTCATGAATTTGTAGGCATGACGTTGTTCATAATATTCTCTTATTCTTTTAGTATTGTTGGGTTCTGTTGCAAAGCCCCTTTTTCATCCCTAATGTCACCAACTTGTTTTTATTTCTGTATTTTTAAAATTTTTTCTAAATAGGGCATATCAATTTTGTTAATGTTGTCAAAGAAGCACTGTTTGGCCTTACTAGTTTAAAAATTATTTTTCAATTTTGTTGATTTCTGGATTTAATTCTATAATTTCTTTTCTTCTACTTACTCTGAAGTTACTTTGCTCTACATTTTCTAGCTTCTTATGGTAGACCCTTAGGTAATTGATTAGAAATTTCTTTTCTGATAGAAGCATTTGAAGTTCTAAACTTCTCTCCAAGCTTAGCTATAGCCCAGAAATTTTTATTTTATTATTATTCAATTCCAAATCTTTTCTAATTTTTCTTGTGCTTAGTTCTTTGATTCATGAATTACTTGGCTCATTGGTCATCTGTATGCCTTCTTTGGTGAAGTGTCTATTTAGGTCTTTTGCCCATTTTTTTCTCAGAGAAGTGTTAACACAGTCCCCTACTAGCATGTGGGAAATTGCAGGGGTTAGCAATGGATGGGCCTTGCTCTAGGAAAACCACCTTTTAAACCATGGTGTCTCCTTTTCCAGGTAAGAGCTGTGTGTGTGTGTGTGTGTGTGTGTGTGTGTGTGTTGTCCATTTTAAAATCAGAGCTGTTTGGTTTTTTATTGCTGAGTTCTCAGCTATTAATTCTTCAATTCATTCTCTCTCTCTTGTCCTTCTGGAACTTGAATTGCACTTAGGTTAGGCTTTTTGATATTATCCCGTTGGTCCCTGGGTTATTATTTGGTTTTCATTTTCTCTATCCTTCAAATTAAATGATTTCTATTGATCCAGCCTCAAATTCACTTACCATTTTATTGTCATCTACATTCTGCTGTTAAGCCCAATCCACTCATTTTTTTGTGATAGGCGTCATGGTTTCCAATTGTAGAGTTTCCCTTGGTTCTTTCTGCCGTTTCTATTTCTCTGCTGAGGTTTCTTATCTCCTCATTCACTGTGACAATATTTTCCTTTATGTCAGGGGTCAGCAGGTGACAGTCTGTGGGCCTAATTTGCTATTCTTATAAACAAAACTTTACTGCAAGCCAGCCGCTCCCTTTGTTACATATTGTTTGTAACTGCTTTTGCAGTACAACTGCGGAGCTGAACAGTTAGAACAGAGATCCTGTGTGGGCCACAAAACAAAAGATACTTGCTATCTGAGCTTTTACAGAAAAAGGTGGGTGACTTCTGCTTTACATCATTGAGCATAGTTACAACTGCTTTAAAATTTTTCTCTGCTAGACAATATCTGAGTCATTTTAGGATTAATCTTTAAGGATAGTCTCCTTTCTTGAGAATTTGTCACTCCTTCCTGGTTTTTCATAGTGGAGCAACTTTTTCTTTTAATATAGACATTGGGGGCACCTGGGTGGCTCAGTGGGTTAAAGCCTCTGCCTTCGACTCAGGTCATGATCCTGGGGTCCTGGGATCGAGCCCCTCTCTGTGCTCAGCAGGGAGCCTGCTTCCTCCTCTCCCGGCCTGCCTCTCTGCCTACCTGTCAAATAAATAAACAAACAAAAAACCAAAAATCTTAATATAGACATTGAATGTTATGTTGTGGGGATCCTAAACTCTGTTCCAATCCTCCGAAGAGGGGTTTTGTTTTGTTTTGCTTTTGTTTTTTAATCATCTTAACTTTAAATGCTGTCTTTTTGGAAGGCAGCTCAAATCTCAGTTTGGTTCTTTATTTTTCGCTGAGCTACTCTGGGGATAAGCCAGAGACTGGGATTGGTTAACATACAGAATTTAGGGCTCCTTTTCTCTGGTTCCTCTTTTTTCTAGAATTCCTCCATCACTTGCAAGCAGCTATGGTTTGCCTGAACTCTGGGTTTTCAGGTCAGAACAACTGTAGGTTTACTATTGAAGTTTTAGCCCCCATGCAATATAGACAATATATGCTTACCCTTAAGCTAAAAGCTATAAAAACAGGAGATTCGTTGCAAGTTGGTCCTTCTCCCAGGTGTTGGCTGCCCTCCGAAGGTTGGCTGCCTGCTTTCCTTCTCTCTCTGATACTTTGTGGTCATTGCCTTTGTTTTGTTTTGTTTCTTTTGTTGACATTCAGAGTTTCTAGTTCTCTGAAGACAGGTCAGTTCCATTAGGAGCTTTGTTCTGCCACACCAGAGACAGAAACCCTTAAAATCCCTTTTAAGTTATAGATCTCATTTCTGTTTTTCCTTCCTTGTAATTTGCTTCATAATTGGAATAGTTTGTCCTATGAATGTCCTATGAATGGGGGGAAAGGATCCCCCCATTGTATATTTTCATATTGTATCACTGTCATGTAATTTTATTCTAAAAAAAAAAAAAAAAAAAGATGTCACCTTAGTTCTTCAGGTCCCTTCTACTGTTTTTGAAGAAGTAAAATGTTCCTGGCACTGGTGTATTCTTTTTGTGAGGTATTCCATTGACAGGATTTTCCATAATGTATCCATCCAGACTCCTGATGGTTGTTTCAAACAATGTGGCAATTTGTTGTCCTGGCACATCCTCCTTTATGCAAATATGTAACCATGTATGATGTAGTTTTGCTTAGTCAGATGGCACATGTGTTTATATTTTTATGGATATTGCCCTCTAAATTTATTCCTGTTTACCTTCCTAGGAGGCCTGGCTCCCCAAAGGTTTGTGCTATGTAATTACTTTTGAAAATGTGTGCATTAATTTCCATAACAAATTAACACAAGCTGGGAGGTTTCAAACAACAAAAATCCTTTCTCTCACACTTCTAGAGCTAGAAGTCTGAAATCAAGGTGTTAACAGGATTGCTTCTTACTGGAAACTGAGGGGAAAACTGTTTCATGCTTCTCTCCCCTGTCTGTGTGTCTCATTATCTTTGTTTTTCTGCCAGTCCCAGCTGGCAGTACTTCTGTGAAGATATTTTATTAGATCCACAATTTGCACACCTAATCTCTCCAGCAAAGGATTGTCCAGGCACACCCTGGTATTCTCTCACACTTTCTTATCTTTTAGATATGATGAGACTTCTCCAAACCTTTGAGTTCTGGTTCCTTTTTCGTGTTTAATAATTCCTTCTCCCATTTATCATTTTGCTCCTGCGTTTTCCTCATGTCAGGAAGGAGAAGCCAGGCTGCACTTTCCATATTTTGCTTGGACATTTCCTCACCCAAATAGCCAAGGTCATCCCTTGCAAATTCTACTTTCCACTTGACAGTAGAAGACAATTCTGCCAAGTTTCTGCCACTTTATAACAGACATCACTTTATCTCCAGGATCAATGACCTGCTCATTTCCTTTGAAACCTTACTAGGAAAATTTAACTTCATATCCCAGGCTGCCACGCCAATATTCTACTCATGATGACATGTGTATTCTCTAAAGACAACGGAAGCCTTCTCTCTAGCTTTCTTGCTTCTTTCAAGATCTTTCAGCCAAATTATCTTTCACATGTATATGGCTATCAGCAGTCTCTTCAAGGCAATTTAGCCTTTTTCTATCAAGGGTCTCAAAATTCTTCTAGCCTCTACCCATAACCCAATTCCAAAACCCCTTGTACGTTTTTGCATATTTGTTACAGCAGAACCCCACTTACAGTTACCAAAGTCTGTATTAGTTTCTTAGGGCTGCCATAACAAATTACCACTTAACAACAGAAATGTATTCTCCCACAGTTCTGGAGGCCAGAAGTCTGAAATCAAGGTATTGGCAGGGCTGTGCGCTCTCTCTCTCTCTCTCTCTCTCTCTCTCTCTCTGAAGGTTCTGGGGCGGGGGAGAAGCTTTCCTTGGTTCTTCGTACTTTCTGGTAGTTGTCAACCACCATTGGCATTCCTTGGCTTATAGCTACACCACTCCAACCTTTGCTTCTGTTTTCGTATGGTGTTCTTCCTGTGTGTCTCCAATCTCCCTCTGTCCTTATAGAGAGACTGGCCATTAGATTTAGGGCTCATCTTAATTTGATATGATCTCATCTTAATGGATCACATCTGTAAAGTCCTTATTTTCAAATAAGGCCACATGCAGAGGTCCTAGAGGTTAGGACTCCAAAACATCTTTGGGGTCGAGTAAGGGGGAACACGGTTCAACACACAATAAAACTCTCTAAGTCTTTGACAGGCTTTGTCTTTCTTCTGCAGCTGAGACCTTCATTTCTGGTGTGTGATTTCCTGATGCTGACAGCTGGGTGGACACAAACCTGGATATCACATTGCCTATTGGAAATTCTCTTCAGGACTCCAGGCTTTTCCTGCTAGCCTGGGCTCCCATCTCCATCTGGTGCCAAATAGCCATTTGTCCCAAACAGCATCCTGATTCCCTTTTTTTTTTTTTTGGTACCAACAATTTTGGGAATCTTATTTCTCCCTCAGTGCAGCCTTATTGGGAATATATGGCAATATAATATGCCATATAATTATGCATTCCCCTAGCTGTGGGGGGTCAGGTGAGTCAAGTTAAGCCAATCAGAATCTTTCTGCAGGGCTTTTGACACACATACACACACCCCCAGACCCCTGGATGATGGGAAAATAGATGGGGTAAAGTCAACTTTGTGTCAGGGTCTCCCATGCCATTCTCAGGTTTGGTGATTCATTAGAGGCACTCCCAGAACTCGGAAAAGCTGTAATACTCATGGTTACAGTTTATCATGATGAGAAGATACAGATTAAAACTAACAAAGGAAAAAGATACAATAGGGCAGAGTAGGGGAGAAACCAGGGGTGAGCTTCTAGTTGTCCTCTCCCAGGAGAGTTGTATGGATAGTGCTTAATTCTCCCACCACAATGTGTGACAACCACACAAAGTATTGCCAACCAGGAGAGCTCACCTGAACCCTGGGTTTTTATTGGCTGTTGGTCACATAGGCGTGGAGGGTCCACACCATAAACTTAGCTCCCCGTACTCCAGCCCCAACGCATTCAAAGGTCAAAATGATACAGTGTGGCCCAGGGCTTCCAGCAAATGAAAACGGGCATTAACCCTAAATCACATTGCCAACAGAAACTATGGGCATGACCAAGATTTTAGTTACCCAGGGCACTCTAACCAAGCAGGATATTTCAAGGACTCAAGGAGCTCCTGGAGCTGTCTCCCTGGAGCTCTTATGGTTCAGTCCTTCTTTTGGAATGTGTAGAATCTGAGTAACTCAAGTCTGCCAAGTTAACCCTTTATTTTGCCCACACTTATTCCTTGACACTCAAGGTTTTCTGAAAAGAGAGGGAATTTCAGCTGTGCTTCTAAGAAGGTAGATACCCTTTGTTACATGATTTTTTTCTCAGTAGGTGCCCATGGTTCTTGGTCACACCACTTTGGAGAATGAAGAGGTGGACTGGACAGAGTGGTGGGCAGCAAAGCAAGGTCTGTTGAGCGACAACAAAGTGATAGCACAACACTCCCAAGGAGGGAGGGGACCCTAGAGGGTTGCCACTGAGCTTTCTAAATCTAGGGGAGTTTATGGGCTTGTTGGTGTGCTGTTTTAATCTGATAAACCTTCCTTGCACCTGTCATCCAATCAGGTTTTTGTCCTGACCTATCGCAAGGGAAAGGGTGGAGGGCTCCTTCAGGGTGGTGTAAAATCCTTTTAAGAAGGGTTTCCTCTTAGGGTGGGGCCCCTTGTCCCTGCCTGCCTGCCTTCTAACTGTCCTTCATCACCTTAAGGGAGGTAGACCAGCTTGTCTGATTGGTGAGTTTGAGAAACAAAGTTGCACGTATTCACTCCTCTTGTAGTCACTCTTGCAACTCTGCCTGCTTGCTCTCTGCCATGTTATTTCTCAAACATGTGATACCTATTTCGGCCGGAGGGCCTCTGTCCTTGCTGTTTCTCTGCCAGAAATGTTCCTCTCCCACCTATTTTCATGGCTTCCTCTCTCCCCTCATTTGGGCTTTTCTAAACTTGGCAGGGGCTGGTGCACATTTCCATGATTATTCATAGCAGCAATCATTTCAGTGGGGATGAAGTCGAGAGGCTAATTTGATGACCAAGTCTTGGATGTAGTCCCCAGCTGTTCATTTCTAAGAGAAAAACTGAACGCAGCAACCTCACTGAAGGGCATGTAGAAGACTTGAATCAGGGGCAACCCTTTGAGGACCCCTCTCACTCCTGGGAGCTTTCCCTGAATCTTCATTTAATAAACTTCTTTGGCTGTACTCACAAAAGAAAGAGAGAGCCACTATTTCCCAGGCCAGTTGGAGACTCTTCTGTTGGTTGTATCCCCAAAAATGATATGTACAAGTCTTAATCCCTGATATATGTGAGGGTCTTTGCAGATGCAATAAATTTATGAATGAAAATATACTGGATTAGAGTGGCCCTAATCCAGTGACTAGTGTCCTTTTAAGAAAAGAAAGCAAAGACACAGGTGCACAGAAGGGAGAAGGCCATCTGAAGATGGAGGCGGAGATTGGAGTGATGCATCTATAACCTGAGGGACACCAAGGGTCATGGAAATCACCAGATTGGAAGGACCACCGGAAGAGGCTCCTTCAGAGCCTCCAGTGGGAATCAACATTGCTGACACCTTTATTTCAGACTTCTAGCTGCAGAACTGTGAGAAAATATGTTTATGTTGTTGTAATTTTGAGGTTCATAGTAGAAAAAGGCTAGATTGCCTTGGAGAGATTGATGATAGAAATATGCATGTTTAGAGATTCTAGTGAGAGCTCAGAAGAAAGTAAGGAGAGCTGTAGAGAAGGCTTCCATCATCCTAGAGAATATATGTATCATTGTGAACAGACCGTTGGTTCAACAGCCTGATGTGTGAATGTCAAAGGCACATGTGGTAAAGCCTTAGAAGGAAAGGATGAGCATGTTATCAGACATGGGAGGAAAGATAAGCCTTGGTAGAAGTGTCAGGAAGTTGACTGAATTGTGATCTGCTGTTGGGTGGACCTTGGGTATTTAGGTGAAGAGATTTCCAAAGTGTGGAAGGTACGGCCTGGTTTCTCTTTCCTACTTATAGTAAAATGGGAGAGGAAAGAGATAAATGGAGGAATGAATCATCAAGCAGAAAGGATCCAGAACTTGATGATTGCCCAGATTCTTAGCATATCCATATCGCAAAAGACACTAAGGCCTGCTCTGGAGAGAATGCCAAGGGTGTGTTTGGACAACGTGCGAGTCAGATTAAGTATGTGACTCATGAGTCCCATCAAGCATCTCAGCAGAAGCTAGAAAGAGAGCTGGATTGTCCAGGAACAATCTATGGCAAATCTTCATGTTTAATGATGTGGCTCCCCTTGATGTACAGAGGGACCCATAGTAATTTTGAGACGAATATAGCCCCCAAAACATTACCAGCTTTGACTGCAGAGGACGGTGACAGGATGACCTGAAAGAAGGCTGTTAGACTTCTGGAATTCTATAGGTAGTTACTGTCTGATAGAACTACTCAGCTTTAAGTACTCACTATCCTTCAGGAAAAGAGAAGGAAAAACTCCAGTGGTGGCTCAGACATTAGGGAGGCCGACGGGGCATTTGCCTCTGTGAGCCCAGAAGTAGGAGTCAGTGGAAGTACTGCAAGTCCAGAGGGTAAAGCATCAGGCCCTGGAAGATTATTCTTAGGCCTTAAACACAAATTGATTTCGCCTTGCTGGGGTTTGGCTTGCTTGGGACCCATGGTCCTTTCATCCCTTCCAATTTATCCCTTTGGGAATGGAAATGTTGATCCTATGCCTGGCCCACCTTTGTATTCTAGAAGCAGACAACCTATTTTCACAGACCTGTGGATGGAGAGGAATTCACTCCAGGATGGATCATACCCAGAGAGTCATCCATACCTGGTTTAGATGATTTAGGAGATGAGATTTTGGACTTTTTGAGTTGATGATATTTAGACGATATTTTGTAATTAGAGTTGATATTGGAATGTGTCAAGGCTTTTGGGGATGTAAAAATGGGGGTGAATATACTTTGCATATGAGAAGGGCATGAATTTGGAGCAGCTAGAGAGCAGACTGTTAGGGGTAGAAATGTGTCCCCCACCCCCAAAAGAGATGTTGAAGTCCTGTTGCTTTAAGCCAGCTAGTTTGTGGTAATTTGTTATGACAGCCCCCAGAAAACTACTGCAGTTGTCAACATGAAAAGAGTTGTCAGCAGGCCAGTCTACAGATAAGACCCAACGTAAAGCATGGGACACTGGTCCCTTAGATGAGAACTCCTAAGAGCAAGACAAAATTCTTAGTCCTAAAGAGCCTTGGTCCTGGGGCACCAGAAGCATTACCCACTGGGCTAACTGCATCCAAGGATGAAAATGGATTGTGGAAATGGAGAGATTATGACTTGCCTCCAATAGTCATCTACCCCCACTTCTGTAGCAGTAGAACTCTCAATCTTTAGCCTGGCACATGAGCACTCAGAAAACAGATTATATCCTAGTCTCTCTTATGAGTAGATGTTGCTATGTGACTGAATTAATGAGAGTAGATACAACATGTATTAGTGTCCTTTAAGGGGCAGGGCTAGGCTTTTTCCTCCCCTTTTCCCCTTTCTTTTTCCCAATGGCTGTAGTGGAGATGGCAGTCTGCCATCTTGTACTGTGCAGACCTGGGAATGGCCAAGGGATGGCTGAACAGAATGGGAGAAACTTGAATTTCTGGCCGTTGGAGCAGTCATACCAACCTTACAGTTCTTATACCCAGATCATTTTGAAATTAACTTAATTTTGTTCAAGCTTCTGTTGTTTTTGTTCCATGAGCCAAAATTACATTCTAACATATATTACCTATATAATATATCTAACATGGACCTAGAACTGGGGAATGAAATCAAGGCCAGGTAGCAGTGGCAGGGGTGGGGAATATAGGGGCGGCTCAGCCTGAAGGTGGAAGCAGGTAGGGGTAGAACTGGAGCACATGACTTCAGTCATAGGGAAGGATATCTGCAGGAGCTGGGAAAGCTGGCAGGTCTTACCTATTGACCTAAAAATACAAGTAACAGGCTGAAGTGTGTGAAATGCATTAAATAAGTGAAGCTGGGCTGGAGTTTAGCAGACTTGGACGTCTCTCCAGCAGCCACATGTTATGCCCTAGAAATTCACAGGTCATGTGGTCTTGTGTTTTCAAGCTGCAAGTCATGGGATGCCCGGGTGGCTCAGTGGGTTAAGTGTCTGCCTTCAGCTCAGGTCATGATCCCAGGGTCCTGGGATCAAGTCCTGCATCAGGCTCCTTGCTTCTTCCTCTGCCTGCTTCTTCCTCTGCCTGCTGCTCCCCTTCCTTGTGCTCTCTCTCTGACAAATAAATAAATAAAATCTTAAACAACAACAACAACAACAACACTGCAGGTCAAGACCAAACAATAGATAAGAAATAGATTTACAGACAAATCTTAATTAAACATAGGAGAATATACCAAAGAGTAGGATGAAGTGCTGTTTTGTGAAATAGTTATTTTGGTTATTATGTGTGTGTGTGTGTGTGTGTGTGTGTGTGTGTGTGTATTGTGTTGCTAAGAAAGCATGTTCTTTATTGTAGATCTGGTATTCAACGAAACCAAATCCCTGACTTCTCCAAAAGTGGTGTAGCCCTTATGAAAGAATCAGTGCAGTGGTGCCTGGGTGGCTCAGTTGGTTAAATACCTGCCTTCAGCTCAGGTCATGATCCCAGGGTCCTGGGATCGAGTCCTGCATCAGGCTCCCTGCTCAGCAGGGAGACTGCTTCTCCCTCTCCCTCTGCCTGCCGTTCAGCCTATTTGTGCTCTCTAACTCTGTCAAATAAATAAATAAAATCTTTATTTAAAAAAAAAGGAAAGGGTCAGTGCATTTATATTAGTAAGAATATGTGCCCCCGTTCAAATCTCAGCTCTGCACTTATTGGTCGTTGGATATTGGGATGCTGTGGACCTCAATTTCCTCATCTGTGTTATAGGATAATCAGAGTACCCGCTTTGTAGTATTAATTACTGTGAGGATTAAATGAGAGAACATCTGTAAAGCATGGTACTTGGCATATGGTGGGCTTATCTTCCACTTCCTCCTCATTATTGTCATTAGTCAAAGTGGTTGTTAATTGTTATGGCTATCAGTTGGACCTTAAACTGGTAAGGAATAAGCATTTTCCTTCTAGAGATTGAGAATGTAAAATATATAAAATGAAAACTGTAAACTTGCGTTTGGAATTAAAAGGCTTATATTACCTTTTGCTGCAAACTGGAGCCTTAAGGAGCTTGCTGGCCAGTCCCCTCACCTTACAGGAGGCCTAGACAGGGAAAGAGATCTTCCCCACCCATGAGTTAAGGCTCACCACAATTGAGAATAGATTTGTATCCTGAGGTCCTCCTTACAACTTTCTCCAGGGACCCCTCCCCATCTCAGCCCTGAGCATTGTCTCTTGACCCTGATCAGTTACTATCCATATCATCTGCATCCCTGGACAATTTCTGTTACTTTGTGCCCCCACACAGCTGACTTGCCAGCTCCTGTCTTAGTTTGGGACCAGGCTATGGGCTGTTTGTACCCTTCGGACGTATTCCAGGACCCTGTCCAAAAGCATGGTCCACTCATAGCCTCACAAATCGATCCTGTTTGTTTCACCTGGCCACTTGCCATTCCACATTTGTGAGAGCACACAGAGATGAAGAGCTTATTAGTAGCTATAAAGTCTCCTTTTTTCTCTTATATCCAGTAAGTATTCCCAAGGATTCTCTGGCAGCTTATTTCTGGGGAAAATGCCACTTGACATCCCCATCAGTTAGCTGGTCTGGAAGGAGAGTATATTAGTTTTCTGTGGGCTGATTTTTAGTACTAAAATCTAGTGACTTAAAACACAAGTTAATCCCCTAGAGAATATTTCTGGAGGCCAGAAGTCTGAACTGGGTTTCACCGGGCTAAAGCCATGGTGTTGGCAGGGCTGACTCTTTCTAGAGGCTCTAGGGGGGAATTTGTGTCCTTGCTTTTCAGCTTCTAGTAACCGACTGCACCCCTTGGCTCATCATCACAATTTCTTCCATCATACTATCTCCTACTACTAACTGACTCTCCTGCTTCCCCCTTATAAGGACTCTGGTGAGTCCTTGGACTCACCTGGGTAATCCAGAATCCTCTTCCATCTCAAGGCCCTACAGATTAAAATATGAATGTCTTTGGGGGTTGTTATTCAGCTCATCATTTTGGTGCACTTTGGAGTTCCAGGAACTAGTGAGAATTCTTGCCCTTTTCCTACTACCTTTGCTTTCTGAGTTCTTTCTTTGAAAGGGAGACAAATAATACCTATAATTTCATTAAACAAAATTAAGTGAGATGATATCTATAAATACGCAGCCCAGTATCTGGCACACATCAGGCCCTGACACATATTGGGTTTCCTTCATCTCCACATCCTTTTGTGGCTTCCAAACTGACCACTTCCCAAGCCTGCAGCCTATTTCAGTGTGGGAGGCAGCCTGATGATGCCATTGGTACTGGCCTCACCTGGCAATCCCTGGTGTCTTAGCAGGGCTCTGCACACAGAAAGGCACTATTATTGTTTGTTGAATCAAACTTCAAGTAGAAAGGCTGGGAAGATGGCAGAGTAGGAGGACCCTAAGTTTGCCTCATCCTATGAACACAAGTAGATAACACTCACTGCAAAAATAGCCCACAAAATGAGCTGAAGAACAAATTCTATAACCAAAGGTAGAAAAGAGACCACACTGAAGAAAGTAGGAGGGGGAACGATGTGGTTTGGGAGTTGAAAGGATCATGACTGTGCATGGTCAGGAGAGAGCAAGAGTCAGGAGAAAGGCAAGAAACAGACTATCACACAGGAAAAATGAATCCCCATAATATTTGGATTTGAAAGCAAGAGGGGCCAAATCTTCTGAGGGGGCTTAAAGCCTGGAATTTAAAAATCAGCGGACTTGGCTGTGGGAGAGCTGGGAGGGCCATCAGGAAGCTGAGTCCCTGCCCTTAAAGTGACAGCACAACAAACAGCCTGTGGAGATAAAGCATGGAAGCCGTAGTTTGAAAAATGCCTGTGGCCCCTGAGAGGGATAATGATTTATTCATCTCAGAGTATGGCCTAGAGAGTCAGGAATCATGGAGAGAACCTTCCAGGAACAAAGGAGCTGGCAGGCACCATTTCCCTCCCTAGTCACTCAGCATAAACACCCAGCTACCTGCAGGAACCAGCAGTGCCAATACTTGCTAACTAACTCATTTATATAAACCAACCCCATGGGATGGGCAGATCTGCCCTTTCTACTCAAGTTTGTCTAAGGCGTAAAGTTGCAGGCCCCCACCCCAAGAAGACCTGCAAACCCCACCAACACCTTGTCTCTTGACCCATGCCTTTTGTGGGGTCTCCCTTCTGGCAGTGATGGTTCCAGGTCTTATTTTGAAGGCAGATCAGTTCATACCCTGTTAAAAGACACCCCACCCAGGCAGGGAGCAAACACTGCCTAAAACAGGCGAAGAGAACCTCTTCAGACAACTGGATTGGAAGAAAAAGCAGCCAGGACTCAACAGCAGGGGACATGCACACACATAGGAGGCAGTCTATATGTGTGTCTCTTACACAGGTCCTGGGGCAGACGAGACACTGCACTGCAGGGCCCTACAGGACCTCTTCTTCATAACATCATTACCTTCAAGAGCAGGAGATGTAACTGACTTTTCTAACACAGAGGAACAGACACAGAGAATTAGACAGAAGAATATGTTTCAAATGAAAGAACAGGACAAAACCACAGCAAGAGACCTAACTGGAATGCATATAAGATATGCTGGATAGAGAATTTAAAGTAACGATCATAAACATACTCACTGGACTTTAGAAAAGAGTGGAGGACATCAGTGAGAGCCTTAACAAAGAGATTAAAAAAGAACCAATCAGAGATGAAGAACACAATAAATGAAATTAGAAATACACTCAATGGAATAAATGTCAGGCTAGAAGAAGCAGAAGAATGAATAAAAGAACCGGAATACAGAGTAATGGCAAGTAATCAAGCTGAGCAAATGAAAGAAAAAAGAATTGGGCAAAATG
Source organism: Mellivora capensis (assembly GCA_004024625.1). Lineage (NCBI taxonomy): Eukaryota > Metazoa > Chordata > Mammalia > Carnivora > Mustelidae > Mellivora > Mellivora capensis. Next base: position 176,341 of record PISX010000369.1, read on the forward strand.
ACAACAGACTTAGGGAATTCAACAACATCATCAAGCCTAAAAACATTTGCATTATAGGGATCCCAGGTGAAGGAAAAGAAAGAGAAAAAGGGGTAGAAAATTGATTTGAAGAAATAAGAGGTGAAAAATTCCCTAATCTGAGGAAGGAAACAGATATCCAGATCCAGGAGGCACAGATATTCCCCACCCCACCCCCAAAAATTAACCAAAGGCTGTCCACACCAAGACACATAGCAATTAAAAGAACAAAAAGTAGTGATTAAAAAACATTTTTTAAAGCAGGAAGAGAAAAGAAGACAGTTACATATAAGAGAAACTCCATAAGGCTAGCAGTGTATTTTTAGCAGAAACTCTGCAGGTGCAGAGAGAGTGGCATGATGTATTTAAAGAGCTGAGTGGGAAAACTCTGTAGTCAAGAATACTTTACCCAGCAAGGCTATCTTTCAGAACAGACAGAGAGATAAAGACTTTCCCAGACAAACAAGAGCTAAAGGAATTCATTACAACTAAACCAGCCCTACAACAAATGTTAAAGGAGACTCTTTGAGTGGAAAGGAAAGACTATAAGTGAGAGTATAAAAAGTTGGAAGCACAAAAGCAGTAAAAATAAGTATATCTGTGACGTGGAAGGGAGAGGAACAAAGAATGGTTTCAAACCTAAGGAACCATCAACTTAATATATGCTGCTATATGCAGAAGATATAATATATAGATGTAATGGTAACCACAGATCAAAACCCAGTAACAGATATGCAAAGAATAAATAGAAAGGAATCCAGTATATTACTAAAGAAGACCAACAAACCATGAAAGAGAAGAAGAGAAGAAAGGATCAGAGAAAATGTATAGAAACTATTACAAAACACATAATATAAAAGGGCAATAAATATACATCTACCAACAATTACTTTGAGTATAAGTGAACTAGACACTCCAATCCAAAGACATAGGGCGACAGAGTGGATACAAAAACACAATCCATCTATATGTCTTCCTATAAGAGACTCAAATCAGACCTAAAGACACTTGCACACTGAAAGTGAGGGAATGGAGTATCATTTATTATGCAAGTAGATGTCAAAAGAAAGCAGAGTAGTAGGGGCGCCTGGGTGGCTCAGTGGGTTAAAGCCTCTGCTTTCGGCTCAGGTCATGATCCCAGGGTCCTGGGATCGAGCCCCACATCAAGCTCTCTGCTACGTGGAGAGCCTGCTTTCTCCTCTCTCCCTGCCTGCCTCTCTTGCCTACTTGTAATCTCTGTCTGTCAAATAGATAAATAAAATCTTAAAAAAAAAAAAAAAGAAAGCAGAATAGCAATACTTACATCAGACAGAATGGATTTCAAAACAGACAGTAACAAAAGATGAAGAAGGACACTACATAATAGTAAAGGGGATAAGCTAACAAGAAGATATAACAATTGTAAATATTTATACACCTAACATGGGAGCACCCAAGTGCATAAAACAGTTAATAAGACACACAAAGGAATTACTCAGTAGTAGGACAATAATAGTAGGGGCTTTAACATCCCAAATAACATCAATGGACAGATTATCAGGACAGAAAGTCAATAAGAAAACAGGGACTTTAAAGGTTACTCTGCACTAGATGGACTTAACAGACATACTCAGAACATTCCATCCTAAAACAGCAGAATGCACATTCTTTTCAACTGCACATGAGACATTCTTCAGAACAGATCACATATAGGCCATGAAACAAGTTTCAACAAATTAAAAAGATCAAAGTAATACCATGCATATTTCCTGACCACAATGCTATGAAACTAGAAATCAACCACAGGAAAGATCTGGAAAGAAGACAAATACATGGAGGTTAAATCATACGCTACCAATAATGAATGCATCAGTGAAGAAATAAAAAGTTACAAGGAAACAAATGAAATGAAAACATAACAATCCAAAATCTGCAAGATGCAGCAAAAGCAGTTCTAGGAGGAAAGTTTATAGCAATAAAGTCTACCTCGAGAAGTAAGAAAAATATCAAATAAACAACTTAACCCTACACCTGAAGGAGCTAGAAAAAGAACAAACAATACCCAAAACCAGTAGAAGGAAGGAAATAATACAGATTAGAGCAGACATAAATGATATAGAAACTATAAAAAACAACAAAAAAGACCAATGAAACCAAGAGCCGATTCTTTGAAAAGATCAACAAAATTGATAACCCTTTAATCAGACTCGAAACAAAACTGAGGAGGATTCAAGTAAACAAAATCACAAATGAAAGAGGACAAATAACAACCAACAAGAGAATATTGTCACAAATTATATACCAATAGCTTGGACAACATAGGAGGAGTGGATAAATTTCTGGAAAGAGATAACTTCCCAAAACTAAATCCAGAAGAAATAGAAAATTTGGACAGATTGATTATCAGTAATGAAGTTGAATCAGTCATCAAAAAACTCCTAACAGAAATAAAGTCCAGGACCAAACAGCTTCACGGGTGAAATCTAGCAAACATTTAAAGAAGAGTTAATACCTAGTCTTCTTAAACTATTCCAAAAATAGACAAGGAAAGAAAACTTCCAAATTCATTCTATGAGGCCAGCATTAACCTGGTACCAAAACTAGATAAAGACACCACAAAAAAAGAGAATTACAGGCCGGTATCTTTGAAGAACACAGAGGCAAAAATCCTCAACAAAATACTAGAAATGGAATCCAACAATACATTAAAGAAATCATTCACCTTTTAGTCAGAAGGGCAAAAATAAACACAAGAAACAAAGGAGTTGGAGAGGATGTGGAGAAAAAGGAACTCTCTTGTACTGCTGATGGGAATGCAAATTGGTGCAGCCACTCTGGAAAATAGTATAGAGGTTTCTTAAGAAGTTGAAAATAGGGGCACCTGGGTGGCTCAGTGGGTTAAAGTCTCTGCCTTTATCGGCTCAGGTCATGATCCTGGGGTCCTGGGATCGAGCCCTGTATCCAGTCCTGGGATCGAGCCCCACATCAGGCTCTCTGCTCAGCGGGGAGCCTGCTTCCTCCTCTCTCTCTGCCTGACTCTCTGCCGACTTGTGATCTCTGTCTGTCAAGTAAATAAAATCTTAAAAAAAAACAAAACACCAAGTTGAAAATAGAACTACCTTATGATCCAGTAATCACACTACTGGGTATTTCCAAAAAAAAAAAAAAAAAAAATCAAACACTAGGAACACCTGGGTGGCTCAGTCAGTTAAACACCTGCCTTCAGCTCAGTTCGTGATCCCAGGGTTCTGGGATCAAGTCCAACATCGGAGTTCTTGCTCAGCAGGGAGTCTCCTTCTCTCTCTGCCTGCCACTCCCCCTGCTTGTGCTCTCTCTCTCACAAATAAATTTTTAAAAAAATCAAAAACACTAATTCAAAGGAATACATGCACCCCTACATTTGCTGCATTATTTACAATAGGCAAATTATGGAAGCAGCCCTAGTGTCCTTCAATAGATAAATGGATAAAGAAGATGTGGTGTATGTACAATGGAAAATTATTCAGCCATAAGAAGAATGAAATCTTGCTATTTGCAAAAACATGGATGGAGCTAGAGAGTAGAATGCTAAGTGGAATGTCAGATAAAGACAAATAGCATATGATTTCACTCATATGTGGAATTTAAGAAACAAATGAGTGAAGGAAGAAGAGAGACAGAGAGACAACAAAGAAACAGACTTCACTGTAGAGAATAAACTGACAGTGACCAGAGGGGAAGTGGGTGGGGGGATGGGTGAAGCAGGTGACGGGGACTGAGGACACTTAGCACAATGAGCACTGAGTAATGTAGAGAAATGCTGAATCACTATATCATACACCCGAAACTCATGTAACACTGCATGTTAACTATGCCAGAATTAAAATTAAAAACTTAATAAAAATAGTGTCCCTTTAAAAAATAAATAAAAATAATGAAAAAATTTTCAGAAGTTTTAAGAATGAACAACAGTCATGCATTCATTCAACAAACATTATCTAAGGTCTATGAACTAGCAGGAGTAAGTGCTTTTGAACCACAGTGACATATTAAGGTGATTTGAGGTGCTTAAAAAATATATGCATGCCTCTTTCTTGCCCCAAAACGACTAAAAGGAGTTTGAAGGGCATGGGGTGGGGACATGAGTCCTTCATTAAAAAGTTCCCTGGTGATCTTGAAGAGAAGCGGGAGCTGCAGACAGCTGGTCTGCACCAGGACTCCCACTCTGTGCTCTCCTATCCTCACAGAAGGGGACACAGAGGGGCGCCTGGGTGGCTCAGCGGGTTAAAGCCTCTGCCTTCGGCTCAGGTCATGATCCCAGGGATGGAGCCCCACATCAGGCTCTCTGCTCAGCAGGGAACCTGCTTCCCCCCTCTCTCTGTCTGCCTTTCTGCCTATTTGTGATCTCTGTCTGTCAAATAAATAAATAAAATCTTAAAAAAAAAAAAAAGAAGGGGACACAGACCTTGAGAAAAGATCTGGTGCTAGGAACGAAATGAAGCGGGACACCATGCTGGGTGCCTGCTGGGGGCAGAGTGGCTTGTGCCACATGAGGTGTGCCTGCTGAGTATGCATCTGAGGGCTAGTAAAAAATGGAGGGGTGTGGCGAAGCGGGGTGGGAGAGGAACTAATGCAGCTCCCTTGAGGTGGGAGTGAGGCAGGCAGGGGTCACCGAGGACCCCCCCAAAGGACGTGGCAAGGCGTTTGGATTTTATTCCAAGGGCAACAGAAACTAATGGAGAGATGTGATTGATTTGTACATATCCAGGATTGCTCGTAATGGGAGCAAGAGGTTGGGTCACTGGCAGAGAACTCAGGACTAGGTGTTGGATGTGGAGGCAAAGAAAATAGATTTGTCTTTGAGGGAAGAGTGAGAAGGGCTTAATGATAGACAAAAAGGAAGAGGCACATGAAAGCACAGGGTGGGCTCCTCAGGCCCAAAGAAGAGCAGGGCAGGGGCTGGGAGGAGGAGGGGTCACAGGACTGGGAGAGAGGGTGCAAAGGGGAGGGGTGGGCAGGCCAGCTGCTGGGCAAGTGTAGTGATCCAGGCACAAGTATTTACTGAGTGTTGGGCACGGGTTAGGTCCTGGGTACACATCAGTTTAAAAAAAAAATCTTACCTGCAAGGAGCTTGCATCCTGGTACAGGGAGAGAGGAAAATCAACGTGATAAAAAAAAATAATAATAATGTGATATGCAAAACTATAAAACAGACTAAGAGGCATCTGAAATGCTGAGTGAGGAGATGTTTGCAATTTTAAGTAGAACAATCAAGAACTGCTCACTGACCAAGACTGGGTGAGGGAGCCAGCCATATCTGGGGAAGAACTGTCCAGGACTTCAACAGCAGATGCAAAGGTCCTGAGGCAGAAGTACTCCTGGTGTGTTAGAGGGCCTGGAAGGAGCTGAGGGTGGCTGGGGTGGAAGGGCAAGAAGACAGCAGGAGGAAAGAGATGTGGAGGGATGACACGTGGAAAAGATTTAACTTGTTTTCTTGCGTGTGTGGTAAAATACACAAAACGTACCATTTATCACTTTAGCCACTTTTATAATCTTAATGTAACACTTTAGAAATATGTTTTATTGAGACGAAACTCGTGTAACATAAAAATTAACCATTTGAAGTGTACCATTCAGCAACGTGACGTGCGTGCATACTGTCGTGTAATAACCATCCCCGTCTAGTTCCAGAACATTTTCGCCGTGCCAAACGGAACCCCCATTCCCCAAATCCCGGGAAGCAGTCACTCCCTGTTCTTCCCTCCTTGCAGCCCCTGGCAAGCACTAATCTACTTTCTAATCTACCTCTTCTGGACGTTTCACAGAAATGGAATCATATGATATGTGGTCTTTTGTGTCTGGCCTTTCTTAGCATAAAACTTCAGGCTTCACGAATGTTTTAGCATGGGTTAGAATTCAGGCCTTTTTATAGCTGAGTAATAGGCCATTGAGTAGATGTACCACAATTTTTTTGACTGGCCCATTGCTCTGTTACTGGACTTCGGTTGTTTCAAGGACCAAGCTTTGCTTCTGAGTGGGGTGTCAGCCACTCTCTGAGCAGAGGACAGGACCCAGATCCCTTTGACTGCTAGAGGAGAGCAGACAGGGAGGGACACCTGTTGGGGTTCAGAGCCATCAACCAAGGAAGAGGGTGGTGGGTTGGCCCAGAGTGCTAGCAGGAGAGGTGCTGCTGCACCCCCCACCCCACCACCACCCGCACCGCCTTCTGGAAGCCACAAAGGGCAGAAGGATGGAGGGCAGGGCGGGCACCCTGCCAACAAGCCCTTTCACACTCTCTGTGAGGCCTCTGTCAGTGGCCAGCTCTGCTCGCTGTCCTGCCAGGTGTCTAATGCGCCAGAAGACCACCTGGCTGTGGAGGAGAGATCGTCTTCGAACAATAGGGAGCAGTGGAAGACAAATGGAGGACAGAACCCTTTATCAACCAAGCAAGAAAACTCGGTGCCCTGAAAAGCACCTGTGCAGGAGAGAGATAAGAACCACAGGCTCCAGCCCCCATCCCAGAATCACCTGACTTGAGTGGTAAGGGGTGGCCAAGGGGTGGCCCTCCTCCTCCCGGCTCCGCAGCTGCCACCTGGACTGCAACAACCCTGAAAGCATCCATCAGAGCCACCACACGGCTCAGCTTTTATCATCTTTGGGGCTCAGGCATCCCAATGCCACAAGGACAGGCACTCCATGTAGGGCTCCGCCTTTGGGGATCCCAGCAGAAGTGAGCAGAGAGCTGTCTTCCCATTTCATCGGCACTCCTAGGTCGCTTGGAAAAACTTACAGCCCAGCACACAAAGGTGTCACAGGATGGCTGGATCCTGCTTCCCACTGAGCAACACTTCCCGTGCCACTATCCAAGTGTCAAGGAAAACACTGAGAAGGACTGCAGGGTGGACCGGGGATTGATTTCCTGATTTCCTGCCCGGTTGCCACTCATGGGGCTAGAGCCCAGGAAAGTGTGGGGTTTGCTGAATTTGGCCTTGATAGACACGTTCTTCCTCTATTCTTAGCCCTCTGCTCTTCTCAGTTGGAGAGGCAGCCACTCCTTCCTCCTCCCCTCTCTTGCCAGAAGCTGATGGGGTTAGCATGCTTAACGCAATCACTATTTGTTTTATTGTGGGACAATAACGGAATTAACAGGAAAAATGAAAATCAGGGCGAGACTCCACTTGTGGTCCACTATGTGGACAGAGCTGCAGGGCACCACGGGAAGTGAGGAGAGAGTAATGAGAGGGACTAAACATTTTAAACATTTAAACTAAACATTTTAATTTGGCTCAAACCATTTTTTGGGTTGAGGAACCCCTTCCCAAACCACAAGTATGGTATAGACTGCCCAGTGCGGCCAGGTGGTGGGGGGCACAGCGCAATGGCCCAATAGGAGCCGGGTCCCACGATACCCAGGGGCAGGGCATAAGTTAGGGGCTATGAAAGAATGTAACCTTCTCTCTCCCCTTTCTGCAGCTGGTGATCACCAGCCCAAACATCCCGCTCCTCCCTTATCCCATGACCCACTCCCTGCATGCCTGCACGTAGGGGAGAATGCAAGCTTGCTGCGAGATAGTTGCCATCCCTTTGTGCTTGTCCTTGCTTTTCTGATAAAAACAAAAACAAAACAAACAAACAAACAAACAAAAAAAAAACGATGCGCAGGATTCAGCTGATGCTTCTCTCCTAGGCAGCCCTGCCCCGTGGCTCAGAGTGGTGTCTGAGGACTTTATTTCAGTGCATGATGACAGGAAGAATTTTGCCTTGGGGATTGGATGGCATGTGACCTTGCGCAGGTGACCAAACTTGTCTAGTCCCAGGCCCTTCCATCCCAAAAGAGGGGTTAAGAGCACCTCCCTCACATGACCAAGATGATGCCCAGCACACAGTAGGTATGTAATCAATGCATTAGGAATGATGCCGTTCACTTCTATGCAATTCCACCTGGTCTGTGTCTCTGTGCTTCCAGATGGTTGAGCCAAATGCTGGCTCAAGTTTACCACGCGCTGGGCATGGCCCTAAATTCTTCACTCATTTATTTAATCCTCATGACAGGTCTTTGAGGTGGATGCTGTTGTCATCCCTGTGTTACAAATGAGGAAACTGAGGCACGATTAATTTGCTGGAAGTCACACGCCCATAAGGACTGGAGATGGGGTTGAACCTAGGTGGTCTGGCCCTAGACCTATGCCCTTACCCTGTATGCTCCGCTGCCTCTGCTCAGGATAGAGTGGGAAGTGGGGACAGAAAAAGGATCAGGTGAAAGCCCAGAGGGTAAGCAGCAACATGATAGGGACAGTAAAAGGAGACAAGGATTTTCTGGGTCATGCATTCAGTGACTGTATGTAAATGTGCCTTGGTGTGCACACACACAGACATATCTCCTTTCTCGGAAGGGGGCAGGGGAGCCTTAGGCACTTAGGGAAGAAGACGAGGCCAGCCCAGTGCTGAACTGTCCTTCCCTCCCTGGCTGCAAGGCTTATCGGTTTTCAAAAATGCCAGCCCCTCCCTGCAAGCCAAAGACAAGAAGAAACCACTTGTGAGGGACCATAAAGATGACATGGAGACAGGAGTATAAAACAGAAGAGAGAAAGGCAGAGAGGAGAGAAAGAGAGAGGAGGGGCTGGCTGCCTTGTGAAGGAAGAGCCATTGTCCCTCTGCCATCTCTTGGCAATGGACAAAGACACTGTTGCTAGGTCCAGCCCAGCGCGCTGTGTGTTCAGACTGGTAAAGGGGTCACAGCCCTGGGCAGAGGCAGGTCATGACACAACATGGGGTGGTCCCGTCACCAGATCCTGGAGACCAGCCAGGAGCTACAATTTGCTTTTTGGAGTCTCTAGCAGGCTGGTGAGCGACAGAACACAGTGGTCAAAAAGAACTTCTCACTAAGGAGATAAACATTCATCAAGTTCTGAATCGGCAGTTGCAATTTCTGACACAGACTATCATATTTTGCCCCTTTTAGAGATGTATACTCCCAGCTATCTTTTTTTAAAGATTTTATTTATTTATTTGTCAGAGAGAGAGGGAGAGAGAGCGAGCGAGCACAGGCAGACGGAGTGGCAGGCAGAGGCAGAGGGAGAAACAGGCTCCCCGCCCAGCAAGGAGCCCAATGTGGGACTCGATCCCAGGACGCTGGGATCATGACCTGAGCTGAAGGCAGCTGCTTAACCAACTGAGCCACCCAGGCATCCCCCAGCTATTTAAAAAAAAAAAAAAAAAAGATTTTATTTCTCTATTTGAGAGAGAGAGAGAGAGCATGACCGGGGGTGGGGGGAGTGGGGAGAGACAGAGACAGAGGGAGAAGCAGACCCCTCGCTGACATCGGACTCAATCCTGAGAACGCTGGGATCAAGACCTGAGCGGAAGGCAGAGGCTTAACCGACTGAGCCACCCGTGTGCACCTACTCCCAGATATTTTAGAAAAAAACCTTTCTTCTGCCCTTTCCTCTATACAGAGGAGATTTTAATAGCCAAGGCGATTTCAAGAGGTCCCAGTCTGCTAGGGCAAATGAGCAAGATTTTCATTTTGTGAAGCCGAATTAGCAACCAAACAACAAAAATGACAAGGGGCAATGAGGCATCAAGGGTGTGGCCAGAGCCACATTCTCACTTACTTCAGGATTCATTCAAATTTCATTCCATGCAAATGACACTCTCCACATTCACTGTGACTTTGAGCAAGTGACTTAAGTTCCATGAGGCTCAGTTTACTTAATCCTAAGAAAATGAGATAAAACCACACTATCTCATAGGCTGATGACAAGGTCAAAGGAGACCTGCGTGTAGAAGCCCTTTGAAATCTATAAAGGATACCACAGAAGGTTGGTAATATTTCTCTTCACTGCTTTTTTTTTTTTTTAAGATTTTATTTATTTAACAGATCACAAGTAGCCAGAGAGGCAGGCAGAGAGAGAGAGAGGAGGAAGCAGGCTCCCTGCTGAACAGAGAGCCCCATGCGGGGCTCGATCCCAGGACCCTGGGATCATGACCTGAGCCGAAGGCAGAGGCTTTAACCCACTGAGCCACCCAGGCGCCCCTCTTCACTGCTTTTTTTCCCGTTACTAGAAATTATTATCCCAAGTGATGTAGACCAATCTCTAATTTGGCAATTTGGATGACTCATTGCAGAAGAAATGATCTAATAATACATTTGTGTGATCAGAAATATTATTCAAAGCTTAGAAACAAAATGAAAGGGGGCACCTGGGTGGCTTAGTCAGTTAAGCGTCCGATTCTTGATTTTAGCTAAGGTCGTGATCTCAGGGTTGTGAGATCGAGCCCTGCCTAAGATTCTCTCTCGCCCTCGCCTTCTGCCCCTAAACACCCCTGCCCTGCTCTAGCGTGCATGTACGCATGGTCTGTCTCTCTCTCAAAAAAAAAAAAAAAAAAAGAAAGAAAGAAAGAAAGGAAGAAAGAAAGAAAGAAACAAAGTAAAAGATGACCGCATGACTTTTAATGTGCTAGACATCTGTTCTCTAAGGAAACATAGCTCTGCTTCTCCCACCAGATATGTTAGGAACCAGATATGTTACAATTTTCTAAGCTTAAAGATTACTGATAGAGAGTAGTAAGGTATGATGATTTTCTTTCATGACCAGCAGAAATGTCTACCCCAAAGCTTACAGTTGTACTTCCTTGGAGAACAGTGGTTCTCAAAAGCATCTGGGAACGTGTTAGAAATCAATTTTCTCAGGTCTCACTCCTAGGTCTCACTCCAGACCTAAGAATCACAAACTCTAGAGAAGCCCAGCATCCCAAGTTTCCTCTGTCGTATGCTCCAGTTTGAGAACCACTGCTCTAGGACATTAACCAAGTTTTAAAGTAATAATTAGAAAACCTTACCTCATTGTTCCCTTTTCTCCCACTGACCAAAAAAAATCCCATTTTCCCATGTCATCTTTTGACTTGTCTATACCTTCCTGTTGTTCCCTTGTTAATAAGTTAAATAAAACCTTACTGTGTGCTATTTTTATTGTCGTTAAATTGACATATTTGACATATAACCTTAGTTTTCAGTGTATAATAAAATGACTTGATGTAAGTATATAATGCAGGAGTATGATAATATGTTTCATGAATATCTATCACCATAAAAATTTGTCTACCCTCCATCCCCGATTCTGACAACTACCAGTCTAATCTCTGTATCTGAGTTTTTTGTTTTTTGTTTTTTTTTTAATTTTCTGTTTTTTTTTTCATTCCACATATAAATGAGATCATATGGTATTTGTCCTTTTTTACTTATTTCACTTAGCATAATGCCCTCAGGGTCCATCCATGTTATTGTAGATGACAGGATTTCCTTTTTTTTTTTTAAGATTTTATTTATTTATTTGACAGAGAGAGATCACAAGTAGGCAGAGAGGCAGGCAGAGTGAGAGGGGGGAGGCAGGCTCGCCGCTGAGCAGAGAGCCCGACGCGAGGCTCGATCCCAAGACCCTGGGATCATGACCTGAGCCGAAGGCAGAGACTTTAACCCACCGAGCCACGCAGGTGCCCCAGGATTTCCTTTTAAAGGGCTGAATAGTATTCCATTGAATGCAGCAAAAATGTGGCGCATCTCTATAAATATAATGGAATAATATTCAGCCATAAAAAAGAAATCCTGGGGCACCTGAGTGGCTCAGTCAGTTAAGCATGGCTTCAGTTCAGGTGGTGATCTCATGGGCCGTGGGATCCAGCCCCAGGACCCATGAGTCTCCTCGTGAGTCTCAACTTTTGCCCTCCCCCACTTGGGTGCATGCTCTCTCTCTAATAAATAAATAAATCTTTTTTTAAAAATAAAAAAAAGAAATCCTGACATTTGCAATACTTAAGTGTCTTTCGGTACTTTTTTTTCAATGTTGTTCCACTGCCTTCTGGCTTCCAAGTTGTCTGATTTTAAAAATACATCATTGTTCTCCTGTATATAATGTCTTATTTTTCTCAGATGCTATCAAGATTTCCTTTTTATTTGTTTTTAGTAAACTGTGTTGTGCCTCATCATGTTTTCTTCACATTTATTTTTTTTTGTTTCTATTTTATTTTTCTTTTAAGATTTTATGTATTTATTTGAGAGAGAGAGAGTGAGAGAGAGCATGAGAGGGGAGGAGGTCAGAGGGAGAAGCAGACACTCTGCCAAGCAGGGAGCTGGAAGTGGGGCTCAGTCCCAGGACTGGACCTGAACTGAAGGCAGACACTTAACTGACTAAGCCACCCAGGTGCCCCTTCACATTTATTTTACTTGGGATTCAATAGCAGTTTTGAATCTGTACATTTATATCCTTCACCAAACTGGGGAAAATTTCTGCCATGATTTCTTCAAATATATTTTCACTCTCATATTCTCCCACCTCTCCTTCTGGGACTTAAATCACACGTACTTCAGGCCTTTTGCTATTGTCTCACAGGTGTGTGAGGCTCTGTTCAGCTTTTCAATATTTTTTCTTTGTTCTGATTAGATCATTTCAATTGATCTATTTTCAGGTTTACTTAACAGTTCACTGCTGCTGTTTCCTGTCTTTTCAATCATTTCAAGGATATTGTCCTTTATTTCACCAAGCACAGTTATCATAGCCACTTTGAAGTCCTCACTTGCTAATATTATTTTTTTTTTAGATTTTATTTATTTATTTGACAGAGAGAGAGAGATCACAAGTAGGCAGAGAGGCAGGCAGAGAGAGAAGGAAGCAGGCTTCCTGCTGAGCAGAGGCTTGATTCCAAGACCCTGAGATCATGACCTGAACCGAAGGCAGAGGCTTAACCCATTGAACTACCCAGGCACCCTGACACCTGCTAATTTTAACACCTCATGCTTCTTGGGGTTGTTCACCGCTGGCTGTCTTATCTCTTGGCAATGAATCATATTTTCATATTTTTCTTCATATGTCAAATAATTTTGGATCATAACTTGAATGTTATAAATGTTCTATTTCTTAAGTATGGATTTTGTTAAATACCTCCAAAGTGAGTTGATATTTTTGTTTTTAAAGGCACTAACTTAGAATTTAACTCTTTCTTGGGCAGTAGCTTTAATATCTGCTCACTTTTTTTTTGTTCTACTTGAGCAGCCTGGAATTAGTCATGAGTGGCTAAGTGGTCAAGGTGTAGTTCATGCATAGACTCTGGGGCTCCCCTTCTCTCTCCTCACTTTTCAGTGGTTTATTCTGTACTCTTCTTCTGCTTCCTCAGTCCAGAAAGGGGGGTGGGTCTTTTGTCAGAGTTTTAGCCTCCCTACCTGGGTTTCTCCAAGTGTAACCGGCCCTCAGTCTATAGGCCATAAAAAATTAGGTTACTTCCTTTGGGCAAATCCTGTCTTCCAAGGGTCTGCTCCCTCCTGAATCTTCTTGATTTGGTTTATTCTCCAATGTTTTCAGGTGTTTGTTTTTGTATCCTGTACAGAGATTATAGTTGTTATCAGAGGGAGAATTCATGTAGGCTATTACTTGACCATCTTGGAAGCACAATTCCACGGGTATTTAAATTCCTTTAAGCTGGAAAACAAAAAATTAAAAAAATAGAGAGAGACTAACATTTTAGACTATGTTAGTCCCATGGATGGTAGGAAATACAGCTTAAGGCAAATCCCTCACCATGTCAATTATTTTTGAAAATTGGCCAACTCCTACTCATCCTTTTATGCTTGTGTAAGGCATACTAAACATTTCTGGATCCCCTCCACGATGACTGCCAGGCATACTAAACATGACTGGATCCCCTCCACTATGACATAGGGTAAATGTGTCTTGGAATGTTTTCATGTTACCTGGACTTGCCTTTATCTCTGCAATCTCATATTACTATAATTGCCTGCTACTGTTGCTACTTATCCCACTACTTTGTGGGCTTCTTTTTTTTTTTTCATTCAAGCAGAGTTGACACACAATGTTACATTAGTTTCCGGCATACAGCATAATGATTCCACAACTCTATCCATTATGATATGGTCACCATCAGTGTAGCTACCCTCTGTCACTATACTGACCCTATTACAATACCATTAACCATCCCTATGCTATAACTTTCATCCCCATGGCTTATCCATCCCATAACTGGAAGTCCATACCTCCCATTTTCTTTCACCCCTTTTTGCACATCCCCTCCCATCTCCCACTCTCTTCTGACAACCCCGAGATTATTGTCTGTGTTTATGGGTCTGTTTGTTTTTTTGTTTGTTTGTTTATTCATTTGGTTTTTTAGATTCCACATATAAGTGAAATCATATAGTATTTGTCTTTCTGTGTCTGACTTACTTCACTTAGCGTAATACCTTCTAGGTCCATCCATGCTGTGCCAAATGGCAAGCTCTTATCCTTTTTTTTTTTTTAAAGATTTTATTTATTTATTTGACAGAGACATAGCAAGAGAGGGAACATAAGCAGGGGGAGTGGGAGAGGAGGAAGCAGGCTTCCTGCTGATCAGGCAGACCATGTGGGGCTTGATGGCACCATCTTGGGATCGTGACCTGAGCCTAAGGCAGAGGCTTAAGGACTGAGCCACCCAGGCGTCCTCTAACTCTTCTTTATGGCCGTAATACTCTATTGTGTATATATACCACATCTTTATCCACTCATCATTCATCTTTATCCAATCAAGTATTGATTGACTTCTAGGTTGCTTCTTATCATGTCTATTATAAATAATGCTACAATAAGCAGAGGGGTGCATATATCCCCAAGTTAGTGTTATTTTCTTTGGGTAGATACCCAATACTGGGATTACTGGCTCATGTGGTATTTTTATTTTTAATGTTTAAGGTACCTCCATACTGTTTTCCACAGTGACTGCATCAACTGACATTCCACTCCGGGATTTTTTCTTATTGAAGTATAATTAGCATAAAATGTTATATTGGGGGCACCTGGGTGGCTCAGTGGATTAAGCCTCTGCCTTCAGCTCAGGTCATGATCCCAGGATCCTGGGATCCAGTCCCATGTCCGGCTCTCTGCTCGGCAGGGAGCCTGCTTCCTCCCTTCTCTCTCTTTGCCTGCTTCTCTGCCTACTTGTGATCGCTCTCTGTCAAATAAATAAAATCTTTTTTAAAAATGTTATATTAGTTTCACATGTACAATCCAATTACTCAACAATTCTATACATTTCTCAGTGCTCATCAGTTTAAGTATATTCTTATTCCCCTTTATTTCACCCATGCACCCAACCCACCTTCCCTCGGGCACCCGCCAGTTTGTTCTAAGAGTCTGGGGTTTTTCCCCCCTTTGTTCATTTGTTTCTTCAATTATGAGTGAGTGAAATCATATGGCATCTATTCTGGGTTCCCTACAGTAGGATACGGTCCTAATCATTCCCATGCCCAGCAACTCCCAAACAGGCCATAAAAACGGGAGAGGCCTGCAGAGTCCCAGATGAGGAGGGACTCCTGTCGCCAACAAAACTGACAGCGAACCAGCGCGGCACCGACTGGGGTGGGAAAGCCCAGGTTAGGTCTCGGCACCGACCGGGAGGCCCAGAGAGACTGCACGGATCTGCCAGGCCCGGCCCGTTGCTCCGCCTCTTTGCGGCAGAGCTCAGGCCGGTGCAAACCGGTTCAGTGCCCCGACGGACAGTCCGCGTCGCCCAATCCTCGGCTGCCCCCCGCCTCCGCAGTTCTCCGAGGGGACCGGGAAGGACAAGTGGCCAGCTTCCCGGGAGGCCGCTCTCAACTCGGCGGCCCGTACTGACAGCTAACGACGCCCGCTGGCTTAAGCGCGGGGGCGGGCCCCGGCCGGCTGCACGCCCCAGCCGTGCGCTGCGGCGCGGATCGCCCCGCAGCCCGCGGGCTCCGGGTTGGTGGGGGGCGGCGGGGCGGCGGGGCGGACCCGGGAGCGGCTGGAGGCTGCGCAGTGCGGCTCCCGCGGCCGGCCGGGGATGACGTAACCTCCGCCTGCGGCCTCCGCGCCCCGCCCCGCGCCGCGCTCCGCGAACCGGGCGAGCGCTGCGCGGGCGGCGCCTGCTTGGCCGCCGCCTCCCCCTGGGCGTCCGCGCAGCCGGGTCTTTGTCCGCTGGCCCCGCGGCCGCTCGAGCTTTGTTCCCCGAGCTCGTCGGCTGGGGCGCGCCGTCGAGCAGCCCCCCGCGCAGCGCTGGCGTCGTCCTCGTCCCCCTCGCCGCCCCCCGCGCGCGGCCGGGCCTTGCCCCCCATGGTCTCCCGGCCCGAGCCGGAGACCGAGGCCATGGACGCGGAGCTGGTGGTGACGCCGCCGGGGTGCTCGCACCTGAGCAGCTTCAAGGTGGACAACTGGAAGCAGAACCTGCGGGCCATCTACCAGTGCTTCGTGTGGAGCGGCACGGCGGAGGCTCGCAAGCGCAAGGTGCGACCCTCTCTCTCCCCTCGGGAAACTGCGGGCTGACCTAGGAGCCGGGGAGCAGCTCTTTTGCAGCGTTGCCCAGCAAGTGGGTGGGTGGGGGGCTCCTGGGCCCTGTTGGGGGCGAGGAGAAGTAAGGGGGGGCGTGTTAGCCTCCTGCGGACCCCTCCCGGGCTGCGCTCACCGCGGCGAGGGGGCGCCGAGAGGGCTCTTCTCCTTTCTTATTCCCTGCCCCCTTTCCTCCCCCTCCCCCTCCCCTTCGCTGCCTCGGTCCTCCCACGGCCTCTCCTCCCCTCCCCCGTCTTCCTCCCCCGCTCCACTGCGGAGGTGGGGACGGAGCAGGGGCGGGGTTTGGGGCGGGTCCAGTTCTGGGGGTGGGCAAGGGCGGCTCTAGGAAGGGGGAGGTTTTCTCCTCCCGGGTGGCGGTGGAAACCTGTTACGGAGGACGAAGGTGTCCGAGGTTCCAGCGCTAGGCCTCACCCAGGAACCCTCTGGAGCGGGGAAGGGCTCGGCGGGGGGCAGGGAATGGGGGCAATGAGAAGACTTAGGACAGAGAAAAGGGACAAAGACTCCGGGGCATGTTGAGTGGTCTGCTGTGGGTCCGTCCCCTGCCGCCATACTGAGCACCCATTAATCTGGAGTGTGAATGAAGGCTTCCCTGGGTCAGGGAAACCGAACCGTGTGTTGCGGCCGGGAGTTAGGGTGAAGCTACAACTGTGTGGTGCTTGGGCAGAGCACAGCACGGGCTCCAGGGTCTGCAGGAGCAAATGCAGCGAGATGGCATCGCCCCGCCTCATTTCAGATCCGGACGTGGGTGGAGGGGGTGAGAGGTGCTGAGTAGTTGGAAATGGAGCAAGTCGAGCCACTGTTAACACCTGTAACTGGGAAAGCCATTTGGGAAAGCCATTTTGTTACCAGCACGATGTGTTTTTGGAGAATTGCTTGTAGCTACGGAGGAGTGGATTTTTAACCCACTGAGTCACCCAGGCGCCCCATGGAGGAGTGGATTTTTTTTTTTTTTTTTTTGGTCAGAGAGAGAGCAAGCACAGGCAGACAGAGTGGCAGGCAGAGGCAGAGGGAGAAGCAGGCTCCCCGCCGAGCAGGGAGCCCGATGTGGGACTCGATCCCAGGACGCTGGGATCATGACCTGAGCCGAAGGCAGCCGCTTAACCAACTGAGCCACCCAGGCGTCCCGGAGGAGTGGATTTTTAAAAGATCGGTTTGATAGGAAGGTTGGACAGTGGAGTGCCTTCTCCAGTTATAAGGGTTTAGTAAGAAACTGATCCCCTCGTGAGACGTTGAGGAAATTACATTTAGTTAAGTTAAATTCTTAAATTACATTTAGGAAATTACATTTTCAGGTAAACGTCCCATTAAGCTTATTAATGATGTCGAAAGTAACGGTATTAATCTGAATCTTGTTAAAGTGTAACGCGATTTTGCAGTTCAGTGAGGCTGGAAGGTGTGTTACGCTCTTTCTACCTTGTAGCTTTTTTAACATTTTTTTTTTTTTTTTAACTAACATCCACTGAGATTGTAGAGATTGAGCAACCAATTTTCTTTCTTTTTATTAGTGATGGTGTTGGGAAGCATTACCTTTTAGAATGAACTAAAATCAGAGATGATTTCTGTTAAGATCAGAGGGAGATTCTTGCTAATGGAATTGTGTGGTCCTAAAAAAATACCCTGGCTGAAAGCCGTGGTCTTCGGGTGATAATCTTGTTACTGCTCCATGTCTTTAGTGCATTGGTTTAGCTTTATATGGTGTGTGTAAGAGTCCTCGCCTCATTGGATTCCTAACTTTAGGAATCCCCTGCTTTTTTCTTCTCTCTCCCCTCCCCTTCCCCTGTAAATTTTTAACAAAGCTGAAAGAGTCAAGTTTAACCCATTATTAACTTGTCTTTGTTCCTAAAGGAAGGAATCACTTTTTCCTTTGCTATAATGTCTTGAATTAATCCTTTTTAATCTCAGTTACTCAGTTTGGAAGCTGTTGAAGCACATCTCTGTTAATCACTTGTAGGAACTTGAGCTGTTGACAAGACAAGAGGTGGTGATAAATATTTACTTCAAACTTCAGATCTGTCAGTGTTGCAAAACGTTCTGGTGGTATACCAGGCAGGAATCCTAATGCCCTTCCTCTTCTCTGCTCCAGATTTTGGGGTGGGGGCGGGATTCTTGTATCACTTGGGTCCTGTGTAACTGTATGTCTAGCACTCTCTAGTGGCCCAGCCAAGGAAGAGCTGGTTTGACAAACGGTTTAACCCTGATGTTTAACAATGAACGATGCACGTTTCACGGAGCGCAGGATTCTCAGTAGATCTGTAGGCTTAGTATATTTTGGTTTTAACAATATGAAGTCTCTTATAAAAATATCTCAATTTAAGTTGTAATCCCGTAAATAAACAAAGGTGCCTTTTGAGGTTGAAGTCTCAGCGACAATGTAACCATAGGAATGAAGCCTTGGATAACAGGAGAGCTTTCTCTAAGTAGAAATGGGTTATGGGTTTTGTATCCACCTTTTCTTCTTTTGGTAGGCACTGAGTAAGAAGAACATGATCAGATTTGGTAACTTTCTGTCCAGTTTAGCCTTGAATCGCATGCAGTAAGACTTGGGTACTACTGAATGTAAAAATGTTCCTGTGTTCCCATGATTGAGGACTCAGTGCTGCCACTGTGGACCCTGTTCTTGCATGTGTTGAATATAGCAAATACTTTATCATTTTACGGTTTGTGTGTGAAAAAGAAACTGACAATGAAAACATCAAGGTTTTACAGTGCTATCCGTTATTATGACATAACAAAGTCTACATTGTATTGTGAACATAGAGATACTTGAAAGGACAGGAAATATTTTTTTTTAATTTTTAAAAAAATTTTTTTAAATTTATTTATTTATCAGAGAGAGAGGGAGAGAGAGCGAGCGAGCAAGCACAGGCAGACAGAGCTGCAGGCAGAGGCAGAGGGAGAAGCAGGCTCCCTGCCGAGCAAGGAGCCCGATGTGGGACTCGATCCCAGGACTCTGGGATCATGACCTGAGCCAAAGGCAGCTGCTTAACCAACTGAGCCACCCAGGTGTCCCAGGAAATATTTTTTAAATAAATAATCATTTCTCTCTTTTTTGAACTGTTTCTGTGACTCTAAAATTTTGCAGCAGCGTGTCCTCAAAGTACAGCCCTCTTGGAACACCTGGGTGGCTCAGTCAGTTAAGCGTCTGCCTTTGGCTCAGGTCATGATTCCAGGGTCCTGGGATCCAGTTCCACATGGGGCTCCTTTCTCAGCAGGGAGCCTGCCTCTCCCTCTGCTTGCCCCCCTCCTGCTTTTGTGTGCGCTCTTGCTCTCTCTCTGACAAATAAAGAAAATCTTAAAAAAACAAAAAAAACAACAAAAAAAAAACCCCACACAATCCTCTTTGTAGCTGTAGTAAGTACTTTTACAGATAAACTTTGACACAAATGAAGAAGAGTTGTCAAACCTCCTGTAATTTTGGATCATTGCGGATTCTGGTTTAGTTTGGTTAGTAATCTGGAGGACGGTAAACTGTCTTTGAAGGTTTCTATTTGGGGCCTAAAGCAAGCTTTTGGTTAGAAATTCTTGGGGAAATACTTTGTTTGAGAAAGGAGCTAGAGAGAAGGAAACTTACCTGGGAAATAATAAGTGAGAGAGGCCGGAGGGCTCTAACATCCAGTAGTCATACCTTACTTAGTCTAACATTTTGTTTGACCTTTGTGGTCTTTGCACACAGTTTTGTTTTGTTTTGTTTTTTTTTAAGATTTTATTTATTTATTTGACAGATCACAAGTAGGCAGAGAGGCAGGCAGAGAGAGGAGGAAGCAGATTCCCTGCTGAGCAGAGAGCCTGATATGGGGCTCCACCCCAGGACCCTGGGACCATGACCTGAGCCGAAGGCGCCACAATTTAAATGTGGAATGGGTACCCTTTGGAAGAAAGTGGAATGATCCCCTGTTTGTTTGGAACTCTCATTCTTTCTTCATCCCAGAGTCAGCTCTGAACCCTGGGTTTCTGTCTAGAGGAATGGAAATCATAATTGTCAAAAGGCAGTTAAATGGTAGGTGTCACACAGCCAGATAATAAATATCTGCCTTAAAATTTAGACTATTTGTAGATGCCCAGTGCTAATTCTTACATATAGGGTAATTAGAGCCTGAACACATACAGGAATGTGTAAATAAGTCTAGATGCTTGTCAGTCAGTCTTACTGAGGAAGAGTAAAATGCAAGAATGAATCTGTGTATTTAAAAAAAAAATTACAGAGGTGACAATATGAACTTTTTTTCTTAGAGATTTTATTTATTTGTCAGAGAGCGAGAGCGCACAAGCAGGCAGAGTGGCAGGCAGAGGGAGAAGCAGGCTCCCCGCTGAGCAGGGAGTGTGATGCGGGACTCCCATCCCTTGAGCTGAAGGCAGCCGCTCAACTGACTGAGCCACCCGGAGCTCCCAATATGAATATATTCTTAATGTGTAAATTAAAACACCTTACAGGCGCATAGAATGTATACAGTGAGTCTTTTCTGACCCCACACAACCACTGTTAAGATATGTTTGCTGCCTGGGTTTTCGAGATTTCTTTAAAAATTACAGGTTCACCTGGATGGCTCAGTTGGTTAAGCATCTGCCTTGGGCTCAGGTCAGGATCCCAGCATGTGGAACTGAGCCCTGCATTAGGCTCCTTGCTCAGGCGGGAGCTGCTTCTCCCTCTCCCTCTGCCTGCTACTCTGCCTACTTGTGGTGTGTCTCCCTCTCTCTCTGTGAAGTAAATAAATAAATCTTTTTTTTTTTTAAGATTTTATTTATTTGTCAGAGACAGAGGGAGAGAGAGAGAGCGAGCACAGGCAGACACAGAGTGGCAGGCAGAGGCAGAGGGAGAAGCAGGCTCCCTGCTGAGCAAGGAGCCCCATGTGGGACTCGATCCCAGGACTCTGGGATCATGACCTGAGCCAAAGGCAGCTGCTTAACCAACTAAGCCACCCAGGCGTCCCAATAAATGAGTCTTTTAAAAAAATTTAAAATCTGTGTATAAAGCAAAGTTACATGTTTCTGTTTAGTAAACATATGTGCTGTGTATCTTGTTTCCGTCTTTCACTTATTGCCCATGCATACAGATCTGTTGAGCTATGCCATTAATATTCCATTGGATGCAAACAGTACTGTGTATTTTCCCCTTCCTTTCAAGCTTTCAGCTTGGAGGATTTACTAACAGTTTGTAAAACTTAAGCTTGGTAATGAGTTTAAAGAAGGAATAATCTTCGGCAAGTCATTTTTATGTATGTTTTTGTTTGCTGAGGGATCGAAATGTGATTGGTCTACTTAACATCAAACCTGAGATGCCTTTAAAAAGTACACTTTTATTTATGGAAAAACGTGGGAAGGGAGGTGGCAAAAGGAGATAAGTACAAAAACTAAGTATGAAAGATAAAAGTTTATTTATTTTAAATATTTACTTATTTATTCATTTGAAAGCGAGAGGGGGAAAGGTCAGAGGGAGAAGCGGACTGACTCTGCTCAGCGGGGAGCCTGAAGTGGGCCTCAATCCTGGGCCTCCAGGTTCATGACCTGAGCCGAAGGCAGTCGCTTAACCCACTGAGCCACCAGGCGCCTGAAACATAAAAAGTTTAAGGTAGTATAATTCCGGAGAGTACAAGTGTAGTGCCCTTTCACTTTGAATCTTTACGACAAACGCAGATCACTAGCCAGTGGACGCTTGCCTCAGATGAGAGGAGCTCTTACCAGCAGGTTGTACGAGTGTGGCTCAGGTGTTGGGCTGTCCTGTGGAAACGGAAGTCATTGCAGCAGGAAAATGTCTGACTTCTCTTGAGTCAGTGGTACTTTGCCATGTGTTTCAGAAAAAGATATACTAGTCCAGGGTGTGCACTGGTCATGTCTTTTTTTTTTTTTTTAAGATTTTATTTATTTATTTGACAGAGATTACAAGTAGGCAAGAGAGGCAGGCAAGGGAGAGAGAGGAGGAAGCAGGCTCTTCGCAGTGCGAAGAGCCCGATGTGGGGCTCGATCCCAGGACCCTGGGATCATGACTTGAGCCGAAGGCAGCGGCTTTTACCCACTGAGCCACCCAGGCGCCCCTGGTCATGTCTTTTTAAAGTGCTTTTAGTTCTGGAGTCTAAGATCTATCCCTTCAGATCTGAATGAATCTCTTTGATTCATTTGAACTTTTTAGTAGAAATCATACTTGGGGAAAAACAGTTCTGCCGTTGGTGGCTTAGGCATCATACCTGGAGTGACAGGACACACTGGGAGATCGTGAACTGAGAACCGTTAGATGTTCACGTGTTGCTGGCTTCACCGTTGAGACAGGTTAGTCCTCATTGACTCAGCCTGGCACCTAACCATGACGTTGAGAATGCTGCTGAGCCCACTCTGGGTATTTTGTTTTCCTTCTTTCTTTCTTTCTTTTTTTTTTTTTTTAAGTTCAGTTCATTTTTGGGGTATGTCTTTTTTTTTTTTTTTTTAAGATTTTCATTTATTTATTTGACAGAGAGAGAGAGATAGATCACAAGTAGGCAGAGAGAGGGGGGAAGCAGGCTCCCTGCTGAGCAGAGAGCCCGATGTGGGACTCGATCCCAGGACCCTGAGATCATGACCTGAGCCAAAGACAGAGGCTTAACCTACTGAGCCACCCAGGTGCCCCAGTATGTCTTCTTTTTTAAAATACACTTTTTCCTTCAAGCTCTGTTCTCTTGAGGAATTAACTTCCGCTTTACTTATCAATGCCTTCAATCTCTCAGGTCCTTAGAGCAAGATACCATACAATTCATACTAAGCAGGGGACAGGTCATTCCAAGTAAAAGTCCAGAATGGAAAAAAATTTTTCTTTTGAGATAATCATAGATTGACGTGCTATTGTAACAAATAATTCATAGAGATTCCTGTACCCTTCACACAGTTTCCCCCAATGGTAACATCTTGCAGACTGTAAAAATATTAACAATGTCCGTCTTTGATAACAATGCACCCATTTTATTCAGACTACCCCTGCTCCTCCAGTTTCCCTGATTGTTAACCTCTTATTGTTACCGTGGTACCTTTTGTCACAACCAATGACAAAGCTCAATACATTGTTATTAACTGAAAGTCATACTTCATTCCGATCCCATTAGTTTTTCCCTGGTCTCCTTTTTCTCCGAATCCCATTCAGGATTCCACATTACATTTCGTAGTCATGTCTCCGTTGGCTCCTCTGGATTGTGACATTTTCTCACACTTGCCTTGTTTTTGATGACTTTAAAAGCTCTGAGGCATATTGCTCAGGTTTTTTTTATTTTTTATTTTATAGATTTATTTTATTTTTATTTTATAGAACACCCCTCAGTTCGGGCTTGTCTGATTTCCTCATGGTTCATAGCTGTGGTTATGGGTTTTGGGAAGACCAGAGAGGTGTTGTGCCCTTATCAAGCCCTGTCAAGTGTGATGGGGTCCACACCACTTAAAAATGTAGGTGCTAAGCTTGACCACGTGGCTGTCAGCCTGCTCGACAGTAACGTGACTGGTTTTCCCCTCCTTTCCATAGTGTCCTCTTAGGAGCAGAGTCACTTGCACAGGTCACGCTTAAGGAGTGGGCATTTGCGCTCTACCTCCTTGAGGCCAGGGTATCTACAGAAGTTATTTGGAATTTTTCTGTGGGAAATATTTGTCCTTTCTCACTCATTTAGTATTTATTCAGTGTTTTGTATTGGTATGGATTTACAGATATTTTATACTATGGGTTATAATCCAGTATTCTATTTTATTGCTCAGACTGTTCCAGCTTTAGCCGATGCGAGCTCTTCCAGTTGTCTTCTCTGTCACTCTGACATACCCTTACCAGTATTTGTTTGGTTTATTGTTATTTTTGAGGACATCCTTACGTTCTGGTACGGTGAGTTTCTAGGCTTATGTTGTATATTTTCTGCCCTGGCGTTAGAATCTGCCATTTCTCCAAGGGGCCTTTAGTTCCTTTTATTGGAGAATAGAGTTAGAATTTACGATTTGGGCCATGGCTGTACCTGTTGATACCAGTGATGTGGCTTCTCAGCCCTCAGGGGACAGAGCTAAGAAACAAACGTGTATATATGGGTTCATGGACACACATGTCCATGGTTGTTCGTCCCCAGCCTTATTAAACTAGACCAGAGTTCATAGTGATGTCTCCAACTCTAATCCAGTACTACGTGGATCATGCTAGCCTTCTCCTCTTGCTTACCTGTAGCTTCTCTGAAATTGCCCGCCATCCACGTACTTAGCTGTTTTATTTCAGTTTACTTGTATAGTGGTATAGGGACAAGGATAGTCTGCTGCTTGATGTGACACTTCCGCATATTGTCTATTCTGAATGAAAAGTTCCTTTAAAAAGGCCCATGAAAGAACACTCTGGCAGAGAGAGCGATTTTAGAACCGAGAAGGCTGTATAACCTTCATTACTTTTTACCAATTTCAGGCCTAGCCCCAAATCTGTGTTTAATTCCTTATTAATTGAAGCTCCTGAACATAAGTGTTGTCCTGTCAGTTCTACTCGGATTTATTGTCTTTCTGCCGGCTTTTATCATTTCTTTGGGTCTTAATGTCAGTATTGATCTCTGTGCGCACATAATTAAATTTTTTATTTCTAGTTTTTGCTTTTGTTAACCTCTGTCTCACATTGATTTAAACCTTAGGCCCCTTGGAAGAATCTTGAAGCGTAGAGGAAAAAGTTTCCCCTCCCAGCAGCGGTTTCACAACTGTTGCTCTTCCCCTCCTTGGGGAGCAGTGTTTGACCTGGCTTACATGTGGCTCCTTTTGCCTTTCGTTTTACACCTTACACTCATTTCCATGTTACTTAGGCATACTTGCCTCATACACTCTACATACATGGGCATTATCACATATGTTTATTTGTCATACAGTCAGATTTTTGGGTCATGGCCTGCTTTGCATTCTGGCATCTTCTGTCCGCCTAACCAGTTACTTATAGGTTTGCATATATTATGGCTTCCCTTTGTGTGGTGAAAGTTAAGAAGATTAAGTTAAACTCAGTGTTCAGCTACTGGAATGACCGACCTTAAACAGATATCTGAGGTTTGTTTCTTGCCACTCACCTTTATGTTGACGGATTCCTGCAGCAGAGAGTGAAATTAAGACAGAATCAGTAGCTTATCTTACTACTTATCAGCAGCTCTGGTAAAAAGACTTTGGGGAATAAAGTGGGAAAAAGTTAAAATGAGGGTTTAGGATAATCTGATCACTCCCTATGCACAGTTACAACTGACAGTTGGGAGGTGATGTAGAATTTAAATTGAGAATAGCCTAAGGGAAAGAAAAACTAGCCCAAGCCATTCAGTACCATGGGGATTTGCCCTTGTTTCTGCCCAAAAGTGTGACTCACCCAGATCCCCCCAGTCTCTCTTGAGTGTCTCTCATTTCTCACTTATGATAATAGTGCTTTATATTTACATAGCATTTTGTATTCTGTAAAGCATTTTTCATACATAATTTCACTTGATGTTGGTCCTCACGATACACGTTTTAAGTCGGTGTGGCAGGTAAGTCTCCTAACCTATATAAGGGCACTGATGGGGAACACCAGATCTGGGCCTTGAGATTAGGTTACTTTGAGCCTGCAGTTTGTGTTCCCACTGAATTATTCTGGAATGTTTTACAACATCACCAGGTAATTCTCTAATCTCGCAGACAACGACTATATGTTGTACAAATTAGACTCAACTCGGACACTTCCTGGAGACAGTGTAAGATTGTACAGGTTAACGCTTCTGATCCAGAGCACTGCTCCTGCTTCACACACCAGTCCCAAGTCCAGACTGGCACCTGTGCTTGCAACTGATTAGGACACCTTCCTCGGATTTGGTAGTTTGTTAAAATGGTTCACAAAACTAGGGCTTCTGCGTGGCTCAGTTGTTTGAGTGTCTGCCTTCGGCTGAGGTCATGATCTCAGGATCCTGGGATCGAGTCCCGCGTTGGGTTCCCTCCTCATTGGGAGTCTGCTTCTCCCTCTCGCTCTGCTCCTGCCTCCTCCCTGCTCATTCTCACTTGCTTGCTCTCTCAAATTAAAAAAAAAAAAAAAAGTTCACAAAACTCAGGGAAACATTTACTTAACGTTTACCAATTTATTGTAAAAGATACTATAAAGTATGAGACCAGCAGCCAGATGAAGAGGTACATAGGAAGGGGTCTGAGAGGGCCCTGGGTAAAGTTTCCCAGCAGCTTTGTTCCAGTGGAGTCAGGATGCACCACACTCCCAGTGCATATGAGGTAGAAAAGATGCTAGGGTTTGAAGCCAGTGGCCAAGAAAGAATTCTTGAAATGTCTTTGGGGCAGAGAGGTGATTTTAATTAAAGCACAGGGACAGGACAGAAAGAGCTGTGCTGGGGTCATGAGGAGTGGCCCATCATATACTTTCAAGGTAGGTGGGGGTTAGGGACAGCGTAAGTCTCTAAGGAATTTTGGAAGCAAGGTTTCTAGGACCTTGAGGGGTCTAGCTGTTGTTGGGAAAGGGTTATTTATTACTGTCTAATAAAACCTTAGTCTGGAGATCTTGCAGATGTAATATCTGTGCGTCATATGCTTGGGGGATGATTGCCAGTATATATTTTGGGGGGTAGAGATAAAGGAAATTTCCAAAGGAATTTTTAAAATTAATTAGTTAATTTGTTTTTAAAGATTTTATTTATTCATTTGAGAGAGACAGAGACAGCACAAGCAGGGGGAGAGACTGAGCGAGAGGGAGAAGTAGACTCCCTGCTGAGCAGGGACCCCCCCCAACCCCCCCCCCACACCATGTGACACAGGGCTTGATCCCAAGACCCCGGGATCATGACCTGAGCCAAAGGCAGACACCCGACTGAGCCACCCAGATGCCTGAGGAAATTTTTTTTGGAGAGTGGGTGTGCACTTACACATGAGCAGAGGGAAGAGGAGGGTCAGAGGGGGAAAAGGGAGAAGCAGACTCCCTGCTGAGCAGGGAGCACGACAGGGGGCTCCATTCCTGGACCCTGAGATCATGACCTGAGCTGAAAGCAGCTGATTAATCACCTGAGCCACCCAGGTACCCCCCAAAGGAATTTTTATATGTTAAAGTAGACTTAAAGGATCCTGGGGGTCAGGTGGCCTAAGATTGCCTTTTCCCCTAGCAAAGTATTAACATTGAGGCACCTGAGTTCCTAGAGGAGTGTCACTGTTTCAAGGATTTGTCAGTGGGCTGTGAAGTAGTAAGGAGATTTAATAATTTTTCTTCTGCCTTTGTTTCTTTCCCACATCACATGGATGCATTAACCAACCCAGAAGCCCTCTAAACCCTGTCCTTTAGCATTTTTACGAAGGCTTAATTATATAGTTCTGATCGATTAAGCAGACACTGATTAGACCATTACAGAGGCATGATCGATTAAATCACTGGCGACTGGTGGAGGTTGGAGTAGGGCTGAGAGTTATAGCCCTCTAATGGCCTGGTTTGTTCCCTGGCACCCTGACTCCATCCTGAGGTTCTCCAGAAGCTTTTCAAAAATCAACTCATTAACATAAGCTTCAGCAGGTTGAAAGGGACTTGTTTGAATAACAAAAGACACATTTATCAATAAGGTCACTTAAATTCCAAGGGTTTTAAGACCTTTGCTTTTGGAACTTGGAAGACCAAACTGTGTATTTCTTCCCTTGCAGTTGTCTCTCTGTCCCTTTTGTATCTGAGGGAGCAGAGATTCCGAGACCCAAGTGTGGCTTTCTGAGGTTGGGACATTTGAGGAGATTGTTTCATTTAAGTCTTTGCCTTTTAGTGCCTCAGTTCACGTGGAAAATAGAATACTTACTCCTGTCCCTTTGCTTATACCAGAGCCTGTGATGGTAGAAGAGTATTTTGAGCCCTTGAAAAAGTCACTGAAGAGAGTAAGAAACAGTTAAACTTACCTCCTTACAGTTGTCAGATGTTAATAGACTAGTGGTGGTGGGAAGTCGTCCATTAGCTGGCAAGGTGCTGTGTTGTGGTTGTCGCTTTCTTTAAGCTGAGCTCAAAATTCACTGTACAACTGAGTCATCCCAGACTTCATAGACCCTATCTGCCCCCGCCCCATCCTTCTTGGGGTGGGGAGGAGGGTATGAGAAGGAAGATCATAGAGATTAGGGTATCCAGGGAAATAGTATTAGGGCTGAATGAATGGACGGACTTTCTGTGCATTTCTTATACTATGTAAACTCAGAAGTGTTTTGTTTTTTAAGGATTTTATTTGTTTGACAGGAAGAGAGAGCACAAGTAGGCAGAGAGGCAGGCAGAGAGAGAGGGAGAAGCAGCCTCTCCGGCAAGCAGGGAGCCCTATATGGGGCTGGATCCCAGGACCCTGGGACCATGACCCAAGTGGAAGGCAGAGGCTTAACCCACTGAGCCACTCAGGCACCCCATTCTTTAAGTTTTTATTTAAAATCTAGTTAATATATACCATAATACTAATTTCAGATCTATAATACAGTGAGGCAGTCCTTCCATACAACTTCCATGCTTATCACAAGTGCCCCCCCCTTACTCCCCATACCCCCACTTCTGTCCCACTGGTAACCCCCCCCTTCCCCCCGTTTGTGCTCTGTACTTGTCTGTTTCTTGGTTTGCCTCTCCCCTGCCTTGTTCATTTGTTTTGTTTCTTAAATTCCACACAGGAGTGAAATCATAGGGTATTTGTCTTTTTTTGATTGACTTATTTCATTTAGCATAATCCTCTCTAGCTTTATCCACGGATGCAAAAAGAACTGTCAAATTATTGACCCCTGTCTGCTTTTCCTGTCAGTAAAATCCTAGCTGTGTTTAAGGATTTCCTTGCACGCTACTGAATCTACTTGAATTAATTTATGGGAGAAAGGGATTTAATACAGAAATCCTTGCAAGAGCTCCAGGTTCTTTCCCGGAACCCCTGCCAGCCTCCAGAATTCCGCTGCCTCTCCCGATCCAGGGCAGTGGCCAGTGTCGCCTCCCCAACAGGATGAACTGAGGAAGGAACCGTGGCACCCCTGTGCCTCTCCCTGGCCCGCTCAGACCAGTAGTGTCCATGGGTGTCCTAACCTTTTCAGTGTCAGTAGGAGTGGGTTAGAGTCCTACTAGCTAACGTGAACTCAGTATTCTTTCCTGCAGCTGCTTTAACAAGTGACCACAAACTGGGGGGGGTTAGAACAGATACTGGAGGTCAAAAGCCCACAAAAGCCCCTGGTGTTGGCAGGACCACACCATCCAGAGGCTCAAAGGGAGGAACAATTCTGGCCTGTACCAGCTCCAGCTCCCCACCTTCCAGTGTCTGCTTTCTTCACCTGGCCTTCATTCCTTTGTCCAGAGTTTTTGTGACCTTCCCAAGGACACTCAGGCTGGCATTTAGGGCCCACCTCCATAATCAAGTGTAATCTCATCTCAGCACCCATAACTTTATTACATATGCAGAATTTTCCACCTAAGGTAACATTCTCAGGTTCTGGAGATTAAGATGGGGACACACCTTTTGGGGAGCCGCGGTGAGCCCACTGGTAATCCCTAACACGTACAGGCACTGTCCTCAGTACACTGAAAAGCATCAGATCATTCAGTCCTGGTGGTAGCCTGTGTGAGGTGGAAAAGTCACCACACGGAGGCAGGGAAAATCACATAACTTGCTCGTATCTCACAGCGAGGGTGGTGGGAGCCGGAAGTGAACCACTCCTGTGCCCTTGAACCGATGTTGAGTGGGTCACGGATCAGCCACAGCTGCATGCAAGATCTTTAAAGAATTGACTGGGAGATGGCTGTGAGGAAAAAATGGACATCTACCTAATTATTTTCACTCATACTTGGCAGGACTAAGCACTTGCCTTCTGCAAATGTGGGTTCCGCGTCTGCTGCTTCTCTGGGTGTCCAGGGTAATGTCCAGCCGCTCTGGGTTCTGTGCTTCACCTTTGGGGTAAATGAATTCAGGACACAGATCTTATGGACTCCTCGAGTGAGTCAGTGATTGCTTGTTGTAGGATCTAGAGCTGTGCTGTCCTGCGCTCCAGGCACTAGCCACATATGTTGTTTGTAATGACTTTGAGTAGAATAAAAAACCCAGTTTCCTGGTTGCCTGCATTGCGTGACTTCTACCTGTAATGGACCATGCTGATACACATGACAAAAGACCGCATCAGAGACAGAGTCCAGCTCTCCGTGGTTAGTGTCTGGTTGGTTGGTGGGCTGCTGGATGACTGTTGGAGAATTGTCTCACAGCTGTTGCATCCGTCAGCTCAGTAACAGCCCTTCCGTGGCCAGCGCTCAGCCGCCTCCAGAAGAGCTTCCTCGGTGTTCTTTAGAGGTGTTGAACCTGGTCACCCAGAGGAGGAAGTGAGGTCCATCCTTACACGCTTTCCTCTTTGTTCTTCGGAAGAGCAGGTCTTCCGACTTGGAGTTAGTTCTCTTCTCCAGCTGAACTGAAGTCATACCCCTTGTACGAAACATTTGTCCTATAGAATTTCGTGGAATTTGAGCAGAAGTTGTGTACAGACTTCTCAGAGTTCTCTAGTCCTCCTCAATCAGGTGTGGTAGTTCTCCTTTTAAATTGCACAGCATTTGGTTTACGTCTCTCAGTATGACTCAGACCACATCTATTACCAGTGTGTTTACTATTTTGTGCTACGGCTTTTTATCCCTCCTGTTAAGGCATACTCCTGGTGAGTTTTTGTAAAGTGAACACACTCCTGTCCTTGAGGACTGCACCCAGCACTCCACGTGATGTCCCCTGCAAGCCCTTTCCTGCCGCCCCTCTCCCTCCCCTAACCCCGAGTGTCTACCTTCCGCCCTTTGCCTGCCTCAGTACTTCGTATCACCGAAACCTGCAGCACTTGCTTCTCTGTGGCTGGCTTCCTCTGTGTTCGCTTCTGGGATTCGTCCTACTGTGAGTTCCTTCACTAGTCCGGTCATTCCACTCACTGTCTATACCACGGTTTATTTTTTTTTGCTTCTGCGGAATATTTTTATTTTCAGGTTTGGGTATTACAGTTATGATACTTCTTTATGTGTCTTCTGGTGTCCTCAGTATACACACTTCTCTCATGTATGTCTGTTTCTTTGGGGGATGTTAAGGTTTGGATGAGGTGGTGCTAGTTGGCCAGAGTTCTCTGTTCTAAAGGTAACCTTTTCTCTTTTAATCTACAAAAGTAGCCTCCAGGGTGATACTTTGAAACTAAATATCCTCTGCTCCATTGTACAGACATACAGACATATGTAGACACATACACACATGTACACGTGCATATAAGAAATTTAATGTAATTTTATATAAGGTGGAATTCACATAAAAATTAACTTTGAAATGAACAATTCAAAAATAAATAAATAAAACGAACAAGTCACTGTGTTCATGATGTTGTACGATCATTACCCCACATCTGCCAAGTTTTTTTTTTTAAGATTTTATTTTTAACTGATCTCTACACCCAGCGTGGCGCTCAAACTCACAACCCTGAGATCCAGAGTGGCATGCTCCTCCGACTGAGCCAGCCAGGTGTCCCCAGGTCACTTTTATCTGTTCCCCATTCTCTCTCTCCTCAGTCCTTGGCAGCCTCTAATCTCTATTCTGTCTCTATGAAGAACTAATATTCTTTATATTTTATGTGAATGGAATCACACTACATGACTTTCACTAGCTTTGTAAAGTGAACACACTCCTGTCCTTGTGGACCGCACCCCGCACTCCACATGATGTGGAGTGTCAGCTGCTTTCACTAGCTTTATGTTCTCAAGGTTCATCTGTGTTGTAGCAGTTTCAGAACTTCATTCCTTTTTCTATGGCTGAGTAATACTCCGTTGTGTGGATATACTATATTTGTATATCCATTCATTCATTAATGGAAATTTGGGCTTTTTCTTCTCCCTTTTAACTATTGCGAATGACCCAGTACTTTTCTCTCTGTGGTTTTAGCATCTAGTGATGATTGCCTGAATCCATTATTAATGGTATTGATTAGAAAATGAAGATTTTGCATGTGTATTTTTGTCTTTCCTACTACATTGATTAGATGGAATTCTCTGGGGAAGAAGACCATTAAGACACTATGTGTGTTTGTGTAGTATTAGTATCAGAATGGACTTGAGAATTCTTTTCTATTCAGTATATAATCTATTCTTGTTACTCATTTTTATGGTCAAATTGTACCAGAATTGTCTAGTGGGAATCCCTTAAGTGGGCTCCCATTGTTCATCACGTGTCTCTCTCAATGTTGGACTGAGTGGCTTATAAGAGGTGTCCATTTATGTTCATTCTTGGATAGGAAGCATGAATTAGTTAACTAATTGTTTATGTCTAGGGTATGTGGTAGGTCGTTGGTGTTTATGGATAATAGATTCATGACCTGTATCCATGGTGAACGTGCCAGGGGAGTTCCAGTTGGTAAAATCTGATGTGTGCCTTAACATGAGTATTGAGCATGGGCCTTATTTATTTATTTTTAAAATTATTTTATTTATTTATTTGAGAGAGAGTGTGTGCATATGTACATGCATGCAGGGGGAGAGGGAGAGAGAGAATGCCAGGCAGATTCCACACCCAGTGCAGAGCCCAAGACAGGGTCGATCTCATGAGAGATCACGACCTGACCCAAAATCTAGAGTCAGATGCTTAACCAACTGAGCCACCCAGGTGCCCCAACCATGGGCTTTATTTAAATGAAAAATACCTAGCTGAAGTGTGAGTATGTGTGTGCATTTGTTTATATCTGAGGCGTTCTTCCCCTCGCCCGGTCGCATCAGGACATGATCAGTTTCTGTGTTTTCAGTTGGAGCTCTCTGCTTCCTTAAAATTGCTGCAGTGTTTGTGCAGCTGAGTTCTGGGGATCTTTTTCCTCAGACAGGTTTCTCTTTTATGAAATTCTGCACAAGAACAGGTGATATATTTTTACATTGAAAGTTCAGGGCTTAATTTTTATCTTTTTAAAAAACTTTATCTGGGTTTTGGGGTGCCTGGCTGGCTCTGTTGGTTGAGTGTCCAGATCTTGATTTCAGCTCTCGTCGTGAGATTGAGGACCAAGTCGGGCTCCGTGCTCAGGAGCATGAGCTTGAGTCTGCTTGAGGATTCTCTCCCTCTGCCCCTACCCCATTCTCTCTCTCTCTCTCTCTGAATAAATGTTTTTTAAAAAGTTTTTTTGTGTTTTAAGGCAAAATTGTGTTAGTTATGTAATTATGCAATAAGCTTATATTTTCAAGGTAATGGTACTCTGGAATTTTTTTGTTATAAAAATAGAATTGGATTTACTGTTTTAAGTGCATGGAGGAATTTTTTTTTAAGATTTTTTATTTATTTATTTGACAGAGAGAGAGAGATCACAAGTAGACAGAGAGGCAGGCAAAGAGAGAGGGAGACGCTGGCTCCCCGCTGAGCAGAGAGCCAGTTGTGGGGCTTGATCCCAGGACCCTGAGACCATGACCTGAGCCCAAGGCAGAGGCTTAACCCACTGAGCCACCCAGGTGCCCTATGGAGGAATTTTAAATATCAGTTTTTTAAAATATCCTGAGTGGTGGGGTGCCCAGGTGGCTTAGGTGGTTAGTGTCTGCCTTTGGCTCGGGTCATGATCCTAGCGTCCTGGGATGGAGTCTGCATGGGGTTGTTTGCTCCACAGGGAGCCTGCCTCTCCCTCCGCCTGCTGCTCCCCCTGCTTGTGCATGCTCTCTCTTTCTCTCTGGAATATAAATAAATAAAATCGTTAAAAATAATTAAAAATATCTTGAGTGATAAAAATAAAGGACACCCCTTAATCTTTCCCATTCTTTTGTGCCTGTAATTGTAGTGAATGGTAAATGGATTCTCACTCATGGTTATAGCTAAATCTCTAGGAATCTCTTGCTTACAGTATTTATAGCTAAAGGGAAATTTTTCCATGATGCCTGAAAGTATCATTTGCTTACATCAACTATAGCTGTATGTGCAATTTAAAAATGTCCCCTATATTCCTAAAAACAATTATGGTTACCTAATTTCTTTGATTTATCGTTAGAAGAATCAGTAGATGATGCAACTACTATTTCTACTATATAGATATAACTACTATGTCTCACACACACACACACACACACACAGGCTCAGTGGTCAAGCATATACACTAGTAACTTCCTTCAGATGTCAGAAGAGCCCAGAACCATCCGCAGCGGGCGGTCGTGAGCCTTGACTGGGGTGTGGCATCTTTCAGATGTGGCAGCTTTCAGCCCGCGGCCCCAGTGTCTAGTGCCTTCAGCGGGTAGTGTGGAGTGTGTGTGTCGGCAGCGCTCTCTGTCTTAACCTTCCCCTTCCCAGTGCCCAGTTTATTTCCTCCTGGCCCAGCTCCCTGCCCCCCCATCACAGAGGGAAATCCGACACCAGGGAGTCCTCTCAGAGGCCGGAAATTTGACGCCCGCAGGGAGTTTAGAGTTACTACTGCAGTGTCGAGGTCATATTGTGCTGGAAACAGTGGTGTTTTGGGGGTGATTTGGGTGTGTAAGAATTATCACTGCTCGCATTGGCTGAGATTACAAGTTTAGGTTTCTGTGGTCTAAGTCTTGGCAACAAAGTTTCTTATTATTCTGTATCACTTTGACTCATGTCCTCTCTACTGGTGGATGGATGGCTGCTGAGTTGGCTTTGGTAGTGGAATAGTGCAGTGATGTCCAGAGCAGGGGTGGCGAGGCTGCAAGTTGCTGGTCTGAAACGAGGACAGGAGCCAAGAGGGTTGGCGGCTCCCCGTCGGGACTCGGGTGGAGACTCCTTTGGCAAACCTCTGAGCAGCCTGCCGGGTTTGGTAGTTGAGGCTGTGGGCTGAGCTTTCTTACGTGGAGCTGCTAGTTTGGAGCTGAATGAGCTGGAGTACCCTTCGGAGCCAGAGCCGTTGAAAGGATTAGCGAGGTGACCTCTTGTTGAGTGAGGCTGATGATACCGAGATTTCACTTCCTCCCGTCGCAGTGTCCCTTACCGATCACTTTGCTTGGCCACTTTCTCTCCGAGGGCACCTGGTTTCTAATTCTCTGCTCTCAATTTCAGGCGAAGTCGTGCGTCTGTCACGTCTGCGGCGTCCACCTGAACAGGCTTCACTCCTGCCTGCACTGTGTCTTCTTCGGCTGCTTCACAAAGAAACACATCCACGAACACGCCAAGTCCAAGCGGCACAACCTGGGTGAGCCCCCTCCTCCTACGCATGTTCCTGGCGCAGCAGCCCCGGCCTGCCCTTCTGATCCCTGCCCTGGCGCTCTCATAGGCCCTCTTCCCGGGCCGCTGTGACGTCCCGGTGAAAGTCAGGGCCGCTGAAACACGTGGGACTCCCAGGGCCG
Source organism: Mellivora capensis (assembly GCA_004024625.1). NCBI lineage: Eukaryota > Metazoa > Chordata > Mammalia > Carnivora > Mustelidae > Mellivora > Mellivora capensis. The sequence continues at coordinate 211,864 of PISX010000369.1, forward strand.
ATGGACCTAGCTTGCTTTCAGGCATCGGAGTTGAAGTTCATGTTCTGTCTAAGTTGAAATGATAAACTACGAAGGCTCGCTGTTCCGGGTCTTTCTTTAATGCAGCCTCAGAACCATCTTTCCCCCTGAAAAGTATGGTTAGGTACTGATGAGCCGAAAATTTGCAAAGAAAGATCTTGGATGTAGTGTTGGGTTATTGATGTCGGCATGGACGATGACCCCGCCGAGTGGCTCTTATTGCTTTCTGTGATGGATTCTCACTGTTCTTGAGAACCCAGAGCCATGGAAAGGCTAACAGCAGGGTGGCGTCAAGATAAACTTACGTTTCTTATACTTAAAAGTTCCAACTGTCCGGCATTCTGGAAGTTACATAAAGCAAAGTTTTGTCCTTAGCTTTATTTCCGTGCTCCTTAAATGTTTCTCTCCTTCAGAATCATGTTTTAAGTGATGCGAGGTTCTTAGGCTGTCCTTAAGAAAATCCCTTCTGAAAGGTCCAGGCCAGAGAAACTTCATGGGGGCTCAGCGATTCCAGTTAAAGCTCTTTTCCGGCCTTTTTATTTATTTATTTTTAGATTTTATTTATTTATTTGACAGAGAACACAAGCAGGCAGAGAGGCAGGCAGAGAGAGACCGGGGGAAGCAGACTCTCTGCTGAGCAGGGAGCCGGATGCGGGGCTCGATCCCAGGACCCCGAGATCATGACCTGAGCCGAAGGCAGAGGCTTTAGCCCATTGAGCCACCCAGGCGCCCCTTTTCCGGCCTTTTTAAATAGTACAGACGGAATGTACTAACAGGGTCATCCCTCCCGGACGGCCCCACTTGTCACGAGAACTCACAGAAAGCGCTGATGAGAAGGCTGCTCGGAACAAGGGGCTCGAGTTGTGATGATGAGCTGAGTGGCCTTTTTGGAAAGAGTTCATGGTGCCAGTAGTGCTCTCATGAATTACATCCCACGGAGGAATGAGGTCACTGGTGATCTCTTACACTGGCTAACCCGACGGAAAAGACCCTCCTTGGGACAGTGTGGAGGTGTTAAGGTTGTCTAGTATTTACTTAATGTACATATGTGCTTTTACAATACAGATGAAGACTATTCCTGCCATGTCTGATTCTCGTACCAGACCCGTTCGGGCCGTGCTGCTGTTATGCCTGGGATATGATTTCGTGTGGGTAAAGGGTTGTGGAAGATTGGAAATACTTTTGCACTTAGAAAAGCTATCTGAAGAATCTGTTACCTGGAGTCACCTATAAAAGTCACTTCAGAAATTTATTCATTTCATCCTCCCGATTGATAAACCCTGCCTCTACTTTTCTAGGATGAGTAGGTTTCAGAAAGTTTGCTTTCAGAAACAAAACCTTGAAATGGGAGAAAGGTCTTTGTTTCCATGCTCTTTGAGAGAGTTTGAGAAAGTTCTTTGCTGTATTAAAGTCCATGAATTTATCGAAGACTGTGTGTCTGTGTGTTTAACCAAGGTAGAAATTAGTTTTCTGTCCGGGTGGGGAGGAGAGCGGCGGCGGCGGGCGCAGTAGAGGGAAGCTGAAGTGAGAAAGTGACCTGGGGCAGCCCGACTCCCACCTCGTCCTCTGGTCTCTTGTCTCTCCGACTTGTGGGGGCACCAGCCCGCCCTCCACTCTGCATCTCACTGTCGCTCCTGCCCGTCATCTCCTGAGCAGCTTCTAGGCTGTCGACATTTTGGGTGTCATTTCATACAGAGTATTTTGCCATATGTCCAAGGGCAGAGTAACTGAGCAGTGCTGTGAGGACTGAGGAACCTTGATTTCCTTGTGGTCAGGTTCTTCCCCCTCCCAGGGGACACTCAGTAGTACAGTGTTGGGACTAGAAATGGATTATTGGGAAAATTCTCAGCAGGCGTCTGGTTTTTAGTTGGAGTAGCGAAAAAGGCCTAAACGGAGTCTTCTCTGAACATTGTGGATGATGCACTTAAGAACAATGTTAGAAAAGTAAGGTCATTGTCAGAGGTCTTGCGGAGGGACAGGCGAGTAAGGCATGGGACGAGGAGGGTCTGACGGCAGTCTGATGGGAGGTTCTATTTCTTTGTCCATCCTGCCCTATAAAGTTGCCTTAATTTGACGTGATAGGTCCACACATCAGGCAAGAGAGCTTCCGCTCATTCGGGATAGTCCCTCCCATAGGCTGGTGTCCTTCCACCTGGACTGGTCCGTGTCCGCAGCCGGGTGCTGGAATTGCAGCGGACTGCGGGGCCTGCTGCGGGAGTGTGGGTGACCGACTCGGAGCTGTTGGATTTCATACCTTCTAGTTTCTCAGTTTCTCTAGTTTCTTTTTATGGCAAGTTACACGGTACTTAGATTTTGCCACCATGAGCCACAAAGGTACAAAAGTAAGGCCTTTAGCCTCGTTCCGTGTGTCTTAGAAGAGTTACTCTAGTTGCCCCCAGAAGAGCACGTGCTGGTGGGGGCGGGATTTCAGCCCACTTAGCACCGGGTAGTGTCCGCCCTCCATTCCCTAGGTCACCCTGTGACGCAGGGAGAAGGCCCTCGCGTGGTACCTGCAGGCGTGATGCGTGTGTCGGCCGTGGCTTCCAGCATTCCCAAGGAGGCCAGTATACCCCCATCTTAACTGTGAAATAATTTTCCATGGGAACTACCTTGCTTGTAGGTGTTCCTTTTACATTTTATTTTGAGGTGGGATTCACATAGCGTACAGTCCAGCTGTGTGAAGCGTGAGGCTCGGCGGCATTCATTCACCCACCACATTGTGCAGCCGCTGTCTGTCCACTTTCCGTCTTCTCAGAAGAACACCCCGCCTCCAGGAATGAATTCTCCCCCTACCCCACCGCCAGAGATCGCCAGTCTGCTTTTCGTCTCTCTGGATTTGCCTATTCTGAATATTTTATAAAAGGAATTATGCAGTAGATGACCTTTTGTGTCTTGCTTCGTTCCTTTAGCATGTTTTCAGGGCGCGTCCGTGCTGCGGTGGGCATCAGGAACTTGTTCCTTGTGTGTTTGAGTAATCACTCATCACATGGATCTTCCGTATTCTGTTCATCTTTTTGTCCATTAATGGACATTCAGGTGGTTCCCACCTTTCGGCTCTTACATGTAATGTCGCACAAACGCTCACATACGAGTTTCTGTGTAGACAGATGTTTGCACTTCTTTTATTAGGTCTGTTCCTAGGAGTGAAACAGCAGGGTCATATGGTAAGTCTGTTGAGTGTTTTGTGGCTCACAGTGGCTGCACTGTTTTCTGTTTTCTGTTCCCACCAGCCTTGTATGAAGGTTCCAGTTTCTCCACATGCTGGCCAACAGTTACTTTCTTTCTTTCTTTCTTTCTTTCTTTCTTTTCTTTTCTTTTTTTTTTTTAGTAACTGGCCATGATGATGGGTGTGAAGTGGTATCTTACTGTGGCTTCAGGTGGCATTTTCTCAATGACCAGGGATGTTAAATGTTTTTTTCATGTGCTTCTTGGTCCTTTGCGTACCTTCTTTGGAGAAATATCTATTCAAGTCATCTGTTCATGTTTTTAATTGGGTTGGGGTTTTGTTGTTGTTGTACTTTGATATACACATATATATATTTTTTATTTTGGAAGTCTGCCTATCTGTCTCTCACACACCCTCACACACACGTCTTGGAGATCGATAGCTCTCTCTCTCCCGGATACTGAACTCTTAGTAGATACATGCTTTGCAGATACTCCCATTCTGTGGGTTGTTTTCTCACTTTATTAATAATGTCCTTTGAGGCACAAAGTCTAGTTTTGATGAAGCCCAATTTATCATTTTTTTCTTTAGTTGCTCATGTCACATCGGAGTCCATTGCCAAATCAGATCATGAAGACTTGACCCCCCTGGGTTTTCTTCTAATAGTTTTTACTTGTAGTGCTTTATTGAGGTTGCTAACCCATTCTGAGTCCGTGTTTGTATGGCGGGCAGGTAAGGATTGAGCTTCCTGCTTCTGTTGGTGGGTGTCTGGTCATCTCACCACTGTTGGTGGAGGAAGTTGGTCTCCCCCCACTGAGTGGTCTTGTCGCCCGGTTGGCTCCATTAGCTTCACACAGTGAGTAGTGGTGCATCGGGTGTGGAAAGGTGCCTTGAAGAGGAGCTTGTTTAGAGGGACTTGAACACACATTAAATAGTTACATGCCTTCCCCAGGCTGGTAGTTGTGCTGTTGGCCGTATGGCCATATGCCTGGCTTTTTTTTCTTTTTTTTTTTTGAGACTGACTGACTTATTTGAGAGAGAAGGGGGAAGGGGCAGGTGGAGAGGGAAGGAGGGAGAGAATCTGGAGCAGACCCCCCCGCCGAGTACAGAGCGCGCTGTGCAGCTCGCTTCGCAAAGGTGTCAGCGAATGCGTCTGCTTTCCTGAAAATACCTGGCGTCCTCACTGTAGTCTGCCTCGGGCTCTGCTGCCCCCATGCTGGGAGCTCTCCCGTGCAAGGCGTACAGTGTCGAGGCACAGCCACGCTCCCTGCGACAGCTTTGATGGGGACTTTGAAGGAATTTGTAGGAATTTTGTCGGTTTGGGGTGAGAGGCGAGGGGTGGGTGTGGGAACCTTGAGCTTTAACACGGCTGCTTTAGAGGACTTCAGAGACCCATCACAGAGTGACTGATCTGTGTCCTGGCAGCTGAGGACTCGGAGTACGATACAGGCGGTGATCACGAAGGTAGTGCACTAGGCGTGCTGTAACGTTATAAAAGCGCCGCACGAACCTCTGAGCTCTTAGTGCTGTAACCATCACCACGTACCAGAGGGAAGCTGAGGCCCGGGGAAGTGGAGTAATCGGTCACAGGTACTCCTGTGTCCCTCTAAACATCCCGGTACTCTAAATCTGTGCTCTTCCCGCTGCAGTGCCCCTCAGACACCTTCCACTGCACGGTGAATCCAAGCCAGAAAATATTATTTTTATTTGTTGAATTGAGACACCTTTCCTCCGGGTGCTTAAAGTAAAGGACTTTATCTTACTTTATAATGAAGTAACTAAAAGCCAGTTTTTATAGATGATGCAGTTGAGAAAATGCATAAGGTCCACTCAGAGGTGGGCAGGAGTCACCTGTGTGGGTCAAGAAGTGAAGATTATCTGGGTAGAGGATATTTTACCACTGTCCTTAAAGTAAGAGTAGGAAGTAGATGTTCCATTCATTTTTGTAATCACATCAGGAATTGTAGATTTAGTAAAACAGTTAAAGCAGTCCAGGTGGCTAAGAATCCTTTTGGGCTGATCATACTCAGTGAAAGGTTTCCCTTTTTTTTTTTTTTTTTTCCATTTGACAGCACGAGCAGAAGCAGGGGATGGTGTGAGAGGGGTGCTGAGCTCAAGGCAGACGCTTACCTGGCTGAACCACCCAGGCGCCCCTTCCCTTGCTTTCAGAGACCAGGCAGAGGGTCCTGATACTTGAGATCCTTTGTAAAATATGGGCGTGATGCCTCCCATTTGCAGTCTGATCCCCTCAGTCTCCGAAGTCCTGAGCTCCCAGGGAAAATACATATCCCTCACCTGCTTAGGGTAAAGGTCTGAAATGAGAGAGTAGGGACGTGGTGGAAACAGTAAAATGTCCAAATTTTTGGATGTCCATTTTGGACATTTGAATGTCCAAAACATTCAGATGTTTTATTTGTGACCTTAAGCGTTACCTTTAAGTTCTTAATTCAGTGTGATCTCTCTCCCCCACTTCTCTCTCCAGCCATAGAGCTGATGTATGGCGGCATCTACTGCTTTCTGTGCCATGACTACATATATGACAAGGACATGGAAATCATCGCCAAAGAAGAGCAGCGCAGAGCTTGGAAACTGCAAGGTTTGGTTGTGCCTAGATTTACGTGTCTGCTTTGTCTCCTAGATGCCTGTCAAGGGCAGAGCTTATCAGGAAAAAGGTTAACATCTAGGGAGAAGATCAGGGTTGGGAGATAGGACAGCTGTGGGGGTGTTTTGCAGGTTGGGTCTTGCTTTGCTGGGAAGAACCCCCCCACACCTGCTTGCTTCCTCTTGTAGGCACCACCCAAGGATCCGGGAGAAGCAGGTGAGGTGACTGACCAGACAGGTGCTCAGGCTCCCTCTGCAGGGGCCGGAGGGTGGGGGGTGGGGGCTGAAAATGCCAAGCCTCTCTTGGCATGGTCTCTCTGGCAACCGGTCCCTCTCCAGGAGCTCCCCCCCCCCCCCCCCCTCCAGGAGTCACCTCATTGGAATAAAGATGCTCTTAGTGCTCTCATCACTTAGGAAAGTATAAGGGTTTGAGGAGCTCTGTGCCAGGAACCAGGGGTGGAGACCAGTATGTCTTTTCTAGCGGTAGCTCTGGTACCAGTGTGGGGCTCTCTGGTGCTTTCCCTTCCCTGTCCTCCCATGTGCTCACATGCTTTCTTCATCAGATGCATAGTCGGGGAGACACACAGAAATACGTGGCTGTTTTCCCTATTGTTCATTTCTTATTGTTTCCTTGATGGTTTTCTAGTTTTCATTTCCAGCAGATGCTGGAACAGTAAGAGGGTTCCAACAGTGGGAGGTACGGTTGACCCCACTTGACCAGTGAGCATCTCTCCACGAACAGAACTTCCACAGTTCACAGAGAGAACATAGAAGTCCGGTCTCTGCTTCACAGTTTTTTGTCCTTAATTGCTCTGCTTTTAAACAGCCCCATTTTTTGAGAATGGAACAATAGGAACAGGTGCTCTCCGTGATCACAATTGTAACAGATCTTTTCTGGAGAACAGTCTCTTTAACCAACTTCCTGTTCTTTTCTCCCTCAAAAATTTAGTAACATTGCAACGAAGTCTGAATATATTATTTCTCTGGGAAGAACATTTCACTTACAGGAGCTCAGAAATGCATGACCCAGAATAAAACAACTCTTCTAAAATCATTCTATAATTCCATGTGTCAGTGAGATAGAATGTCTTTTCAAGTTCGTTGAATGTTGCAGAAATGTTAAGTCACATGGAAGAGCTGTCGTATGTATTAAGATGAATTGTGACCATTAGCATCCGCACCATTGTCTGTGGGGCAGATCGTTTATGGGTACAGCTGTTTAACACGAGGTGTTTTCAAACTGTGTTTGGGCAAGTGCGTTTTCTCCCCGTCGCTTTGTCTTTCACGGAGACCCCTTACCTCAGTGCCAAGTGTAGCTCTTTCTGCCAGCGCTGCTGCAGTCTCTCTGTTCAAGGGTTAAAGTGTTTGCAGAAACCCCCCATCTTGGCATTAGCACTACAGTAGTGTTAATGGGAGGCGAGGCGTTGCCTTCACTCATAAGTGAACCACTTATTCACCACACATTTTCCAAAAGAAACTCCCTTTAAGTGTTCTTTCTAGCCCATTGCAATGTAATAGGGTCTGGAAAGACCTCGTGTTGTGGCTGCCCCTCTTTGAAATACACGCTGATCTAAGTATTCTGTCACCATCACTTTTATGTATAAACACACTTGATGAAAACTGGGCTCATGGCACCGGGACCTGTCTTCCATCTGCTTAGGCGTTGGGGAGAAGTTTTCAACTTGGGAACCTACCAAACGGGAGCTCGAACTGCTGAAACACAACCCAAAAAGGCGAAAGATCACCTCCAACTGCACCATAGGTAGGTGGGCGACAGTGCTCGGAGCGGGGCTTTGTGACGACTGCCAGCAAAGCTGGCTTCTCTGGGTTTAAAAGTAGATGTAAACGGGAGGATTTCCTGGTGTGGTTCTCTTTAAGCCCTTGTATAAGGCCTTTATCGTTCCCCCCCCCCCCACTACTTCTGGAGCACCTGCGTCTCCTGGGGGAGCTGTGCTAGGTTTAGGGGGCCTCATGGTGATGGACAGAAATGGTCCCTGCCCCAGGGCCACGACAGTCTGTCCTGTAAGCAAGACTCAGTGTTTATCCTGCCCAGGTCTGCGGGGGCTGATCAACCTTGGCAACACCTGCTTCATGAACTGCATCGTGCAGGCGCTCACCCACACGCCGCTGCTGCGAGACTTCTTCCTCTCCGATAGGCACAGGTGTGAGATGCAGAGCCCCAGCTCGTGTCTGGTCTGCGAGATGTCGTCGCTTTTTCAGGAGGTGAGCGCTGTTGGCGTGGGCGGCGTACCATTTCTGTAACCGCTTGTTGTGCTTTTCCTTTAAATAAAATCACGTTGACGCAGGAAAGGAAGGCAGGTTTCTGAAACCTTACACAGTGGATAATGCGTGCGTTTCTTATGGAACATTTTTCCCAAAGGGAATTGTCAGGGACTGTTGGCCTCACTTAGAGGCGGCGTGCGAACTTGGAGGATGAGAAGAGCCCTTTGGAAGGGGGACAGCAGGTGGAAGACATTTCTCTGTGAATGCTGGGGTCTTTTCACCCTCCCCTCATTGCCTGCTGTCCTCTGCTCTCAAGGAAAGTGGCCCTTTTGCCAGGCCTCTGTGTGCTTCACTAGAACGCCTCTGTCTTTGTGGCCCTCCGCCCCGGACAGCAGGTTCTGTTCTGCTTGCATCCTAGGCTGCTCTCAGGCCCTGCCCGGGCTTGTGTCTGCGTCAGGCACTCCAGTTCATCATTTTGGCTTATCTGTAGAAAACCGGCAGTGGGAAGGGACAAAATGATTTAAAAAGTCCAGTGAGGGGACGCCTGGGTGGCTCAGTTGGTTAAGCAGCTGCCTTCGGCTCAGGTCATGATCCCAGCGTCCTGGGATCGAGTCCCATATCGGGCTCCTTGCTCAGCGGGGAGTCTGCTTCTCCCTCTGCCTCTGCCTGCCACTCTGTCTGCCTGTGCTCACTCTGTCTGACAAATAAATAAAATCTTTAAAAAAAAAAAGTCCAGTGAGTCCACATAAAAATACATTTTCCAAAAAAAAAAAAAGGAAGGAGTAAAACAATCCTTTTTTGTCAGAGTAGCTGCAAGAAATTCTAGGTGGATGTTAACAGATTTTTTATCGTGTGTGGTACTTCCTGCTGACAGTTGTTCCCCTTCCCCTCCTGTCTCTGGGAGCAGTTCTACTCGGGGCACCGCTCCCCCCACATCCCCTACAAGTTGCTGCACCTGGTGTGGACTCACGCACGGCACCTGGCGGGGTACGAGCAGCAGGACGCGCATGAGTTCCTCATCGCCGCCCTGGATGTCCTGCACCGGCACTGCAAAGGTGAGGCTCTGTGCCCCCCACTTCTACCCCCCCCCCAGGAGAGGTAGGGGGCACTCTCACATAACACCAGGGGCAGGGAATCTTGTATATGGCACTTGTGTTCTGTGTTGTTTTTCACCTTTAATACCCCAGAGAGGCTCTTCATAATTTGTCTTAAGAGGGGAGGGAACAGTTTGGGGGTGTTCTCCGACCTTGCTGGGAGAGGAGGAGCATGGTGCTCGGTCCTATAAAACCCGTAACAGTGAACAGAGCTCTCCGTCCTTGATGGAACTGTGTCTCAAGTCCTCTGCTGCTGGCTTCCTCTCGGCCTGATTGTGAGGGAGCTGGTGTGCGGCTTCTCCAGGTTATCGTGGCCCCTGGCAGGCCAGAAACTTCCACATATGCCCCAAGTGCAGCTGTCCTGTCAGCACCGGCTCCCTCCCCTCGTGGGGTCTCCAGGACTGGTTGTGGCGCTGCAGTCACCGGAATGAGCTGAGAATACAAAATGGGACCTGCATGCTCGTCACTGCTTCCCTGACCCCAAGTCCTGTTCATTTTGGGGTCCAGCCAAGGGCTTTTTAAAAGTCTCTCTGGATCTTGGCTTCTATCCCACAGCCTGGCCTCCAGAGTGGGGCAGCCTCTCCAGGGGTCTCAGACGTGGATGGGTTTGGATAGTCTGGGGAAGGGGACATCGGGCAGCAGCTCTTCGGGCTCGGGGCAGGAGGTTAGGACTGAATAACAAGGCCCCGGGTCCCGCCCCCTGCCCTCCCTGTGGTGGGGCTCCCCGTCTGAAGGCCCTGTGCCCAAGTGTGCTGACACAGGATCAGGTGAGGGGGATTCTCGACCTTGAGTGGGGGTCGGAGTCCCCTGGAGGGCATGCTCTGTTTCTGTTCAGTGGGCGTGGAGAGGGTCAGCAGTTGTCGTTCCTGCTGGGTGCCCGGTGATGCTCGTGTGCCGGGTTGGGGAGCACACTCAGGTGTAGCTCACGTGTGTCGGGGTGACCAAGTCACCTGTTTACCTGTGGCCTCTGGGCTGGAACAGTGGGACCACAGTTCTGTCTTCCAGGCCACCTCCTGCTCAGCCTCTGTCCAGTCGCGGGGCTGCTCTCCCTAATGCCCCGTGTGGGCATTACATTACAACCTCGAAGCAAGCCAGACTCCAAATAAGATGGCTTGTTCTCATCAACGGTGTGGCTTTGGGTTCTGGCTTTTTGGGGTACTCTTTTCCTGAAAAAAACACATCCTTTCAGTGCTTGCCCGAGGAACCCAATAAACAGTGCTTAATAGTTTAGGTGAGGTGTGGCTTTCTAGTGGGAAGTGTAGCACGCAGACAGAAGAGAGCCGCTGTGTAAGACCGTTAAGTTATCATTCCAAGCCCTTGAGGATAATCACGAGACTTCTGTAGCCAGCACGAGCCTGTCCTGCAAACCAGCTGCTTCAGATGCATTGCTGTGCAAACGCTCATCGGACAGAAACACGATACAGTGGTTGGGACCCACTCGTCTGACGTGCTCCGTTCTGCAGGTCTCGCGTGCGTGGCTCCTCCTGCTGGAGTTCGGTGTTCTGAGTCCTTCAGCCTTGCTGGCTGACTTGGCTGCGTCATGCTGCTGTGTGACTGCAAGCATCAGGGACCTTTTGGCTTCTCTTCCTTTGTGGCTTCCTATATGTATTTTCCTGTGTCCTGACATTTTCTCCGATGAATTTGAAATTTTTCTGGGTATGATTTTCTGCCTAATCTCTCTAGGCAGTTTGCTGTCAAAAGACCCAGTGGGCATCCTTTATTCCTAGGTAATAATTCCACTTTTTTGAGAAGAAACGTACACACAGATAGACCCAGTCTCTCCCCTTCGTCTGGTTCAATGGAAGTTCTGTAGTATGTACTTACGGTACAAATGAACACGTGTCGTGTTCCGCACATAAGCGCTGTGTTCCTGTATCTGCACCCGAAGATATAAATAAAACCCATACTGAGCCAGAGAGGATGGGAGTGGTACTTCTCTGGGGGCAGCTTCTTGGAGAGCAGAGTTGTTCATCAAGTTGCAGAGTGCAGGAGCTGATGGGGAAAACAACCCGGCGGGAGTCTGCCGAGCTTTCTGAAGTCGGGGAGCCTGTCTGTGCAGTGCAGGGGGAGAGCAGGCACGGCAGTGTGGGGTGCCCACCATGGCAGGGCCGCTCAGTGTCCTATGCGGGCAGAGGGCAATCCTTACTCGCCCCCGTGACTGGGCGTTAGCTCTTAGTATCTAGATAGGAGCCCAGCGGATGGTAGGGAGTGGAGAAAAGAGCATTGAAAATAAGCTACCTGGGTTGTTTCCTCCTTTCTCACCAAGCCTCCCTGTTTGCATAAGGGCCCTTCTGTGCCCGTGTGATCGTATCGGGCTTCGTGAGCCTTTGCAGGCGAATGGCCTTGTGCCTTGGGCCTGTGGCGCTTGGAAGCCTGCGGACTTGGGCACAGGTGCACGTCACAGCTGCAATCTTTCCCCAGGTGACGATAACGGGAAGAAGGCCAACAACCCCAACCACTGCAACTGCATCATCGACCAGATCTTCACGGGCGGGCTGCAGTCCGACGTCACCTGCCAAGTCTGCCAGTAAGTGTGAGGCTCCCCACGCAGCCCCGAGCGTTCTTCGGAAACACAAGGGCCCGCCTGGTCTGTGCTGACCAGACCGCAGTATGGACCCTAGGTGCTGCTTCTTGAACATCCTGGGGAGTTTTCAACCAACAACACTGCTGTGTTCTGAGCAGGTTTTAAAAGTTTAACCTTTAGAGATGGGAGTTCAGTTGGTGCCCCATGGCTGTGCCTCCTTGGTGATGTGGGATGGACCCGGGGGGGGTGGGGGGGGGGTTGGCTCTTACTGAAGAGCCTCTGCAGTGGCAACCAGACCTGAAGCAGGACGAGCTGAATCTCAGCAGCTGAGCCATCAGCTGTGTTGAGATGAAACAGCTCTGGCAGAGAAGACCCACGGGGGAGCAGGTCCCCGAGCACTGCAGGTCGTCCGGAGCAGGGTCCCCAGGGCCCTCTTTATTCCCATTCCCGCCCCGATCTCTGCCCTACGGGAGCTACATAAGCAAGCCCTGCCTTTCAGAGGGACTGGCACACATGTGGGCGATCCTTGGCGCCCCTGCTCCCAAGTGTGTTGCGTTTCACATCATGGTTTGCGTTTCCATGTTCTCCAGCGTGGGCTCCCTGATTGATGACAGCTTTGATTTCCAGGAGGAGGCGGCGTTGATCAGTGAGGTTGCAGGATCCTTCCCGCCTGACCTCCACACGCGCTCCTCTGTTTTTTATTCCATCTCAGGGTTTTTAAAAACCCTGGTCACGATCCACTCAAGTTATTTCGGAACCTCTGCCAGATTCCCCCGTGCGGTTGGTAGAGGATAGAGGAGATGGCGGCAGGGGAGTGGCTTGGCCTGGGTCACACACGCATCGTTCTGTGACAGAGATGCTGTCGTGGGCAGCGCTCCAGTGTTTAGACTCTCCGTTTTTTGTTTTTTTGTTTTTAATTTATTTAACAGAGACCACAAGTCGGTAGAGAGAGAGAGAGAGAGAGAGAAAGGGAAGCAGGCTCCCTGCTGAGTAGAGAGCCCGATGTGGGACTCGATCCCAGGACCTTGGGATCATGACCTGAGCCAAAGGCAGAGGCTTTAACCCACTGAGCCACCCAGGCGCCCCTAGACTCTCCGTTTTAAAGAAGCTCCTTTTCGGCTCTGTGCTGCCAAATTCCAGCAGCAGGAGGTGGTCTCAGGTTTATGTCCTGTTTAAATATCTGAAGTGAAGCTCCCAGCCTGTCCTTCAGTCCGTCTCTAAGAGGGAGACGGCTCTGTTCAGTCGAGGGCCCGTTCCTGCTCGGCGTGTTCTCCATGGGCAGCGCGCGTGGGGCTCTAGATTCCTACCCGCACTCAGATGCTGCTGAGGTAGACTCATCAGTTCAGAACTAATGGATACGGGCCCAGGTTTTCAGAAAACCCCAAAATGACCATGATGATCTTCTGGGTTCGGAAACCGTTGCTTTCGGAGCAGCCTTTGCCTGAAGTGGTTTACCTCCTCTTTCTCCGTAGGGCCTCCTGGGGAGCCAGGACACATTGGGTGGGAGCTGTCTTGTGATGTCTGACCTTCCATGTCCTTTGGGTGGATGAGCAGAGCTGTGTCCGGCTGTGGAGGCCTGGGCCAGCTGCTGCCTTGGAGGCTGTGTGGCCGTCTGCTCTCACCTGCGTCTTTGTCTCTTGCTTCTAGTGGAGTCTCTACCACCATAGACCCCTTCTGGGATATCAGTTTGGATCTGCCTGGCTCTTCCACCCCGTTCTGGCCCCTGAGCCCCGGGAGCGAGGGCAGTGTGGTGAACGGGGAGAGCCACGTAGCGGGAACCACTACGCTCACAGACTGCCTGCGAAGGTAAGAAACCGCCGGCACCTCTGGAGACGGAGAGCAGTCTTTCTTGGCCAGCACTTGTTTTGCTTTCCTTCAGGCTCTTCGAGGTACTGGTTGGTCAGGGGAGAGTCTGAAGAAATTCAGGACCGTCTGGGGCCCCAGTAGAATTTTCTCTCATGTGTTGGATATAGAAAATGAGATAAGACAGCCTGCAGGTGGCTGCGGGTGGTGCCCAGTGGCTCGGACAGTCCGTCCTGGCTCTGAAAGCCTTGCAGGGAGCCCGTGTGCATTACGGCCGTGCTCCACCCCGCCGGGTGACCGACCCGAGAGCTGAGGGGGCAGCTCAGTAACGGTCACTGTTTGTGGCTGATAACCTGCCCCGGCGTCAGGCAGGGCCCTCTCTGCAGGCAACAGGCCTGTTGTGGTGCTGCGCCTGTCCGGTCACCTCGTCTCTGCCTGACGCGAGTGCTGGGTGTAGGGTACCGCTGCTGTCCCCATGCTCGGGCAGCTCTCACGCGATGGCAGGGAGATCAGAGACCTTTGCTAAACTGTTCTAATGGTCTTTAGTGTTTTACAGCCTTTATTTTCTTTTACATTAATTAAAGATCACTGCAGGTGTGTCCTTGGGCAGAGGGGCAGGCTTCTGGGTTTTTATCTTGCTGTGCATAGTCAGCAGGCTCAAAGGTGCATGCTAAGAATTTTTACTTTATTTATTTATTTATTTATTTTCAAAGATTTTATTTGTTTATTTGACAGAGATCACAATTAGGCAGAGAGGCAGGGAGCGGGGCCATCCAGGCACTCCTGCTAAGAATTTTTTAATGCGTCAGCTCCATCACACTGATACGTCCAGTTGTAAATGGGGCATCAAACTTGTAATTTGGAAACCAAGCAAAACATCGGAACTGAAAAGCCCACCATTTTCAAAGGGCCGTTACACTCAGTCCTATGTTTCGGCGACCTGCAGCTCTATCCACCTAGCGGGCACGGAGGGGGCAGCCACACTTGGCCCACGGAGCTGTCCGGTTGGGGGCCACATGGGGCTGGGTCAGCGGCCGAGTGGCTGGGGAAGGGCAGAGAATGTGCATCTTTAACATGCTAACAGCAAAGGGACCCTTTCCGAGTTAGGCTGAGAGCAGATTGCAGACCCGGCAGGAGGAAGTCAAGGTAGATAGAATTCCGTAGCTCCAGACCCTTGAGTCCTGTAGTGTTTCATGAGGGTAAGCGGTGGCCATCATCCTTCGGGAGCTGCCTCAAGGCAGTGCTTACTTACCCTGTATTCCTGGAGCCCCGCAGGAAGGAGGTGGACTCGGTGGGAGACAGAAGTGGCCCTGGTGATGGGGGAGCCCTCTGCCAAGCCAGTCGCTTTCCTTGGTGTACGTGCTCCTCCTGCGTTGGCCTCAGGCCGTGCCCTTGGCTCTCGTCAGTATATTGCTGTCTCCGCTTTGTGCTATCTGTGCTGTATTTCCTTAGTCTGGATCAAAATGCAGCCTCTTCGGGGCAGGAGACTGCCTCATACTCCCTTCCTCTCCCCCCATCACACCTGGCATGGCGGTGGTCCTCCGCTGGACACGTGTGTGAGGGTGCACCAGCTCAGACCGCTCGCAAGTGGCAGGAGTGGGCTCTGCTGAACTTGGGCAGGTAGAGGTACTGGGTAGTCACCACATCCCCAGGAAGGCTGAAGAGGACCCAGCTCAGCAAACACGTGGTCACTGTGTGCGGCTTGCCCACCACCGGCCTGCTGCTCTTGGGTGCAGCAGAGCTGGGGCTCCTGGCCGGACCAGTTCTTCCTGCAGATGCTTCTCAAGAGCGACTTTTTCAGATACAGAGTCCTCATTAAGAGTATCCAGGTGGCTGAGCCTAGGTCGGGTGCCCGAACTTTTGTGGTAACCTTCCATGAAGGAAGATGGGCCCTGCCTCCCACCTAGGTTTGGAAGTTCCCCAAACATTAGGGGTGGCCTGGACAGATAGTTGAGATAATGGGGGTTGAGTTCTGTGGTCCTTCCATCCTTTACTCACAGTTACCTAAATTGTAAGCCAAATTCTCTTTGTAGCTAATGTTGTGGGACATTTTCTTAGTGTCGAAGCAGGTTTGGTTGACCTATTTGGTGTCAGAAAGTTAGTGTAGTTTGGCAGGGAGGATGAGCTTAGGGGAACTGCACATGGAAAAAAAAAATGACCAAAAATCAGGAACTTCCCGAAGAATACCAAATGGGAAAATGGCAAAAGATGACTTTGGACTCCATATTTTAGACTGGACGGGCGTCTGTCTGTTGCATTGCGTGTCTGCAGGAGAAGCAGCGTGCTTACTGGTCAGGTGCTTAATTGGTAATACTTACCAGAGAGGTTGTAACTGGCTGACGCATGTGTATCCAGATTTGAGGGTAAGGAAAATGTCTCTACCCCAGTCTGACTTGACAAGCTGCAGAAGGCTACGTCTTGGGAAGCTCAAACCTGTCCCAGGGGAGAGTTCCTGTGGCCGGAGCCCCAGGCACTTCCTTCCTGCACTGGGGAAGGTGCCTGCAGACTCCTTCATGGAAGTGTTCTTTGCAGCCCGGCTTGGTAGCTTTGTTGCCTCGGGGACTTTGCTCCCCACCATCAGACACCTGTTTTCTGACTGCTTGCTGGACAGACAGAATCCTCTGCCTGATTCTGCTGTGGGCTGGCTTTGGGCTTCCAGTTGTAAAAGTCCCTGTTTTTCCTCAGTGCACACTGCTCTCTCCGCCCAGTAGTGACCCACGGTCTGAGTACTGGTCCCTGCCGTCAGTGCTGACTGGAGAAGCTCGGCTAGTCGTCAGGGAAGCGGTTGTGGCCCCTGGTGTGTTCCTAAGCAGTTTGGGTGGGCTGGGGCCACACGGGTTTGAGTTGGAAAGCTGCATTATGGGGTTGTGTGTGGCGAATCATGATTTCCAGAGTCTTCACTATAGACATGGGCACGTTCTCTCTTCGGTCAGGTACCCAGTGTCCAAACTGCTCTGATAGGTGTTTGTTTTTTTGTTTTTTTGTTTTTTTGTTTTTTTTTATTTGAGAGAGAATGAGTGAGAAAGAGCATGAGAGAGGAGAAGGTCGGAGGGAGAAGCGGACTCCCCAAGGAGCTGGGAGCCCGATGTGGGACTCGATCCTGGAAGTCCCGGATCATGACCTGAGCCGAAGGCAGTCGCTCAACCAACTGAGCCACTCAGGCGCCCTGCCCTGATAGCTTTTATAAAAAAGTATTCCATACAGTTTATTCAAGTCAGGATCCAGACTAGGTGTGCACATTACCTTTGGTTGCAAATCCATGGCTTCAGCCCCCTCTTTGGTTGCCTTGCTGTGTTGAGAAGACAAGATTGTTTTTCGCAGAATTACCCACCCTGTGGACTTTGCCAATTGCATTTGTGGGCTAGTTCTCATAGGCTGGGGCAGACACAGATGCCTTGTCCCATGTTTCTCCTACGAGATCTGACTGCTCCCCTCAGCTTCCCACTTCCGGGGCACCTCCCAGGGCGGGCGGGGTCAGCTGTGGGTCAGGAGGGGGCATCTTCTTGTCCTGGGAAGATGACGGAATTTCCGATGGATCAATGGAGATTTCCAGACCCAGTTGTGAAAAGGTGAACTTTGTTTTTTCAGCTTCAAACTTAAAAAACTTAACAGTATTGAAACGTCTGTTTTGTGGGTAGCCATCCCCTGCCACAAATGCTTGCTGGCCTGCTCAGTGCAGGCTTGCTGTGTCGTGGTTGGTCTTCATCATTCGAAAATGATCGTTTCCACGTTTTTGTAAGAAATAACTGACTACCCTCTACTGAATTCCCCCCAGTGATAGGTCCCCCCCCCCCCGCCCACTGCCTTGTAATCCGTGGCAGCCACGGGAGTTCTGAGAATGTCATGTAAGTGGAATCATAGAACATATGACCTCTGAGATCTCCCAGGCTCCCGGCCGTAGGTCTCTGGAGATTCTTCCAGCTTGTGTGTTTCCGTAGTCTGTCCCTGTCTGTTGCCCACGAGTATTCCAGGGGGCCCTGTAGCTGCTGCTTTAACCGTCTGTGCACTGGAGAGCACTGATTGCTGCCGGGTGTTTCGCCTGTCATGTGCGCAGCCACTCCGAGCGTTTGTGTACCGTCGTTCGCATGAACGCGGGTTCTCCTTTTTCTGAAATTCGAATTGCTGCGTCTTACGGTCGTTACAAAGTTACTACTGCTTCACAAGACTTTTAACTCAAAAGAAAAACTAAGACCGTTCTTGAAGTGTTAAGGGGAAGAGATGAAGGAAGAAATAGTTTGGGTTTTTTTTTTATTGTGGAATTATAAACACTCCTAACTATGTGCATGTTTAGTAGGAAATTAACCCATTGAAAGTGATAAAATAATTATTTTCTTTTTTCTCTCTTATCTCGCCATCTTTTTTTCTTCTTCGAAAACTGTGTTGTCCAAATGTCCTGTAGATTCACCAGACCGGAGCACTTAGGGAGCAGTGCCAAGATCAAGTGCAGCGGCTGCCACAGCTACCAGGAGTCCACAAAGCAGCTCACCATGAAGAAACTGCCCATTGTAGCCTGTTTTCATCTCAAAGTAAGTTTTCTAGAAAGCAGACTCCCGCAGCAGATTCCATTTTCAGTCCCTGGTACCACTGAGAGCCTGTTGGTTTGGTGTAGGGAAGCACATTGTACAACTGCGACGAGCACGCAAGGCACGGGAGGGTCGTACACCGTGACTCTGCCCTGTACTCTCTTGCGCTGAGGGGTTTGTGGTGAACCAGACTGATTACTTCATAATGACAGTAGGACGTGAGTTACTCTCCTGGAGGCCGGGGTGAAGAATTTCCTCCTCTTCCTCCTTCCCAGCTTTCCCACCTTCTCCACAACACCAGAGGTTTCTGGTTTCCTTTTACTTAAAAGCAAACGAGACCGTGAGCGTTATGCCTTAGTCCAGGCTTCGGTCAGCTTTCTCTGTAAAGGGTCAGAGAGTAAATATTTCAGGTTTCATGGCCACTTAGGATCTTTGTTATATGGACTTTATTTTATGACCCTTTCATCAAAAACCCCCAGCCATTCCCGGCTTGCTGCCTGGGTTTGGTGGCCCCAGTCTAGTCAGAGGAATGTCTCTGCTGAAAGGAACTGTAGGTCCGTTTTTGCTCCCAGAGCTTATGGATGTTTGTTCTGTTTCCTTCCACCTTGCCCTTTGCTGGGTTTGTTGTAAGATCACTTTTTTGCACACTTGGCATCAGTCACTTTGAACAACCACATCATTTCAAGACTCCATTTTTGAACCCCATAAATTAGATTTGTATAGATTAATACTGTGTTACTGAGTCTATAAGCTGTAGATGTGGCCGAAGGACAAGTCAGAAAGGCCATGAAAACCCCACTTTTTTGGGAGTGTCCAGAGAAGCACCATCAGAGGAAACCCCTATAGCTTCATCCCTTTCCTTCTCTCCCCTCTCCCCGGTTTCTGTAGCGATTCGAGCACTCGGCCAAGCTGAGGCGGAAGATCACCACATACGTGTCCTTTCCCCTGGAACTGGACATGACCCCCTTCATGGCGTCCAGGTATGAAAGGGTTTGGGACGCTGTGTGACCAGGAGGGATGTGGCTCCATAGGGCCCGGGATTGGCTCCGGGCCTGCGATCAGCTGGTATAGAGGCTCCTAGAAGCGCATTTGCTGAAACTGAATCATTATCCTGGTCTTAACCCAGGACACAGAGGAATTTCCTCAGCTTCGGGTTTTTCCCAGCACTCCTTTAGCAGCCCTCAGTTGTGGCGAGCAGTCGCAGTGGGATCCCAGCAGGCAGCGCTTCCTCTGATGGGACTGATTTTGGATACACTAAGCAGTTGATGTTGCAGTTATAGATTCAAATCTTGATATCCCAGACCACTTAAAACGTGCCCTCCAAACCACCGTGACACTTGCTCGTACGTGAAATGTGCGTTACCTCCTGTGGCCTCCGTAGCAGATAACCATGAGCTTGGCTGGAAACAGCCAGGGGGAGTCCGGTCCATCTGGGCCGGCTCTGCGCCTCTTGGCTCTGTGCAGCTTGGTTCTCCAGCTCCAGCCTCCGCTTCCTCACCTTCCCCTAGAAAGCAGAGCTGCTGGAAGAATTAGAAACCACGTCTAAAGTGCACCGAGTGCCACGTCTGGCAGAGGAGGCCCCAGCGGTAGTACCCAGGGGTACTGTTGTTCGAGCCAGGCATCTGCTTGGTTAATTATGTTATTTTATTTTAAGATTTTATTTTATTTTATTTGACAGACAGAGATCACAAGTAGGCAGAGAGGCAGGCAGAGAGAGAGGAGGAAGCAGGCTCCCTGCTGAGCAGAAAGCCCGATGCGGGACTCGATCCCAGGACCCTGGGATCATGACCTGAGCCGAAGGCAGAGGCTTTAACCCACTGAGCCACCCAGTTGCCCCTGGTTAATTATTTCAAATGATGCTGAGGAAGTGCTGTTTTTTGTTACAGCAAAGAGAGCAGGATGAACGGACAGTACCAGCAGCCAACAGACAGTCTCAACAATGACAATAAGTAAGTGGTGCCTCGTGGGTGGGCGCGTCTCCACGAGCAGGGAGTGTGGGACCACGGGTGGGCCGTGCGGGGAGGGCCCCCGATGGCACAGCTCCTCTCTTTTTTGGCCGCTGGCCTGCTGCCTGTCTTGCTGCTCCTCTGCCCCTGTTGGAAACACTGAAACCCTCTTGGGGAAGGATTTTCACGAGCGCACCGTAAAGCTGCCCGATGTAGGAGCCTGCCCCCTCTACCCCAGCTCCTGCGCGTGAGCAGGGGTCGCACTGGCCACGACGGTGCTAGCGTGAGAGATCCGTGTCTGGATTTGGGGCACTTCGGCCTCTGCCTCCACCGGCGCTGCAGTAAGGCCTCTGTTCTTCCCTTCACCCCCTGGTTACCATTGCTGTGGGAGAAAGAACAAGGACTGTGGGCTTAC
The DNA here is from genome assembly GCA_004024625.1 of Mellivora capensis. Lineage (NCBI taxonomy): Eukaryota > Metazoa > Chordata > Mammalia > Carnivora > Mustelidae > Mellivora > Mellivora capensis. Next base: position 232,177 of record PISX010000369.1, read on the forward strand.
AGCATCCCCGGTGCAGCTTGCTGTCCCCGCTTCCGCTGAATGTGGCTTCTGCAAAGCAGCTCGAGAGCTGGGTGGGCTGGGCAGCCCTGCGTGCCCGCCGGGCTCCTGCTGTCATTCCTGGGGCGTTCCCATTTGGGGTCCTTGGGCTACGCACCATGTAGGCTTCTGACTGCTTCTGATGGCGATCAGATTAAGTTCACTGCTCCTTCTCTCCCCACTCCCGCGCTCCCAAACTAGGTACTCCTTGTTTGCTGTAGTTAACCACCAAGGTACCCTGGAGAGCGGCCACTACACCAGCTTCATCCGGCAGCACAAGGACCAGTGGTTCAAGTGTGATGACGCCATCATCACCAAGGCCAGCATTGAGGACGTGCTGGACAGTGAGGGGTACGTCCGGGCGGCAGCCGGCTCCTTGAGTGTACATCCATTCCCATATCGAGGCTTGTTCTGGACAGGGTGCCAGCCTGGGTGGGCAGGGTTGCTCTTGGTAAGCACCCTAACACCGGGAATGTGGGGGTGGTCATTTCTGTTCTCCATGGTTTGAGCGGCCACGTGGGGTCTTGGGGAGCTCCTTTCTTCCTGACCCGCTTCATTCCTCCCTGGCCTTTTGCCCTCAAGTCCTTACTCGGCTTGAGACTGTCCATGGACCATTCCCCCCCCAACCAGAGATGGGCTCAGATGGGGCCCAGAGCACTCCTGAGGCGTGTGCGCTTTGTATCGCCGCCAAGCAGTGGGGCGCCCCTTGAGGGCTTTGTAGAACAATTTGTGTGCGAGAGAACAGCTTTGTGGGTGCAGAGGTGGCCAGAGGACCCACCCAAAGGGGCGGATTTGGGCTAGAAGCCTGGCAGCAGTCTCCCCGGAGCCAGCGCCATTGAGATGGACGGCGGGAGAAGCTTCAGGAGCTGTGGGGGGTGGGGCTGATGGACTTCCTGGCGGACAGTGGGGAGGATGGACACTCGCTGTGGGCAGCCTGCTGCCTAGCCAAGGCCAGGCCAGCGGTCAGGCCGCCAGTGGGTTCCCATACCCCCGCCCGGGTGTCCCCGCCGCGAGGCGCGGTGTTGCTTCTGCCTTCTGTGACTTGCAATGTCAGCACGCTTCTGTCTTTGCCTCCTCAGATACCTGCTGTTCTACCACAAACAGTTCCTAGAGTATGAGTAGCCTTACCTGCAGCTGGTCCCCCAAAATGAAGGCGATGAGTTGGCCAGCCTCCCAAGGTGATCTCCGCCCTCCCCGACTTCATGAAGCCACCCCCCACACAGAAGTGCCCCCGAGAGCATCGGATTCCCCTGCAGCCTGGGCCTAGCGGTGGCCACACAAGCGCCCAGGGTCGCGGCGTCCGCGTGCACGAGCGCTGCACTCCAAAGGAGGCTCCGGGACCTGCGCAGCGGACGCAGCGACGTGGTCGGGGGGTGCCCTGCGTGGGGAGGGGCTCCAGGGGTGCGTCCCTGGGCGTCTGCTGTGTTCCTCGAGACCACGTGCAGCGAGGGTGAGGGAAGCAGCGTGTCCCAGGGCTTCAGCTCGGCTGCGCAACAGAGCAGTTTAAAAAGGCACCAACCCGGTTTTCCATCATGGGTCCATTAAAACAGTGAAATACAGGAGCCAAAGACGTGGTGTGAGCCAGAGGACTTTGCACGCACCTTCCTCACTGTGGGTTTAGTATCAAACATAGGTAGCGTGGAACTTAGCCCGCGTCTGGTCAGCAGATAGAGGAACGCCCCCATCCCACCCACCCCCACCGAGCCCGCGGAACTGAGGACTCCCCGGGTTCCCAAGCTCGTCTGTTACGCAGATCACTTAGCACCCAACTGCATGTGGAGGCGTCAGCCCAGGTGGTCTTTCTTTTTTGTTTTGTTTTTTAGAAATAGGCACTTTAATAGCTCTCTCCTCTTTTCTCTTTTTCCACAATGGTGACTTTCATCAATGTAATGGTAGTAACGTGAATGAATTATTGCATTTATACAGAAATTTAGATCATTTTCCTTTATTCTCGAGAGTGAATCTTGCTTTTCATCGGTGCTGGTTTTGTTGCTTTCCCTCCCCCCTTCCCTTTGGAAGCATCCGCGTCCTGCTGAAGGCTGGCAGGGGCGGCGGCCGAGAGTCAGGCTGAGGCTAGTAAGTGTCTCTGTCCTGTTAATCTTTTGAGTAAGTGAAGTGTTTCCAGGGGCTTCGTTCCTTCCTATTTTCTTCCTGGCCGCTCGTCCCACTCGCTCTCCCTGTGGCCGCGTGGCGGGCCGTGGAGCCTGCGGTTCGCATTGCTGCCTCCGCCCTACGTCTGGCGTAGTTAGAGCCGCAGCAGGGGCAGGCGGCTGGGCCCGCGAGCTGGTGGAAGGAGGAGGAGCTGCTGGAGGGGACGGAACAGTTTGCCTTGGTCCTTGTAAGATACCCTGCATCCACTCGTCTGCCCAAACACAAACTTCGATCGTCCGTTTCTGAGAACTTAACAACCCAGACATGTGGGGGCGGAAAAGCTGCTTTAATGTCTTTTCAGGCAACAAGCAGCGCTTGTCCTAGGAGCCCGGTCTGCTTTTGAGCTGTGGAATGTTTGTTCCTGGAGAAGAGAACCCTCTGTTTCAAGTTCAGCATATTTACTTTCTTTTTTTTTTTTTTTTTTTTTAATTTTTAAGGAGCCAGATAGTAAATAATTTGAGGCTTTACAGGCCATGGGGTCTCTGCCGTAGATAGTAGAGAAACAGATGAGCATGGCTATGTTCCAGGAAGACATCTTACAGACACTGCAATTCGACGATCTTCACCTGTTACGGAATTTGGGTTTTTTCTCTATTTAAAAATATGCGAACTATGTGAGGTGGTCGGCCATGCAAAAACAGTGGGCTCGATCTGGCTCGTCAGTAGTCAGGGTAGAAAGTGGGTAGGAACAGCAGCTGCTGAGTAGTTACCGCTCCGTGTGGAACATGCTGGAATATGTGAGACAGCAGTCATGCTGCAGCAGCACTCTGGATGACAAAGCCCTTAGTGATGCCGCTTTTAAGCACTTGCTCAGTTCATGCTCAGTGTACTTCTGCTTTTTGGGAATCCATGTTCTGTGATAGCAGGCATCGTCAGAAAGAAGGGTGGGTGCAGATGTTCAGAAACGGCCCCACATGCATGGGTTGTGTGTGTGATTGTAAGAGAGAAACTTGTGAGGATTGCTTTGTGGGAGAGCTGTTGTCCTTTAGTAAGGAGCAAGTCAAGCAAGGAACTGGCTGAAGCTGGCCTGCGGAGTTCGAGCCGTGAGCTTTACTGCCTTGAGACCTGGCTGTAGTGGATGGTCCTGGGTTTTCTGGCAGGTCCCCTGTGGTCTGGCCAGCCTTGCTTTCCGCATCTGTGTCTGCTCATGTTCAGGAGAGCTCAGCTGTTCCAAGAGCATGAGGTCTGGAGATAGATGATGAGGCCACGTTTCTCTTTTGTAGACATGACTCTTAAGTTTTTGTATCCAAATTAATTGCTGTTATTCCCTGTTGACACCGGCGTCGCAAGTTGTCACCTGTGTCTGCCGCTGGGAAGCTGCTGTGGCTGTTGGAACTGTGGGCAGTGTTGCCAGCAGGACGTCGGTCGCTGGGATTTACTTTGTTACTCACAAAATACTCCATGGTGGGCCTGGGAATGTTTCTTTTCGCTCCCAGGCCAGCCATTAAATTCAGGAACATGGCTCTCTTGTTTCCTCGTAAAGACCCCCGGACGCATGTTCAGGTCATTACCAAGTACATCTGACACTAAAGGGATCCTTGGGTGATCCTCACTTGCCCCCCACATTCCCACCAGTGGTTTTAAAATAATCTGTGTTCCTGAGACGTTGGCTGTCCTTTCACTGCATCGTAGGGAACTGGGCTTTCCATCTCCAGAGCTGTGACATGAGCTCCAAGCTGGGTCCGTGCCAGGAGAGTGGGGGGCCGGCGGGCAGCCCGAGCAGCCAGGCCTCCTCCTCCCCAGGGCACAGGGTCGTCTTTAGGCCTCCTTTCCGCAGCAGTGCCCCTGACCCCACAACACATAGCCCCTCGCTCTTGTCCTTCGGCTTGGTGTGTATGCTTTCCCTGGGCCAGATGGCCCTTCTTTTGACAATTCAAGTGACTGTTTCGTTTACTATAACCTTGAAAACAAATTGTAAGAAAAAGATTCCAATGATCGTGCTGTGGATTTTATTACCAAGATGTTTACACCTCCCTTTACCTGTCATTTTGAGGACCTGTCAAGTCTTCTCCCTTAATGGCTTGTAGTCTTTCCTATGTCATAATAAAGCTACATTTTCTTCTGAGCATGGGCTGGTCTCCCCTTACTACCGACAGCAGCCACCGGAGCTCAGCGGCCCGGGCTCTGGTACCAGGAAGTCCGCGCACCCCGCATTTCCTCACTTTCTCTGGCTGACTGCTTCCCTGGCTCTCTTCTCCTCTTTCCTGCTCTTGGCATAATGGTCATGCATCTGGGAGTCAGGACAACCATGCACTCTCAGAGTGAGTTGGTCACTGTCACCATCGTCACCTGAGGAGTTCTCGAAATGTAGGAGTCCTTGCCAGTGCTTGGCGACGAGCCCCAGGGTGCAGTATAGCAATGTTCACTTGCAGGGAGCGCCCCAGATGAGAAAAGAGCGTGTGTGAGTCAGTACGGAGAAAATGTGCCATTAGTCCTGCCCTGCATTCTGTGATCGCTCACAGGACTGTAGTTGACGTTTGTGACTCCCCCTGCCACCCTCCACGCTTCCCTTGTCCTCAGAACCTCCCTTACCTGGGTTTTACTTGGCTGACCCAAACCTTCATTGCTGAAGTGTCCTTTTCTAGAAACTTTTGTTGTGAGTTACTTCCCTTTGCTTTATTTCCTTTACATGCAGACACCAAGAGACACTGGAGAATCTCTCTGGATCTCAGGCTTAGTCCTCTGTCGCCACTGAGTAGCATTCTCCTTGGATTACCCAGAACCAGTGTTGTGTCCCTCAGGGGAATTTACCCCTTTAGCATCTAAGACTATCAAACCAACAAAGCCCAAATTGGAGTAGAAAGATTCTGTGAGGGGCACCTGGGTGGCTCAGTCGTTGGGCTTCTGCCTTCAGCTTGGGTCATGATCCCGGGGACCTGGGATCGAGCCTCATGTTGGGCTCCCTGCTCACCAGGAAGCTTGCTTCTCCCTCTCTCACTCCCCCTGCTTGTGTTCCCTCTCTCACTGTCTCTTTCTCTCTCCCAAATAAAATAAAGATTCTGTGGTTGGCTCATTAAGTGTAATACTGCAGAGTGCCAACCCCACTCCCACACCTTGATCCGCAGACCCGTATGTTCTGGCTGTTGGGGAATCAGCACCAGATCATAGTCTCCGGCTAAAGGCACGGAAGTCCTTGTGAGAGACGGCACTGCGTTCCTTCACCATAGCTGAGTCCTCAGTACGCCCAGCTGCTTCCTGGTGGGGGATGATGTAGTAAGAACAGTTCATTCCATGGACACAAGCCTGTTGTCATGAGTGTCCTTTGCTGTGATTTGGGTTCTGTGATCAACAGCTGTTTGTGGAAGGTGACCGTGGGGGGGGGGGGTTGCTGACAGGTGGGGTGGGGGTGTCCATGACTAGACGATGTGTTTATTCCAGTGGGGACTGGTCTCTGCCCCCTCCACGATGCAAGGGGCCCAGTGTAGTCTACCTGACACCAGTGGCTAGCTGGTCCTCGGAAGGAATGCCGTTCTAGGGACTCGGTGTTCGTTAGCTGGTTAGGCACTCAGCGGTAGTTGGCTCGGTGAGCCGTGGGCAGGGCAGGTCGAAGACACTGAGCCTGTTCTAGCCCCCACCCCTGTCTGGATGGCCCCTTGGTTTGTGGGTGCACCAAGCAAGCACGGTGGCTAGGGAAGGCAGCTGGCCGCATCCACAGGGCAAGCCGTTCTGTCCCCCTGATCACTGAGAGCCTAAAGGGATTCTCTGGCGGGCACACATGAATACAGATACCTTCGTAGTCTGTGCCTGCCCGTTTTGAGACGTCTGTCCCCAGCCAGACCATGTCCCTAATCTTTGAATCCTGTTCCAGATGTTCAGCCACCCAGCCAAGCTGTTAGCAGCTCACCACAAATCGGCATAAATCAGTACTTCGGACCCTGTCCCATTCCAGGCAGCTGGGTAACCAGGGATACGGCCCAAGGTTCCACTCGGGATTTTCCTCCATCACTGTCTGTAGGCGTCCTCAGTCACCTGGTCACAAAAACAGATGCCATGCAGCAGGTGTCCTTTGACAGTCTGAGCCACTGTTCCTGCGGTTTACCTTCCACGCACGCTTATGCTCACTCTTCCCCATGCTGTTCCTATCACGTGATCGATGGCTGCTGCCCACGCCCAGGCTTAAGGCCAAGAGGGTCAGACCACTCATTTTTATGTGGGAGGCTCAGGCTGCCTGGTCAGCTCCTGTCCTGTGATTACACACTGGTCTGCTAAGTCCAAGAAACAAGCAGGAGCTGTTTCTAGAAAGGAAGATACGGATCTGGGAGGACGACAGAGCTGGGAGCTGCTCTGAACTCCTGAGGGTCTATGCTGTTTCTCTTCCACTGGCCCTTGCTGGAGGCTCTGTGAAGCATCCTTATTTGCTTGGACACTTTGAGTATCATTGGATCTTCCGGATCCTAGGATTTGAGTGGCTGTACAGCGTGTATGATGGCCTGAGCTTGGTTCTCCTTGCAGCTGGGAACCGATCGCAGTGCCTCCGGAGATGAGTGGAATGAACACGCTCAGACTCAGTGTCTGCTACTTCCCAAACTTGCAAGACTGGTCTGGCACAGTGCCTCTTTCCACGTAGCAGGTGGTGCGACTTGCAGCCGTCTGTCCTTCACCTTGACGAGGCTCTCCTGACAGGCTTCAGATCCCGGAGCCCCCAGAAACGTCATTGAGTCGGGGACCTGACTTCCGGGAAGCATATTTCTCATGCTTTGGTTCACTTGTTTCATTGAAGCCTTTGTAGAATTTACTGCTGCCCGCTTATCAGGTCCAGTCAGCAGAATGCCCTCCGTATGGTGGACCAGAGCAGTGAATGATGGAATATCGAGGTAGTCATGCCTATGTGCGGGCAGAAAGAGGAATTAGTGTAGTCCCGAGTCTGCACCAGGAAGGTCCACTGTGGACCCTGCCAAGTAAAAGCAAAGTGCCTCTCTGGCCTTTACAAATCGGCATGGGAGCGGAACGCACTGTCAGGTCACCGACCGCATAGTTCGTGCCTGGAGCCACGGTGACTTGCTGCAGTGCTGGTGGCACTGCCTTCTGTGACAGCGGCTGTGATTGGGCAGCCCCTGACCGGCTTGTAGGAGTCAGCCGGGCGCTGCTGCATCTTTTAATTCTTTGATGGGTGTTACTCTTTGAAATTCCCCAGGAGGGGTGCCTGGGTGGCCCAGTCATTAAGCACCTGCCTTCAGCTCAGGTCATGCTCCCAGGGTCCTGGGATCGAGCCCCACATCAGGCTCCCTGCTCAGAGGGAAGTCTGCTTTTCCCTCTCCCTCTGCCTACTGCTCTGCCGGTTTGTGCTCTCACCATCAAATAAAATCTTAAAAAAAAAAACCTGACAATGTTCAGTTAATTTCCATCAACCAGAATATCCTGGGTAAAGGGCGACGAGGAGGAGAACCTGTGGGTGACCGGACACACACGTGGGCAAGAAATAATTTTTTGTTGTTAAAGAAACCTATTGTCTTGGGCTGCATCAACCAAAGAACGGTTATCTAAAAACGGGGATGGGCCGCATCCCCTCTTCTCACGCCCACAGCACTTAACGCAGCCCCTGCTCCACAATATTCATTGAATAAACGATTCTCCTACTCAGCGTGGGCCTTTGATAACAAAAGCTGTCTAGTGGAGTGTGAGGGGGAAGGAGCCGGGGCCTGGCCCCAAGGAACTTGCTGGAAGGGAAATTAGCCTTGATGTAGAACCTGAGAAATGTGGACAAACCCAGGTGCAGAGTGCTCTGGCAGGCTGACCCGGCAGTTGGGGGCCTGAGGATGTGACATTGAGCAGGACGGGGGCGACGGTGGTGTGGGGGAGGTGGCCCTGTTGATGAGAGGATAGCACTCTGCTGGGGGTGTGGAGCCAGGCGCACACACCGCAGTGTCCACCACTCTGTGTGACAACTCTGACGCACGGGAGTCTGAGATTCATGCATTCGTACCGGTGGGGAGTCCCCCCCCCCCCCACCCTGAGAGGGGCACGACGACCAGCGTCTTTCAGAGCCAACCTCGAGCCCCAGCCCGGACCGATCTCCCTGGCCTTCCCCAGGTCCCCAGCTCCCTGTCTGCACACAGGACTCTGCCAGTGAGGGAGGCATACGCCACCTTCTTCCTGGGGACCGATGTATCCACCTGGAACCTTACTCACTGTATCCCCGCGGGAGAGCACATGTACGTTTGAGACAAACACTCTTCCCGCAGCAAATCAGTGAAGACGAATACGGACTGACGGGCGTGCCACGTGCCCCACTCCGTGCTGTCTTGCCATGTGCTGTCTTGGGCAGCGGATTGGCCTGCTCCGGCCAAGAGCAGTTTCACAGAGCAGGAAAGGCTCCTTTCAGGGGACAAGAGATGAGCCCTCTAGTTGGGGCTCCGTGCTCCCTGGCGGTGCTCCTGGGGCTGGCGATTCTCTTGAGCCCCCTGGCCCCTCGTCTATGAGATGAGAAGAGGCAGGGCTTAAAATGGGTGGTCAGGAAGGGGCACCTGGGTTAAGCCTCTGCCTTCAGCTCAGGTCATGATCTCAGGGTCCTGGGATTGAGCCCCACATCAGGCTCTCTGCTCAGCGGGGAGCCTGCTTCCTCCTCTCTCTTTCTGCCTGCCTCTCTTTTTCCTTAGAACTCTACAATATCTGGGGCGCCTGGGTGGCTCAGTGGGTTAAAGCCTCTGCCTTCGGCTCAGGTCATGATCCCAGGGTGCTGGGCTCTGCTCAGCGGGGAGCCTGCTCCGCCCCGCCTCCTGCTCTGCCTACTTGCGATCTCTGTCTGTCAGAGATGTCAAATGAATAAATAAAATCTTGGGGGGGAAAAAAGGGGGGTGGTCAGGAAACTCCATCCCAACCCTGATGTCTGGCTATTCTAAAGATTTTTTTCTCCCGGCTTCTCCAGATGGCGATACCAATCAGTCCTGAATGCTGCAATGCCAGCCACTGGGAGAGGAAGACAAAACGTAAATGTGTTGCATTTTTGTAGAATGTTCAAACTAGAAAAGGCTTTAGCAGTGGTCCCCTTGGGCTTCTGAATGATTCGTCTGGCAACTATTTGACAACCTGTATCCTTCGGGACTTGTGTTGTTCTGGCCACTGGGGAGCAAGAGAGCACAGTCCTGTTCTCATGGAGCAGAAACATACATATGTCAGGTTGTAGGAAGCAGTGTGTAGACAAGAGAGGCTGGGGACAGAGCGTGACCGCGGGGGCTGTGCTGTTTATCGGTGGTTAAATGGCGCTCCAATTAGACGACCCCTGAGCAGAGACCTGAGCGAAGTAAGAGACCGAGCATGGGCTGTCAGACGTAGAACATTCCAGGTAAAGGAACAGCGTGTCCTTCAAGATGGGGAAATTGAGACTCAGAGGGACACCTTAGCGAGCTTCCTGCGGTCTGCTGTCGGATCCAGCCCGCACTGGTTGTTTCCCATCGATTTTAAAAGCCCCGTCCGTCTCTAAGGCTTGCAGGAGGGACATTGTGTGGCCGCTGCCTCTCTGACCTGTGCTGTGGTGGGTTCTCCGGAAGAGCCAGTGGAAAAATTCCTCCTGGTCTCCAGCCAGAATTTCTCGTGCTTTCCACACCAGTGGGTTCACGTGGTCTCTCTGCCCTGTCACAGGCATGTCACCGCATATGCTAAAATGGCAGTTGTGGCTTCCTTAGTATTTTAAATTGTAATTTTAACCTTTTCTGTGGTATAGTGTGGTGATTAAGAGACAGGATATGGAGCCAGACTGCCTGAGCATGAACACTGGTTCTGGGTACCTTTGCATAGGTTACTTAAACTCTTTGAGCCTCATTCATAAAATGGGGACACTAATAGTATCCTTTCATAGGATGGTTATATGGGAAAAATTGAGTTAATTTATGGAAAGTGCTTAGGAAAATGCTTGGCATGGAGTAGGAACTGTATAAATACTTTTTTTTAAAAGATTTTATTTATTTATTTGACAGAGATCACAAGTAGGCTGAAAGACAGGCAGAGAGAGAGGAGGAAGCAGGCTCCCTGCTGAGCAGAGAGCCCGATGTAGGGCTCGATCCCAGGACCCCGGGATCATGACCTGAGCCGAAAGCAGAGGCTTTAACCCACTGAGCCACCCAGGCGCCCCATATATAAATACTTTTTAAAACCCCAAACCTGAGAGCCAAGCTTGGGGCCCTCTGGGATCAATGGTGGGTCTTCTAACTCAAAAGGAAAATCCATACCAAGCCCATATGTCCATTTCCTAGGATAGGTTTGGGGTTTTTCCTTTGATTAGTCTATAAATAAAAGAGTGTGAACATAAATTAGGAAGGAGAAACAAGGTATTTTGCTAAGCAGATGTGGGACCTGTCCCTGGCCTGTTGGAAAGAGACTGAATGTCAGGGTATAGGACCAGACCAGTTGGTTCTCCACCTGGAACCATTGGGAGCCTCCTGATGCCTGGCCCTCCCTCCTCTTGAGAATCTGATTTAATTGGTCTGAGGTATGACACAGGCATTGGGATTTTTTTTTTTTTTTTTTTTACAGATTTTTCCTGCAGGGATTCTCACATTCAGCTAAGACTGAGAACAGCTGGCCAGATGTGCCAAGTAAAATAAAGAGCCAGAGAAGCACAGCTGGAGGAAATCTCTCCTTTGTTCCAAAAATTAATTTTGAGAAGTTTCCCAAATCATATCTGTAAGCTTTTAGAAATTTTAAGAAATCAGAGAGAAGGGAAATTGTGGGAGGGAAGGGCTTCTGAGAAGGCGGACTTTGAGCTGAGCTTTGCCCTCTAGGAGCACCCCCTCCAACCCAGGCGGAAGATGGAGGGAAGAGCATCCCTGGTAGAGGGAACAGCAATGGCAAAGGCCCCAGGGCAGGAAGCCGAGGGTGAGAGGGGCTGGAGGGTGCCAGGTGCCCAGAGTGTGATATGAGGTGGGTTTGAGAGGAGGCCAGAGGCCAGAGCACATGGGATCAGAGGCCCTTGTAAGAGGTTGAGATTTTTTTTTTTTTTATTTTGTCTTCAATCTATTTATTTGTCAGAGAGAGGGAGAGAGAGCGAGCCCAGGCAGACAGAGTGGCAGGCAGAGGCAGAGGGAGAAGCAGGCTCCCTGCCGAGCAAGGAGCCCAATGTGGGACTTGATTCCAGGACACTGGGATCATGACCCGAGCCAAAGGCAGCCGCTTAACCAACTGAGCCACCCAGGTGTCCCAAGAGGTTGAGATTTTATTCTGTGTTGAAGAATCCATTGGGCGGTTTTAAGCAGTGAGAAGACATGATGTCATTGATATTTTTATAAGATCACTCTGGCTTCCGGGGTCACCTAGGAAGGAGAAAGCCAGAGAGAGGACCACACCCTCCCAAGTGGTAATAGCGCTGGATAATCCACAAAACCGTATCTTCCCGGAGCCCATCTGTGAGGTGCCTGAAGTCTCCGGAGGGCAGCTGCCTCCAAGGAGAGCGGGGACACGAGCAGCGGCCACCGGTGGCCAAGCGCAGGGAAGATGGCAGAGCCGCCATGCGAAGGGGGCAGAGGAGGTCCTCTGACACTTGGAAGGATTCTGAAGGCTGAGCGCGGTTTAGCACGAGAGCACAGAACTTCCGGGACGTCGAAGATGGGGAGTTGACACCGATTTGCAGGTTCTTGTCACAGACTTCCACTGGATCCCGTAAAAATATCGGGCACAGAGCAGAGGCTGTAGGAAGCCTCCCTCAGAGGTGCCCGCATGGGGCCCCGGCTGCTGGTAGTGTCCCCAGCTCCCTCCAGACTCTTCGCCCCTAACAAACCTTAGGTGGAGGCATGCAGGGAGGGTAGAAAGCTGAGGGGGTGGCAGGAATATTACGAACCCAGGACCCCTGCCACCAAGAAGATGGTAACCCCAGGGCGCTTGAAGCCAGCAAGGCACAAAAGGCGAGTGCACAGCAGCAAAACCTGAACCCAGCTCCGCTCACAGCTTGGTCGACTCGACCCCTCACCCTGACGGCCTGGAGGAGAGCAGGCATGCCCGTGTCCCCGCACACACCCCTCTTCCTTCAGTCTGCCTACTGTCCCACGCAGACCTGGCGTTCATTAAAAAGATTACAAGATGCAACCCGGTGCCAAGAGACAAATCCCTCCACAGAGCCAGAGTCAGAAGTGATCTGAATGTTGAAACTATTAGGCAGGAATTGTTCAAGAATTAAGATTCATATGTTGAGGGGCGCCTGGGTGGCTCAGTGGGTTACACCTCTGCCTTCGGCTCAGGTCACGATCTCAGGGTCCTGGGATCGAGCCCCCCATCGGGCTCTCTGCTCAGCGGGGAGCCTGCTTCCCCCTCTCTCTCTGCCTGCCTCTCTGCCTGCTTGTGATCTCTGTCTGTCAAATAAATATATAAAATCTTTAAAAAAAAGATTCATATGTTGAATTCACTCATGGAAACTGTAGGATACATGCCTGGATAGAAGCGGGGGGGTGGTTTCAGCAGAGAAATGGAAGCTATTAGGGTCAAAAGGAAACTCTGGAAGAAAAACTCATGTGATTGAGACGAAGGCCCCTCAGCTCAACACAGCTGAGGTGTGAAGCAGTGAACTCAAAGGTCAACAGAATTTACCCAGACTGAACCAGAAAGAGAAAAAAGAATGGGGGAAAAACCCCAACAAAATAACAGGGCATCAGAGCTGTGGGATAATATCAAAGATTTGGAAGAGATAATGAATGGCATATATATATATATATATATATATGGCATATGTATAAATAATGAAATGATAATGAAATATATAATAGTTATATTTATATATAAATATATAATATTTCCATATTACTTATAATAATGAAATATATAAATAATGAAATAATAAATAATGAAAGATGTCAAGCTACAGATCAAAAAAATCTCAGCAAACCCCAAGCAGGATAAATAAAAACCAAACCTAACCCAGGGCATCTGGGTGGCTCACATGGTCAAATATCCAACTCTTGTTTTTGGCTCACATCATGATCTCACACTCATGAGATCAAGCCCTATGATGGGCTCTGCGCTGGGCTTGGAGCCTGCTTGGGATGCTCTGTCTCCCTCTCCCTCTGCCCCTCCTCCCCTGCTCATGTGCTCACTCGCTCGCTAGCTCTCTATCTCTCTCAAAACAAAACTAAAACAAGAAAACAGGGGCGCTTGGGTGGCTCAGTGGGTTAAGCCTCTGCCTGTGGCCCAGGTCATGATCTCAGGGTCCTGGGATCGACCCTATGTCAGGCTCTCTGCTCAGTGAGAAGCCTGCTTCCCCCTCTCTCTCTACCTGCCTCTCTACCTACTTGTGATCTCTCTCTCTCTCTCTCTCTGTCAAATATTATTATTAATTTTTTAAATTAACTTAATTATTAAGAATTAAGAATTATTAATTCTTAATATTCTTAATTCTTAATATTCTCTAAATATTAAGAAAAAAATATAAAGAATTAATTTAATTAATTCTATTAAGATTTAAATAAAATCTTAAAAAAAAAACAAACCCCCCCAAAACCCTGAGCCAAACAAAAACTCCTAGACACAACATATTCTAACTGCTAAAAAGGTAAGAGGGGCACCTGAGAGGCTCAGTTGGTTAAGCGACTGCCTTCAGCTTAGGTCATGATCTCAGGGTCTTGGGTTCGAGCACCGCTTCGGGCTCCTTGGTTCTACAGGGAGCCTGCTTCCCCCTCTCCCTCTGCCACTCCCTCTGCTTGCTCTCTCTCTCTGTCAAATAAAATATTTTTAAAAAATAAAAAGGTAAGAAAAGGAGAAAAAAATTGAAGGCACAGATTACAAAGGAGCAAAGAAAGGAATCAGAGTAGATGTCTTGTCAGAAACTTTGCAAACCACGGATAACAAAATGCTGAAAGGAAAGAACTGGCAGACTATACCCAGGAACAAAAACATCTTTCAAAAATGCAAAAGAAATAAAGACTTTTCCAAACAAACAAAAATGGAGAGGATTCATGTCCTGCAGACTTGCAGGACAAGGAATAAAGGAAGTTCTTCAGACAGAAGGAACATGTTACTAGATGCTCGGCTCTACACCAAACAGTGAGGGTTTCCAGAAATTAAGGTTAATTTAAAAGGCATTGCTTTTCTTATTTTTAATTGCTCTGAAAGGTACTGAACTTCTAAGGCAAAAATAGTAGTGATGTTTAAAGAGTTGACAGAACATGTAAGGAAAATAAATGCATGAGAATGGCAACACAGAAGCTGGGGGGCATTGGGAGTCTACTGTTTTAAGGTTCTTATGCTCTATGCAAAGTGGTATTTTATTATTTGAGGGTTGACTGTGATGAACTAAAGACAGACCATTAAAAAAAATGTTAAGAGGCATAGGATGCCTGGGTGGCTCAGTCGGCTAAGTGTCTGCCTTCAGCTCAGGTCATGATCCCAGGGTCCTGGGATCGAGTCCTGTGTGGGACTCCCTGTGCTTCTCCCTGTCCCTCTCCCCCTACTCCCATCGTTCTTGCAAGTTCTTTCTCTCAAATAAATACAATCTTTAAAAAAATTAAGAAGCATAAATAAAAAGATCAGGGTTCAGAGAAAGAGAGTAGAATGGTGGTTAGCAGAGGGTGGGGGCAGGAAATGGGGGGAGATGCTGGTCAAAGGGCGCAAACTTCCTATTACAAGATGAACACGTTCTGAGGATCTAATATACCATGTGGTGACCACGGCAATAATACTGTCTTATCTACTTGAAAGTTGCTAAGAGAGTAGATCTTAGATGTTCTCACTACAAAAGGAGTGAAAATTCTCTGATGGGATAGGAGAGTTCGCTAATGCTACAGTGGCCATCGTTTTGCAGTTTGTAAATGTATCAAATCATCACATTTTACATCGTACACTTATGCAATGTTACATGTCAACTATATCTCAATAAATCTGAAGAGAGGAAAAAGATCAGTGTTGCCATGAATAGGGAAATGGCGGGGTTGGCAAGGTATGGCCCATGGTTCGAATCTGACCCGCCCCCTGTTTCTGGAAGTCATTTTATGGAGCACAGCCTTCCCTGCTTGCTACTGAGGCAGGGGCTGAGTAACTGTCCGGCTGCCGGAGCAGGAACCAAATGGTCCACAAAGCCCATGATATTGACTCTCTGATCCTTTCCAGCAGAGCTGGCTGAGCCCCGGGCTAGGGGACAGGGGGGTGACAGACCCACCAGGAGGTGCTGGAGCACACCCCAGGGAGCAGTGATCTCAGCCTGGCTCCGAGCCTGTGACAGGTGGCAGGAATCAGAATATATGCTGGAGACAGAACTTTATCCAGAGCATGTATACAATGGACAGTATTTAGAGTTTCTGATTTACAATCTACCCAAGGGATCCCTATCTTAAAACACACACACACTCCCAACAAACAGCAATTGCAAAACCGACCAAAACCAAGATGATTTTTGTCTGACAGCTGCAAGGATTGGGCACTCAGCACCCAGCATTTTCCGCAGCCCTGACTCCTCCAGTAGCACCAGAACCATCCCCCAGAGTCCCCAGCTTCGGACAGGCAGAGCTGGACCACAGGAGGACTGGACGCCCACACACCTTCCAGGTGAGCCTTCCCGTCTATGCGGCACCTGGGCGGCTCCCAAACATGCCATGACCTTGTCAACGTGCAGGGACACCTACACAAGTTACAGTCTTATAGTGACAACCCTGTCATTGGATAAACTACTTGTATGGGGTTGGTGGCAGGAAACACCGCTGTTAGAGTGTCACCATTTGCCACGTGGGGCCGACTGAGCGACAGATGGACACACTCTAGAAACCCCGAATTCCTGTGTTAAGCCCCAACCCTCAGCTCCAGGAACGTGACCTTATTTGGACATGGAGTCTTTACAGAAGTGCTGGAGGTAAATGAGGCACGGGGGCGGGCCCTGATCCCATATGACTGGCGTCTTTACCTAAAGGACATAACTGGCCCTGGCCAGAATCAGAGGGAGAGAAGAGGCAGGCTGAGCCCAGAGTGGCTGGGAGCAGATCGGTCCCTCAGGGCTCTCAGAAGGCAGCGCTGCTAGCTCCGGGGTCTCAGGGGGCGCCCCTCGAGAAGTAAGAGACAGTGATTTTCTGTCCTTGAAACCACCCCATGTGTACTGCTTTGTTCTGGCAGCCCCGGGACCGAAACCGGAGGCAGCCTTTTAGCCCGCAGAGGGTGGGCGGATGGCACATTCGGCATCCTGTCTACACCTCCCGAAGTGTGTTACTTGGACCTCTGATACATGTCGCTGTGCCAGGTAATCTTGGGTGCCACAGGGTGAATCATTTTACTCCACTCCACCATGTATTTATCTGACTGTGTAAATGCTTCTAAGGATCATTATGCATTTTAAGTGCGATTAAAATGTGGATTTCGATGCCACTAAAGATAGAACTCTAAAATACAGGTAACATCTCAAATGGGTGGGTGCTCAGATCCGACTGCTTGGTGTTAGCACGCATGAAATCTAGCATGGGGTCAGAGTAGGGCTAGAGGGAAAGGGGAGTCCATATAAAGATTCTTAAGAGTGCAGGTTGGTGGCTAGATGGGGCCAGAGGTGTCTGCAAAGGAAGCCGCTCCTGCTGGGTGCCTGGCTGATAGCCTCCGGCTTTCACACCAACTGCGGGCTCTGGGCTCAGTCTGCCCAGTCCTGTCCATCTCATGCCCCACTACACACCCACACTCACACACACAGCGCACTGCTTTCCACCGCTGCGCCAAGCCTAAGGAGGCATGGTGGAGAATTTGTTTTGTAAAAGGAATGCAGGGGAGCCCCGCCCTCCAGCAGGAGGACCACAGGCTTCCCCCCACTCGGGCTTGAAGCTCCTGTAGACTCCCCGCCCACCGTGTACCCGCTACTTCCCACCAGGCGCAGGTCCGCAAGCCTGTGGGACGGTCGGCTGGCCTTGCGGTGGAGCCCTGAGCACGGGGAGGTTGCGGGAGACGTGGGGCGTCCAGAGGCATCATAGGGGAGACACGACCAAAAGCAGGGATAGGGAGGAGTGGGCAGCCGCGGAAGGTTTTATTTCTAAAGAAGGGCTCTCGGGGGCTCTGTCCAGCAGGCGTGGATGACTTCACTGCAGGGTGTGTAGGTGACGGTGACCTGCAGTGGAGACATGGGATAAAGACATGACAGGCCTCCTTCCCTGGCACCTCTCTCCCTCCCTCTCCACCTCACTCCCCTCTCCCCACCTCTCTCTCTCCCTCTCCACTTCTTTCCACCCCTGCCCCTCTCCCCATCTCACCCTTCCCCGGTGTCACGCGGCCGGGCCTCCCTCCTCGGCAGGCGCGCACAGGACCTCAAGGCCACCATCTGGGGCGCGCGCGCAGGGCTGTGCGGTCGCGGTCCGGCCGAGGCGCCCCCACCTCCCCGAAGGTGCGGCGTCGGGGGTCCCAGGCGCGCCCGCGCTCTCCTGGGTGGGCTGCCTGCGCTCCGGGAAG
This sequence comes from Mellivora capensis, assembly GCA_004024625.1. NCBI lineage: Eukaryota > Metazoa > Chordata > Mammalia > Carnivora > Mustelidae > Mellivora > Mellivora capensis. The sequence continues at coordinate 249,688 of PISX010000369.1, forward strand.
CAGAAGCTGCACGTCTCCACCGGCTCAGGCGGCGTGCCCGCGGCGCTTCCAGCTTCCATCCAGTGATCTGCGGGACAGGGAGAGGGCGATGGCTTTTGGCGTTGGCCTTGGCCTTGGCCCCGACTCCTCCTCTACCGCCCTGTACCGAGGGGACAGGCGGCCAGGTTGTAGGATTCCTGCAGATGGTAAACTGCCCTGCCCATCCGCGCCCCACGCGCCCCGCCTCCTCCTGGCGCCAGCGCCAGCTCCCCTCTGCTGGACCGGTTGGCTGACCTCCCCCCACCCCTCGCCAACCCCCCAGGGGGACTGCCTCTTCCAGGTTTCAGCCCTGGAAGCCCTGCGCCCCTGCCAACCCCCCTGGCCATCACCCTACACCCACCCTTCCTCAGGTGCCCCATCTCCGGTCTTGATGTTGAACCTGATTTCACCAAGACAGAAAAAGTGCCGCAGGGAGGTTCTCTCTCTCTCTCTCTCTCTCTCTCTCTCACACACACACACACACACACACACAGGCGCGCGCGCGGCTTTCTCAGGAAGGGCCGGCAACACGCTCTCCCTTTGGAAGCAGGGCCAGTGCCAGGACAGAGGGATGGCCTGCAATGGGTCCCACAGCAGTGGGAGTGTGCGGCCCACTTCTCGCTCACCCTTGGAGGACTTGGCCTGGGTCCGACATGGTGCCGCTGAGGGCTGGCAGAAGAACTGGTCCCCTCTCCTCTTGAGGAAGCAGGCCACAGCCAGGAGGAAGCAGCAGACGATTGCACACAGGCAGAGCCCCAGCGTGCTGTAGACCAGGGCCAACTGATCGGCGCTCAGCTTCAGCCCTGGGGGCGCCCCAAAACAGATGTGAGGCCCCGAGATCTGGAGAGGCCCTTCACTGCCGAGGGCCCTTCTCTGAAGTGTCCCCTCTTTCTTTTCGCTCACCGGGCCCAGGCAAGCCACGTGGCCACCCACATGCCCCCGGACAGAGCCCCCAGCCCCAGCGTGCTGTCCATCAGTCTGCCTCCTGGAGAAGCTAGTTCCCTTCCTCACCCTGAGGCTTGGCTGGTGTGGGCCCTTCTCTGGACTTTGGAGGAAATCAGTCACCTGGACCCCAGGCTGGTAGGCTTGTCTCCCGAGAGCTCAGAGCTGGGCACCTGTGGGGCGGCCCTTGTGGCGTCTGCTCTTGCCATAGGCCATAGGCTGGCACGGTACCAGAGCTGGATGGATACATGACCAGACAGTAATCCCGTCCTGACCTGGGCTTGCCTCCAAGAGGGGACCTTCCTGGGGAAGTGTGCTTGGAGAGGGAGACCGGTCCAGTTGCTTCTGCGGCTGGGATAGCAAAGGAGGGGGTCCCTGGGGAACGGGGGTGCTGGTCACTCCACTTCTCAGGGCCTCGAGCCTCTGGTTTGGATATGAAAGGAAGACTCAGCCCTGAACCAAGCCTTGCCCTTGACATTTCTCCTGGCTCCTGGCATCAGGACCCCCTCTAGGCCCCTAGGAAGGACAGAGGGGCCAGAGTTGATGTGATGTACTGAAGATGTGGACCACCCACGGAGCCCTTATATGGCAGCACTTCCGGGAGTATCTCCTCTAATTCCCTGCTCCTGTCAAGGTGGATGGACTAACCCGCCTTCAGATCTTGAGACAGAGCTCGTATGCCATCACATTCCTCATTCTAAAGGGTGCAGCTCGGTGGGTTTGAGTATATTCACAAGGTCATGCAAGCGTCGCCGCCATCTGATTGGGAGACGTTTCCGCTACTGCATACTCACGCACTAGCAGTCACTCCACATCTCCCCTGCCCCAGCCCCTGGCACCATGGCTCTCCCCTTTGTCTCTAGGATGTGCCTATTCTGGACCTTTCCCATGAATGGAATCATACAGTATGTGTCTGGCTTCTTGAGCTGAGTGTGGTTTCAGGGCTGTTCCACACCGTCCTGCGTGTCAGGACTTCACTCCTTTCTACAGCCCGAGAATGTTCCATTGTAAGGTCATAACCCATGTTTCTCCGTTCCTCTGCCCATGGATGTTTGGGCTGTTGCCGCGACTTGTGGTTGTGAATAGGGCTGCCGTGAACCTTTGCAGACAAGTTTTCGTGGGGACGCATGTTTTCGGTTTTCCGCTGTAAGCCTAGGAGCAGAATCTCTCAGTCAGGTGGAAATTCTTGGGGTTTTTTGAGGACCCTCCAGACTGTCTTCCGCAGGGGCGGCCCCATTTGACACTCCATTTTGCAGGTGACAAAACAGATTCAAAGTCCCTCTGTTCCCAGTCACAGCTGTCCCTGGAAGCAGGTGTGACGGACTCGGGGCCAGTGCTCAGGGATGGCCACACAGAGGCGACAAGGACACCACCCCTGACACGCTCCTCAGAGTCACGAGTTTTATAAAGTGACAGGGCTGGCAGGTGCCACCCTGACACTTATAGGGGGTGACCAGGCATTTAGAGAGGGAGACCGGGTGCTCTGGGCGGCCCTGTCCCTCTTGTCCCTTCCCTGGAGCTCAGGGAGGCCCAGAGAGGAGCCTCTCCAAGTATGCTTCCCCAGGAAGGCCCCCTCTTGGAGGCAAGCCCAGGGCAGGACGGGATTACTGTCGGGTCATGTATCCATCCAGCTCTGGTACCGTCCCAGCCTATGGCCTATGGGAAGAGCAGACGCCAGCCACAAGGGCCCCCCAGTGGGCACCCTATGTCGGTGCTGCCGATCTGGAGACTGAGGTCCTCAGGGACAAGAGGAAAAGGGCATAGGACAGAGCTGGGCGACCGTCCGCATTTCCCAGCTCCCCGGTCTTTCTCTCTGCCTACCTGCTGCTACTCGCCTCTGGGACACTATGACAGCATCGTCCGGCTGGGTGCGCAGGGACGGGGCCGGCAGCCTGGGGACCCAACGCCGGACCACCAGAGTGCAAAGCACCAATGAGCTGCCGCGCAGGCTCAAGGACAGAATCCGAACATCTGCATGGTCAGATGTTCTCAGTGCCATTTCTACCACCGAGACCTGGTGGTGAGTGTTCACAGATGGTCCCCAAAGAGCCGCCTGCCCGCAGCCTGCCCCCCACATCAGGGCTGGGCCGGGCCTCCCTGAGGGTGCAGAGCCATGTGCGCCCTCTAAAGGCTGGGGAGCCCCTGCTTCTGCTCTCCTGGGAGCCCCCGGCCACCGCGTGAGAAGGTCAGCTGAGTGGGCAATGGAGGGTCCCATGGAGATGCCACATGCAGAGGGTGGGCCCTGAGACTGAGGGAGGAGGGGGCGTGGCCACCCCAGCATCAGAGCCTCCAGGTGACCCCATCCCCCTGCCCCCCATCTGTTTGAGGCTGCACAGACACCCCAAGCAGACGCCAGACCTGCCCAGCTGAGCTCAGGAACCCACAGAACCAAGTGAGATAATGAAGGGGTTATTTGTAGGCCACTAAGTTTTCGGTGGCTTTCGGAGGCCACAGTAAACACCCAGACTGTGCTCCTGAGCAGGGGAGGGGCTGTCCCAGCTGCTCTTTGCCCCTCTGCCCCCACCAGCGATCTTAGGCTTCCTGGAGGCAAGGGGACTAACTCATGCTGGTGACCAGCCCCCAGGACACGCTTTACAGAGCCCCTGACCCAGGAAGGGAAGAGCGGATTAAAAGTACAGGGGTCCCCTCCCACCTGACTCACAAGAGCACCTCGTTTGGGGAGACAAGTTTGAGGGCTGGAACCAGCTACCAATGTGAAAAACACACTTTCCTGATGTCCGTGGATTTGCTGACTTCACTTCCCGGTCACATCCGCACCCCCTACCCCAGACTTTCCCTGGAGCCTTGTTCAGAGCAGCGGAAGCCTGTGTCAGCTTCCAACAGACCGAACCCCAGGAGGTATGTAGCAAAGTGGGAGGTGGGCACTTTGGATGACAGCGGTGCTGTGAACCACATAAGGAGCTGTAGCTGGGCCTTAGATAAGGAAAGGGGGGTAGTCGGTTCCACGCCCAGTGCGGAGCCCAGCACGGGGCTCGATCTCACCACTCTGACATCAAGACCTGAGCTGAGATCAAGAGTCGGACGTTCAACCGACTGAGGCACCCAGGCGTCCCTCTTCTTCTTTTTTTAAATTATTTGTGTGTGTCATCTATTTAAACAGGAAAAGAGTTGAAGCTTCTCTGGTCACCCACATGTCCAAAGAGCCATGTAAAAGACCAACCAGAAGGACGGGGTGGGGGCAGGGTTGGGGCGGGGGAGTGTGGGAGAGGGGGGTGTCATACGTTCCCAGCCGCTGGCAGGCCCACTGATGGGACAGCTGTCCCTTGCTGCCTTCTGCACCACCCAAATGGGCCGTGGCATTGGGTCTGGAAGCAGAGAGCATCAAGTCTCCTGGGCGTGGAAGGTATGTGTGTTCCCGTCTCTGCTCTCCTTTGGTCAATCACAAAGTTCTCTTGGGTCACGACCTCAGAAGTCACCTTCTGTAGGCCCTCGGTGACCTGGCCCTCTCAGGACAGAGAGGTCTTTCCCCGTACTTCTCTGTCTGCTGACCCCAGGAGCAAAGGGGCACAGTCAAAAGATTTGCGAGACAAAGGGTTGCATTCTCTGTCCTTGCCTGAAGATCAAGTCCTGGGGACAGCCGCCGCGGGTGCAGTTCCCAAGAACCACCACCAGAAGGCAGCACACACGGATTCTGGCGGCTTGGGAGCCAGGCTGGCCCCAGTCCAGGGACAGTTTATTTCCCGACTGGTTTTTGTTTTTTGTTTTACTGTCTTCAAAGCCATCTCATATCTAAAAACAGAACGTCCCCAGACTGCTGCGGTCCCCGGCTCAGGCTCAGGCTGGCCAGGTGGTCGGGGTTATGACTCGCCACTTTGAGGCAGAGGGATGTGTGGTGGCCCTGGGCCGAATGTCCACCTTGAGACGGGGTTTCCTGCAGTGAGTGCGAGTCTCATTCTTCCATCACTGGGGGGCCTGCAGATGTCTGTATCTGTGGGCCTTTCCCATAGACACCCCCACCATGAGGTCTGTGCGTGCTTGTGTGTGTGACACTTGGCTGCCGTTTTGGGAGATGAGTATGGGAAAGGATGAGGGGGCATCCCCTACTCCACTCCCCACCCCCAACGGGGTCTGGGATCCCTGAGTCCCCCTTCTTTCTGGTGCCACCTCCTCCTGCTGGTGGAAGGGCAGCGGGGCACGGGGGATGACTCCCTCCCAGCCTCACCCCTGCTCCCGTTCAGCCTCCCTCCCCCTGGCCCCTGGGTCAGGCCACCTGGCCTTTCTGTTTGCTCAAGCTCCTGTTAACAAAGGAAGCCCCATTCCGCCCCTGGGCCCCCTCTAGCCACGACCTGTTCCTCCCCTCCCTTCTCACCCTGATTTTTAAGACCAACCTCAGGGCCGCCCTGTCTATATTCAGGTCCCACACATAAGGAACCCTTGAGCAACTCCTGAGACAAAAGCGTGGTCCTCCACGACCCCGAAATGCTGACCGCCGGCCGTTATGGACCTGACCCCCTGTGAGAACATGGCTGTTTCCCACCTGCACACATGACCTGCAGGTTGAGGAATCTCTTCCTTAAATGCCTGTTGTGCTCCCCATTTGCCAAGCCCGTGCTCCCACTGGGACCACCCTGTGCCTTTTCTCCCTGAGGTGCTTGTACCCCAAAGCTCGGTGCTCCCCCACCATGCTGGCTGCCGCTGACCCCCAGGTCCTGCATATCCTCACCTCCTCTACTTTCAGTCCCTCTGCCTGTGACCTTCATGGGAGGCTCTGCGCTCTGGGCTGTGGCATCCTAAGCCACTCAGTGAACACAGGGGGCTCTGGAGGGCAGCCTGTGCTTCCGGGCCCCCACTCTGCTTCTGTGCGTTCCCATCTGGTGGAATTAGGTTAAAACGGACTAGGAGATGCTAAAGGCCTGATAAAGGATGGTACGCATCAGACGGAGAGGGAGAGTCTGGCTTCTTGGCCTCAGGAACAGTGAGAGAGGGGCTCCTTGCCCTGCCCCCCGCCATTTCCTCAGGTCAGGACGGCCTCCACCTATGGACACCTGAAAATGGCCCTTCAGAGGGTCCTCTGGCCTCTTTGTGGCCAGATCTGCTGGACATCTGCAACCTTCTCTGTGCTGGGACCTATTCCTTCCAGAACTTTCTTCCTTATTTGCCTTTGTGGACATAAAGCCCTCTGAGTTCTGCTCTGAACTCCTTGACTGCTCCTTTCCAGTATGTCTAGGGGACCCTGTCTGACCTCTCAGAGGCAGACCCCCCCCTCCCACCACCCATAGAGTTTCCCTCTCAGTCCTTTTCTGTGCACACCTCCTGGGTCCCCGGGGCATCTTTTCCGTTCTTGGAAATATAGCTGCTACCCCATAAGCCCACGAAATCCAAGTTCTCTAGTGAAATGCTCCCTGGAGGTCTGGACCTATGTGGGGGTCCTGGCGTCCCCCAAGGCTGGTATAACCCTCCCATGGGGAGACCCAACTTGGAGCTTTTGGTCCTTCTGGTTCTCCCTCCCTTGATCCTGGTTCCTTCCCTCCCCCCAACGAAGTGCCCCCTCATAACCTGCAACTATGACCTTATTTGGGGGGAAAAAAAAACTTTGTATATTTAAGTTAAGGATCTCAAAAAGAGATCATCTGGATTAGGGTGGGCCCTAAATTCAGTGACAATCACTTATAGGAGGAGAGAAGACGGACACACGGCGAGGCTGTGTGAAGATAGACGCAGAGACCAGAGGGCGGCCACCACAGACTAAGGCGGTCCTGGGGCCACGAGAAGTGGGATGGGACAAGGAAAGAGCCTCCCCGAGAGTCTTGGGGGGAGCGCAGGCCTGCCTACTCCTGGATATCAGCCTTCCAGCCTCCAGAACGGTGAGGGAGGACATTCATGTGGCTTTAAGCTCCCAGGTCGTGGCATGGTCTTAGAGCAGCTGCGGGAAGCTAACACGGCCGACCCAGGACGGGACCCACCTTCTGCTCTAACTGCCCAACGAGGCCCCGTACCCCCAAATCTCAGAGCTATTGAGGCCTCAGGAGAGCCCCCTGAGGTCGGTGCTGTCATGATCGTTACAGATGGAGACAGGTAGGCACAAGTGGTCCAGAAGCTTCCCTGGATCCAGGCGCCGGCAGGCTTGGGGGACCCTGCTCCCAACACACCCGGAGCACTTAAACTGCGACCCAGGGGGCCCCTAGATAGAATCTGGTGGCTCCGTGGACTTAGATAAGAAAGGCATGTTTTCAGCTTCACTGATGGCTGGCTGAGGTTCAGCCTTTGCTTCCCCTGTCCGTGGACGCCACAGCCCCAAGTGGCGTGAGCAGGAGCGTGGCTTTGTCTGCGGCACAGCGCGGGGTATCTGCGCACCCCACGCAGTCGCTCCCGCAGGCTGCGCCGTCCACCTGCGCTCCTCGGGGGCTGGAGGTCCGCTGTCCCCCAGCCGACCGCTCCGTCATGCCATCTGAAGCTTTCACAGAGAAGCACCGAGATACGTCCCGACCTTCCAGTTTGCACAATACTTTGGTAGTCCTTTGATTTAATATTTACTTTGATCTCATGTTTCGAGATGCTACTGAGAATCGTGTCTCCGCATCCTTGGTTTCTCTGTAACCCTATGTGCTTTGCTGGATGCACTTCTAGAATTATTCGCGGAAGGGCTCCCCTAGTGCCGGTCATCCTAGAACCTGAGCGGCCCCGCTGTGCTCACCGCCTCCACGGCTGTCCACAGCCAGGGCCTTTGTAGCCCACCCAGCCTGTGCACGGACACCACCCCTTGACGACCATCTGGGTCCTTGTCATCGGTGGCCTTCTTTGTTGCCAGAAACAGGCTCTCAGGGCCCCTGCTGCCTTTGCCAGTGTCCACCCTTCAGGGACCCTGGGGATCCCCCCGCAGCCCAGTCTGTACCCTCTCATCTGTGGCTGCCCCTGCCTCCAGGAGCCCATCAGTGGCCCCAGCCTGGCCGATAGGGCCATCTGATTCTCTCCCAGGGCCCCAGGATGCTCCGCTGCTCCCCCTGCCCCTGAATCCGGTGCCCACTTCCCCTTCCCGAGAAGTCTGTTCAGGGAGAAGCAGACACTCCCTCCACCTAGCTCACCCCTGCACGTCTCCCTAGCGCTAACAGCCAGACTCCAAATGTTGACCTGGAGCTCCCCACTCCGGCCCACATTGGGGCACGCTGACTGGAAAGACCAGTGGCTCGAGTGTCTGGAAGATTCCAACCATGCATGTCCCCCTGCACCGGGAACCTCTCGCCCCCTGCCACGAAGCCCCAGGCAGGCTCCCTCCCCTTGCTCTCAGGCCATTGTCACTGCAGCCTCACCGCGTACACTCTTGGCCAGTGTGTAGTATCATCCTAGCCAAATAGCCAATAGCCAAAGTGTTCATACTTTCGGGGGGGGTGGGGCCTCCTGCTTCGGCAGAGTAACCACCACGTCCCACCCTAGGCTAGGAGCCCCTGACGCAGTGACTTAGTGTCAGTCTCCTCGGATTTGCCTTGTAGCGCAAAGCTCTTGTCCCCACTTCATGGCACAGCAACCTGACTCTCAGAGCATCTGTATATGCTGTACCCTCTGCCTGGAAAGCCCTTCCCCCACCTTGTCTCTTACACACAGTTTCCTTTGACGCGAGCAGTTTCGTAGGCTTGGTGGGCACTCACAGACCCTGACGAGCGTTCTCTTATAATCTTCACAACTCCATGAAGATACATGATCTCATTCGCACAGAATCAAGGCTCAGAGAGGTTAAGTAAATTGCTCAAGGTCACACAGTTAGTGGGGGCTGGAACCAGGGACTGACTCCATGGCCTCCACCATTACTCTAGTCTGTCTTGCCTCCCGTCACACCCCTGGCTGAGTTGTGTTGCCACCACACACTGAGATTAATGTCTCATTTGCCCAAGTCGGGCATTGTCTGTCTCTCCCATTATACCGCAGCTTCTGTGGGGTCAGGGACAGGATTTGTCTGGTTTTGCCACCTTGCCCACGTGCAGCAAACCCTCACAGTTATACGTCCGATGAAGGAATGACAGTCTGGAAGGACTGCAGGAAGAGCTGGACTGGGGTTGAGGTGGGGTCTGGCAGGGATGCAGATTTAGCAGGAGGATGGAGGGATTTAGGAGCCCACAAGGGGGCCAGGATCGCATCAGCTCCACCCCCAGCAGCAGCCAGAGGCAGCCTGGTCCCATGGCGTCCCCCAGACCATGCTCTCCAACAGGTCCCCACCTGGCCTTCCAGGGGTGTGGCCCTAGTACTGTCTGCTTCTGGTCCACACCACACTCAGCTCCTGCCACACCAGCACACCAGGGGTCAGAGGAGAACGGACCAAAGCCCCAGACCTCTGGGGAAACTTAGGCCACAGCCAGGCAGTCATTAAGACATGGAGTCTCTGGGAAGGCATGCAGTGTCCCTGGCTACGCTGTGGTAGGAGTGGGACAGCGAATGCCGCGGGCTCAGGCATGACCTGCCCTGTTGACCCCCCTGGCCCCCCACCATGTTCTTACACACCCCCATCCACACATCCTGGGGTGTAGCCCTGGAGCCAACATGAGGCTCCCGGATTCCACTCACTGCCCTCCAGGGATGAGCTTGACTGGGAGTTACAAACAGCAATAGCTAGTCATGTACCATGGGCAGCAGGTTACCCTCAGGAAGTGACAATCCCATGAACACCGCTCTGGGTCTTTTACTCCTGCAGAGTGGATAAACTTTAGGACCCATCGACTTGGCCTGAATCCCAGCTCAGCATTGCTCATGCACTCACTTACACCTCTCAGCAAGTCCACCTTCTTTTCCTCCTGCATTCTTCTGGCCCACAGACTTCTAAATATTTTGCCTAAATTTTTTTCTATCCTGTGGTGACCCTCCCCTGCCTTCTCGCCATTTGCCTGGACTTTGGACGTCCTGCTTTGCAGACCCTCCTTATTTAGGCCTGGCACCTGACCTTCCACCCACTGTGACCCTCAGACACCATCAGGCCAACCTCAGAGGGCTTACCTGGGCCTGCCTCTGAGCCTCTGTGTTCCGTTCCCTGGTACCTTCCCAAGTCATCTGACCTGGTTTCAGCTTCCCCAGACCGCTGTCTCTTGAGCTCTGGTGGGAGGTTCACGTGGCTCCTGAACTTGTTCTCACAGAAGTATGTGCACTGCTTGGGGTGACGTCCACAGATGGAACCACAACTGATGCAATCCTTCAGGAGCTGATCATAGTACCTGCCTTCCTCCTTCCGGCAACTGAGCGACTCTGGGAGGAAGAAATGAGTGATGTTATCAGATGATAGAGATCTGCAGTCCCTGTGAAGCTGGCCTTCAAGGGCATCACAGTTTAAAAAAAAAAATCACAGTTCAATTCCCCAAAGGTAATTCCAGAGTAATGCAAGTCCTTTCCCAATATGTAAATGGAAGGCTATCCATTGTCCTCTAAGTACTGTTTTAGCCGCAATATATACTTTGATATGTAGTATTTTTCCTATACTACTTTACAACATTTTAACTTTTCATTATTACTGCTTCTTTGACCATAGATCATTTGAAAGTGCATTTCTTAGTTTCTAAACATATAAGAATTTTCTAGTTATCTTTTGAAATTGAAATCTAGGTTATTACATTATCACATAAGTTCTTTACTTGCATTTTTCAAACTTCATAAAGGAAAAACATAGTTCATATTAACATAAGGATTGGAGGAGGAAGCCAGCAACCACCTTGGCGGCTTGAGGGAGGAGGTTGGAAGAAAGATGGGAAAGCTCGCACTAATAGTGTTTCTTTACTGTCTTAATGAATGAGAATTATAAGAGCTTAAACAGACATCAGTGCCAAGGAGCAGAAGCCAGGCACACTAAAGTCCAATCATACTTTGTTAAGAGAGCAATTTGGGGTCCATAACAGAAATCTATACTATCCCTTGTCTTTAAAATAAGATTCTATTTATATGAAAATGCGACTCACATAGGGGATTTTAAGGGCACATTCCAGAGGCAGTGCAAGATAGAGGATAAGAACATAGCCTTTAAGGCCAAACAGATTTGAGAGCATCCCTAGTCTACAGGTTGAGGTTGTGGGGTCTTAGCCTCAACGTGCCTCAGTTCCCACATTTCCAAGACAAAGGTTGATTTCTTAAAGTTACTATGAGGATTTGATGTTCCTGGCACAGTGTCTAACACATAATAAGTAAATGCTGGGTTAATGGAAGGTTTAGTAGAATATTCGTTTGTGCCTCTCTGCAACACAAAGATACCAACTCTTATGTCTTTAAAAGAGTAGAGGAAAAGACCAGGAAGCTGATAAAACTGGGACCTCATGGAAGACTCAGATGGGATCAGTGATCTCTTCTTGCTCTGGCTCTGTCCCAGGGTTCTACTAAGCCACATAGGACCACTGCCTTTGCCACTCATGAGACAGAGTTGATGGGATGACAGTGGTGTTTCCAGGATTTTATGTGTGACCTCCTTCCCTCCTCAGGCCCCCAGTGTGGCTGTTGCAGGTGGTGTCTGAGCTCCTCAGACCACCAACCCTCACTGCCCAACCTCATAAACTTCCCTTGTGGGCCTTGATATTTCCTGTTGTGTTTTTCCACCTCCATGCCTTTGCCCACACTGGTCCTTCTTCCAGGAGTGCCCTGCCCTGCCCCATCTGACTGCCACATCTACAAACTCTAAACAATTTATCTCAGGTGGCATTTACTCCAAGAATACTTCCCTGCCCCCAAGCCCATCAGCCAGAGGTGGTCTTTTCCAACTGTAGCATTTTATGATACTTTATCTTTCTCATTTGAAATGTAGTTATTTCTTCCATTAGATGATAACTCCCTTAAAGAATCATGTCAGTTTCCTATTTTCAAGAAGCTAGAGAGTTCCATGAATATTTGTGGAGTGATTTGTGGATATTCTACTTCATTAATGGATAGTGGAGATACTCTCAGTCAGTTAATTGTCTGCCTTTGGTTCAGATCATGATCCCGGGGTTCTGGGATTGAGCCCTGCATCAGACTCTCTGCTCAGCAGGGAGTCTGCTTCTCTCTCTCCTACTCCCTCTGTGCTCTCTCACCCTCTCTCAGAGAAATACAATCTTTAAAATAAAATACACAAGCAAGACAATAGCTGGGGAATAAAAAGGCAAAAATTTTAACACTAATAATGGGTAGATAGGAATTTATTATTTTATCCTCTCTGTGATAATTCCTATAATAAAAAGCTTCAAAAGACAATCAGAACAGAGAATGACAAAGGAGGTCCTCATTTTTATTGGGCAGTCAGATAAGACCTCTGAAATTTGCCCTCAGACCTGAAGGTTGACTAAGAGGGAGCTGAGGAACTATAACAGGGAAATGCATTCCAAGCATAAGGTACAACATGTGCAAAGACCCTGAGGCAGGAAAAAACAGCATGTTCAAGAAGCCACAAGGAGGTCAGTGTGGCCAGAGCAGAAAGATTGAGGGGTAAAGGGATGCCACATTGTACATCTCCTTTCACCACCTCCTTCTCAGCCACCCAAGTGCAATGGGGTTTGAGGGACCTCTTGGTGGGGGGGGAGTGGTGATCCAGCCCATGGGACTCGAGCCCCAGAACTCACTGCAGAATGCTGCACACGTGCGTGGAAACTGATGGCTGCAAATAGGTTTGCAGGAGAGGCAGATGTTCAGCAGAGAATCCCAGTACTGTTCTTCAGGGCAGAGCTCCATGGCCATCCCCCTTCACAAGCCCTGTGGAGCTGAGAGGCAAGGAGCATGAGGGCAGCTGGCATCCTGCTGCAGGTCAGAACCCAGACAGCCACTCCCACTCACAGTCCTACTCTCTGTCTCAGCAAGCAGAGGGATCCAGACAAAGCTAGCTTCCAAACCCAACTGCACTTGCTGGGTGACCATCTCTCTTCCTTGAGCCTCAGTTTCCCCATTTGTGATATGGCTGTTCTGAGGCTCCCTCTCTCACAACATCTGTGCCTTTCTCAGCCCTATCCTTTGCCCTCTTAAATGTGCCTCTTTCTACCACAGTACCTTGGCACAAAATGCTGTTCTCTTTGCATAAAATGATCCTCCACTGGTTATTTTCTCCTAATCCTTTAGACCACTGTTAAAATTTTGTTTCCTCAGAAAATCCCAATTCTCTTCTTGGATTATGACATGCTCCCTTTTGTGAACAATGATGTGTCCCTTACCTGTCACTGTTTTCACTTCATTTTTATAAGTGTGACTATTGGATCCTGTCTCCCCAGTTAACTGTGAGCATCATGCAGGCAAGAACTCTTAACATTTTTTTCACCCTGGGTCCTCAGAACCAGGACAGAGTTGGTGCTCATTAACTGAATAAAAAGAAAAGCAGATCTAGCCAGTGTCTAGCAAACAGCAAGCATTCAATAAATATCTATTTATTTCCCTTTTTCATTTTTACTGAGGTATGAAACACACACAATGATGTGCGTAAAGTGGACACATCTGAAGTGTACAGCTTGATGAATTTTTCCATATGTACACACCTGTGTCACTACAACCCATGTCAAGGTACAAGATATAGACATTTCTTGCACCCTAAAGACTCCCTTGGATTGCCTTCCATCTAATACTTTCAGAGGTTACTTCTACTCTGATTTTTTTTAAAAAGAATTTCAGCCATTAATTTTTTTAAAAAGATTTTATTTATTTATTTGACAGACAGAGATCAAGTAGACAGAGAGGCAGGCAGAGAAAGAGAGGTGGGGGAAACAGGCTCCCTGCTGAGCAGAGAGAGCAATGCGGGGCTCGATCCCAGGACCCTGGGATCATGACCTGAGCCGAAGGCAGAGACTTTAACCCACTGAGCCACCTAGGCACCCCTCTATTCTGATTTTTATCGCTGTAGATTGTTAATATTGCCCATTCTTGAACTTCCGTGTCTGGTTTTTGTGGCTCCACAAGGTATCTGAGACACATCTCTATCGAGGCTCTGTCATTTATTTTGTATTGCTGAGTCTTCCATTATATGAATGCATCGACTTTTCTACAATGTTCTGCCTGATTTCATGATATTAGCTTCACCAACAATGTCTCCTTTTAAACATTTTGCAGGTCTGTTTGCTTACTCTTTAATGAAAGTAAGCCGAGAAGAGACTGGTAGTTTCTGGTTTAATGTGGCAGCTTAAACACAGGGGCTTATCTTCCTTCCCTCTTGAAACCCTACTAAAAGGACAAGAAAAAGATATTTGTCCTTAAAGAGAAAGACAATGGATGGGGCACCTGGGTGGCTCAGTGGGTTAAGCCTCTGCTTCCGGCTCAGGTCATGATCTCGGGGTCCCGGGATCGAGCCCTGCATAGGGCTTTCTGTTCAGCCAGAAGCCTGCTTCCTCCTCTCTCTCTGCCTGCCTCTCTGCCTACTTGTGATCTTTCTCTGTGTTAAATAAATAAATAAAATCTTAAAAAAAAGAGAGAGAGAGAGAGAATGAGAATGGAAAAAAGTTACTGCAGCAGGGGACAGATGTGAGTAACATTTTGGGGATACAGAAAGCATGTGAACTGGGACTGATTTCAGATAAAGATCTCTCTCCTTTGATGCCCACAGGGAAAAGGAAGATGATTTGAGCCACGGAACCCTAGGAAGTCTCTGGAATTGGACACACCAAGTATCTCTGACAGTTGGGGGTGGGAAGGCAAAACAGTGAAAGAAAGACTGGTTGGAAATTTATATAAAGAAGGCTTGACCCCAGCCAGATCCCATCCCCAGACAGGTAACGGCCTCTTGACAACCCAAGCAAAAGATGAGTGGTCTTCTCCGACATTGTTGAGGGTAGCCATAAGGTCCACTCTCTCCAAAACACAACCTAAGGAATATTGTGGCCAGGTTTTAAAAAATATATCCTTCCCCATCCTGCAACTGGCAGGAAATCAGCAGACTCTGGAAAAACTGGTCCAAAGGAAAATACCTAAAGGCGCTGACCAGGAGATTCTCTCTAGAAAATGACCAAGTTTGCTGCTTGACCATCTGAGAGCAAAGCTTCTACATTAACAACCTCATTTGTTTACCCAGAACTTCTAATCAGCTGTTTCTGCCTCAGTCTCAGTTGTGAACCAAGAACCAACCACATGTCACCTGATATTTGAGCACCCCCTCTACATGGAAGAGAATTCAAATGAAGCGGGCAGAAAGAACATGCTGGGAGCCAGGAGAGAAAATGCAGAGAATAGAAGACAATTAAAAGGTGAGAGCAGCAACAACTGATATCCTCAGAAACATAGGAGAATTTTTACATTCATGAAAAGGAATGGTGTACTATCTTTAAAGAGAATATGCATAGAATTGGGCCACCTGGGTGGCTCAGTCATTAAGGTCTGCCTTCAGCTCAGGTCATAATCCCGGGGTCCTGGGATTGAGCCCCACAAGGGGATCCCTGCTCAGTGAGCTTGCTTCTCCCTCTCCCCCTGACTGCTGCTCCCTTTGTTGTGCTCTCTCTCTCTGTCAAATAAATAAATAAAATCTTTTAAAAAAGAATATGCATAAGACAAATAAGAATTATTAGAAAGTATAAATATAATAGCCAGAATAAAAACATCAGTAAGACGGTTGCAAGATGTAATTGAAGAAATTTCCCAGAAAATAAGGAGAGAAAAAATATGAAAATTATGGAATTATTTCGGGAAGTCCAAAGGATGACTAATGGGAGTTCCAGAGAAAACAGATTTCTAGGATATAGCTTCCAGATTCAAAGAACCAGTCAGGTGTCTGACATAATAAATTCTCACAAGCCATGACCCATCATCATAAAATTTAGAAGGACCAAAGATTAAGAGCAGATTCTAAAACCGTCTTGAGAACAAGCAGTTTACTCATAGAGTTTTTTGGAGTTTTGTGGGGAAGTCCGTGGACATCTCAAATCAAGACTGGGATGTAAGAACAATGTCCGGGAAGAAGGCAGAGTAGAAGCTCCAGTAACCTACTTTCCACCTAAGAGCTGTTGAGCAGGCAGCAACCCTCTTGAGTAACTGTTGTGGAACTCTGGACTTATTCAGGGGCTGGATGAAGAAACTGGTAAATTTTTGGAATTTTGGTGCATTTCAGCCTATTTCGTGGTGGTGGCTACCATTCCTCAGTCTCCAGCCCCATGTACGTAGCAGTGGGAGCAACTGGTCATATTGCTGGTCCAACTTGCTAGAATCTAGATAGGCAATAGGGACCTTGTACTCCAAATATTGGGACTGTAGGTTCTGACTGCTGCTTGCTGTTTTTGATCTGTGAGAGGCTAGCACACAGGCTGGTGGCCATTGTTTAAACCCCCATCAGCTGAAGTGGCTTCCATGGGGATTTATTTATATTTTAAAAGATTATTTATTTATTTACTTGAGAGAGAGGGAGAGAGGGAGAACAGAGCTGGGGGGTGGCGGGGGAGCAGAGGAAGAGAAGCAGACTCTGCCCCAAGCAAGGAGTCTGATGTAGGACTCTGTCCAGGACTCTGAGATCATGACTTGAGCCAAAGACAGACACTTAAGTGTCTGAGCCACTCAGGCACTCCAAGTGTTCCATGGAGATTTAAAGAGACAGTACTTCCCCCCCTCCCCTTTGGGAGCCAGACTTTTAAGGAAATCTTTGTCAGGTTACTGGCTGACTGCAGAGATGAAGGAACAGAAACTTCAGTGACCACACGCAATAAACACACATTTTCAAATGTAGTTTGGAAAAGCCACAAATGGACTCCAGCCATCAACAACTGAGATACAACAATCCCCGAGGAATGAGAGAATTAGAATTACTGCAACATAATACGCAAAATGTCCAGTTCTCAGAAAACTTACAAAACATAGCAAGAGGAAAATATGACACATTCACAGAAAAAAAGAATTTGACACAAATTATCAATGAAGAAGTCTAGATATTAGAAATATTAGTCAAAGATGTCAAATCAATGGTCTTAAATATATTCAATGAGCTAAAGAAAACCATGGACAAAGAACTAAAAGAAATCAGAAAAATGATGGATGAGAATATGAATAAGTAGACAGAAGTTGTAAAAGAAGGAACCAAAACTTGAAAGCAAGCAAGGTTTCCCTCAGTAGGTACATGGATAAATAAACTACAGTACATCCAAACAATGGAATTTATTCAACACTAAAAATAAATGAGTTATCAGCCATGATATCACATGGAGGAATCTTAAATGCATATTAGTAACTGAAAGAAGCTAAGTTGGAAAGGCTACTGTGTGATTATAGCTATATGACATACTAGGAAACGCAGAACTATAGAAACTGTAGAAAGATGAGTGGTTGTCAGGGGCTTGAGGAGGGATAAATAAAGGTGGACTGCAGGAGATTTTATAGGGCATGAAAACTAATCTGTATGATACTATCATGGTGGATACACGTCCTTATACATATTTGTGAAATCCCATAGATGGTACAACACCAAAAGTAAATGTTAATGTAAACTTATAGGTTTGGGTGATAATGATGTATTAATGTAGATTCATCACTTGTAACAAATGTACCACTTTATTGCAGGATGCTGATAGTATAGGAGGCTTGGCATATTTGTGAGTATGAGGTGTAGGGGAATTCTCTGTACTTCCTATTCAATTTTTCTGTGAACCCAAAACTGCTCTAAAAATAATCTATTGAACAATAGAAACAAATGGAAATTCTGGAGTTGAAAAGTCCAATAACTGAAATTTTTAAAAACTCACTAAAGGTGTTCAACAACAGATTTGAGAAGGCAAAAGAAAGGATCAGCAAACCTGAAGATAAAACAATTAAATTGTTTAGTCTGAGAAGCCAAACTTTTTTTAAAAAATGAGGACAAGTGAGCAGACTCTCGGGGACTTGTGCAGCCTCATCAAACATGCCACCATAAGTTTATAGGAGTTTCAGAAGGAGAGAGAGAAAGGGACATAAACAAGATTTGAAAAAATAATGGCTGAAAATTTTGTCAAATCTTAAGAGACACAAATACACACGTTCAAAAATCTCAAAGAACTCTCAATAAGATAAATTCAAAGAGCCCATACTGAGACACATTGTAATCAAAATGAGGAAACACAAAGACAAAGAGAAAATTGTAAAACCTGAAACAGAAACAACTTGTCACATACAGGTGATCTTCAAAAAAAATTAACAGCTAATTTCTCCTCAGAAACCATGGAGGCCAGGAGTCAGAGGGATGGTGTGTGTAAAGTCCTGAAAGGAAAAATTTGCCAACCAAGAATTATATAGCCAGCAAAACTATCCTTCAAGAATGAAGGGGAAATTAAGACATTTCCAGATAAACAGAAGCCAAGGGAGTCCATTACCCTCATTCATTACACCTGCCCAACAAGGAATGCTAAAGGGAGTCCTTTTGCTGAAATGAAAGTACCCTAGACATAGACACAGTCATAAAAACAGATAAGGGACAATGGTAAAGATAACTACAAAGGTAAATATAAAAGCCAGTATTATTGTACTTTTTGTGTGATTTGTAACTCCTCTTTTTTTCCCTATATGACTTAATGAACCAGTGCATGAAACAATGACTATAAATCTATGTTAATGGGCATAAAATGTATAAAGAGGTGGGGTGCCTGGATGGCTCAGTCATTAAGCATCTGCCTTCCGCTCAGGTCTTGATCCCAGGGCCCTGGGATCCCAGGTCCTGGGATCCCAGGGTCCTGGGATCAAGGCGCACATCAGGCTCCCTCCTCAGCAGGAAGCCTACTTCTCCCTCTCCCACTTCCCCTGCTTGTGTTCCATCTCTCTCTGTTAAATAAATAAATAAAATCTTTTTCAAAATGTATAAAGAGGTAATCTGTGACAATAACAATATAAATAGGAAGGAACAGAGATATAAGAAGAGAATGTGTGTGTATTATTGAAACTAAGTTAGTCTTCAAATCAAGTTGTTATAAGTTTAAGATGTTAATTGTAATTCTCAAGATAACCACTAAGAAAATAACTTTAAAAAATACAAAAGAAGAAAGAAAAGACAAATCAAATATTACGCATGAGTAACTAGATACATAAAAGGGTAGTAATGGAGGGATTGAGGGACAAAAAAATATAAAACATACAGAAAACAGATAAATAAGAGAAGAAAATCCTTTTTTATTAGTAACCACATCAAAATAAATGGACTAAATTTCTCTATTAAAAGGCAGAAATTCGGGGCACCTGGGTGGCTCAGTAGGTTAAGCCTCTGCCTTCGGTTCAGGTCATGATCCTGGGGTCCTGGGATCGAGCCCCACATTGGGCTCTCTTCTTGGTGGGGAGCCTGCTTCCCACCCTCACTCTCTCTCTGCCTGCCTCTCTGCCTACTTGTGATTTCTCTCAGTCAAATAAATAAATAAAATCTTAAAAACAAATAAACTTTAAGAGGCAGAAATTGGCAGATTGTATTAAAAAAGAAAAGAGTATTCATCTATATGCTGTCTACAAGAGACTTTAGATAAAAAGGACACAAAGAGATTGTACAAAACAATCTTACAAAGAGATTGTAAGTAAAAACAATGAATAAATATATTCCATGCAAATAATAGCCAAAAGAGAGCTGAGGTAATTATATTACCGTCAGACAAAATAGGCCTTTAAGCAAAAGTTGTAAGAAACAAAGATTATAAAGTTATAAGAAACAAAGAAGGACAAAATATATCGATAAAAAGTTTGATACACCAAGAAGGTTATAAACATACATGCACCTAATAACAGAGCCCCAAAATATATGAAACAGAAATTAACAGAATTGAAGAGAGAAAAAGATAATTCTGCAATAATATTTGGATATGTCAATATCCAATTTTAGTAATGGATAGCAGAACCAGACAAAAGATTAATAAGGAAATGGAGGACTTGAATGACACTATAAACCAGCTACAAATAAACACTATAAACCAATGACGTATATAATGCACAAACACAGTGTGTTACACTCAACAACAGGAGAATACATGTTCTTCTCAAGTGTGCATGGAATATTCTCTATGATAGACCATATATTACATCAAATAGGGGCACTTGGGTGGCTCAGTCAGTTAAGTGTCCAACTCTTGATTTTGGCTCAGTTCATAATCTCAGGGTGGTGAGATCAAGCCCCAAGTTGGGCTCCACACTGGGCGTGGAGCCTGCTTAAGATTCTCTCGAGAGAATCCCCCTTGACTTTCTTTTAAAATAAAAAACAAAAACAGACCATATATTAGGTCACAGAACAAATTTTAATGGGTTCTAAAAAAATTGAAACCATTCAAAATATCTTTTCTGATCAAAATGAAATGCGACTAAAAATCAATAACAGAAGGAAAACTGGGAAATTCACAGATATGTGGAAACTGAACAACTTACTCTTTTTTTTAAAGATTTTTTATTTATTTATTTGACAGACAGAGATCACAAGTAGGCAGAGAGACAGGCAGAGAGTGAGAGGAAGAAGCAGGCTCCCTGCTGAGCAGAGAGCCCGATGCGGGGCTCGATGCGGGGCTCGATCCCAGGACCCTGGGATCATGACCCAAGCCAAAGGCAGAGGCTTTAACCCACTGAGCCACCCAGGCACCCCTGAACAACTTACTCTTAAACAGCTGCTGTATCAAAGCAGAAATCACAAGGAGAATTAGAAAAGTATGGAGATAAATGAAAATGAAAATGCGACTTACCAAAAGTTATGGGATACAGCAAAAGTAATGCTAAAGGAGATATTTGTAGCTGCAAATGCATACATACACTGAAAAAATAGAAATTCTCAAATCATAACCTAACTGTACACCATGAGGAACTTAGCAAAGAAGAGTGAACTAAACCCAGAGATGGTGGATGGAAAGAACTAATAAAGATTGGAGTGGAAATAAAAAAAATAGAGAACCGGAAAAACCGTACTAGAGATAATCAACAAAACCGAAAGTTTGTTCTTTGAACAGATTAACAAAATTGACAGACCTTAACTAGCCTGACTAAGAAAAACAGAAGACTCAAATTACTAAAGTCAGAAATGAAAGTGGGATATGAAAAGATGCTTAGCATCACCCGCCATCAGGGAAATGCAAATCAAAACTACAGCGAAATATCACCTTACACTTGTCAGAATGGTTAAAATAAAAAATACAAGAAATAGGAACTGTTAGTGAGGATTTGGAGAAAAAGGAACCCTCTTGCAGCGTTGGTGGGAATGAAAATTGGTGTAGCCACTGTGGAAAACAATATGGAGGTTCCTTAAAAATTAAAAATAGAACTACGTTATGATCTAGGAATTGCACTACTGGGTATTTATAACAAAAAAGAATATATAAACACTAATGCAAAGGGATACATGCATCCCTGTGTTTATTGCAGCATTATTTACAATAGCCAAACTATGGAAGCAGACCAAGTGTCCATGGATAGACAGATGGATATGTGGTATATATCAACAATGCAGTACAACTCAGCCATAAAAAAAGAATGAAATCTTGCCATTTGCAAAGACATGGATGAAGCTGGAGAGTATTATGCTAAGCAAAATAAGTCAGTCAAAGAAAGACAAATACCATATGGTTTCACTCATATATGGAATTTAAGAAACAAAACAAATGCTCAAAGGTGAAAAAAAGAGAGAGAGGCAAACCAAGAAACAGACTTAACTATGGAGAACAAACTGTTGGTTACCAGAGGCAAGGTGGGTGGGGGGGATGGATGAAATAGGTGAAAATAAAATAAAATGGAAAAAAAAAGAAACTTCAAAAAATGAAAGTGGGGATATTACTACAGATTTTACAGATTATGAGAATACTATGAGCAATTATACATCAAACCAATTGGGTAACCTAGATAAACAAATTCCTAGAAACATATAATCTACAAAAACTGACACATGAAAAAGGAACATCTGAACAGACCCATATATAACAAACAAGTAAGGAGATCGAATCAGTAATCAGAAACCTCTCAGTGAAAAGCCCATGACCAGATGGTGTCACTGGTGAGCTCGACAAAAGACTTAAAGAAGAATTGACACTACTATTTCTCAGACTCTTCTAAAAATCTGAAGAGGAGGGAATACCTCTTAACTCATTCTATGAGGTCAGCATTACACTGCTACCAAAGCATAAGAAAGACAACATAAGAAAAGAAAATTACAGACCAATATGTCTTATGAATATAGATGTAAAAATTCTCAACAAGATATTAGCAAACAAATTCCAACAGCTTTATTAAAAGGATTCTATACCACCAAAAAAGTGGGATTTTCTTTTCTTGGATTGCAACAATGGTTCATTACACAAAAACCAATCAGTATAATATACCACGTTAAAAGAATGAAAAGAAAAACTATATGCTCATCTCAGTTGGTGCAGAAAAAGCATTTGACAAAATCCAAAACCTTTCCATGATCAAAAACTAAAATAAAACAGTAAAGCAAAAATAGGAGAAAATTTCCTCAATATGATTATAGCCATATATGAAAAACTCACAGCTGACATCCTACTCAATTGTGGAAGACTGAAACTTCTCTTCTAAGATCAGCAACAAGACAAGAATGACCACTTTTACTGCATCGATTGAACGTAGTACTGAAAGTTCTAGCTAGAGCAATTAGACAAGAAAAAGAAATAAGGCATCCAAATTGGAAAGAAGAAAGTAAAATTATATCTGTTCACAGATGACATGATCTTATATGTAAAGTCCCTAAAAGTTACACACACACACACACACACACAAGCCCTTATTGGAGCTAATGTTAAGTTGTAGGATAAAATCAAAACACAAATATATGTATTTGCAGCAAATAACTCTAAAAGGAAATTAAGAAAACAATTCCATTTACAAAGGCATAAAAAAAGAATAAAATGCTTAGAAATAATCTTAACCAAGGTTAAGAAACTACAAAACATTACTGAAATTAAAGAAGACTTAAACAAAGGACATCCTATGTTCATGAACTGGAAGATTTAATATTAAGCTAGCAATATTACCCAAAGTGATCTACAGATTCAATGTAATCTTTAACAAAGTCCCAGTAACTTTTTTATACAAATATAAAAATTCATCCTAAAACTTCATATGGAATTGCAAGAAACCCTGAATAAACCAAAACAACTTTGAAGAATAAGAACAGTTGGAGGGGGACGCCTGGGTGGCTCGGTTGGTTAAGCCGCTGCCTTCGGCTCAGGTCATGATCCCAGCGTCCTGGGATCCTGGGATCGAGTCCCACATCGGGCTCCTTGCTTGGCAGCGAGCCTGGTTCTCTCTCTGCCTCTGCCTGCCACTCTGTCTGCCTGTGCTCTCTCTCTTTCTGACAAATAAATAAATAAAATCTTTAAAAAAAAAAAAAAAAGAACAGTTGGAGGACCAGCACTTCCTGATTTCAAAACTTATTGCAAAGCTAAAGTAAACAGTTAAATAGTATAATACTGGAATAAAAACAGACACCCAGAACAGTGGAATCGTACAGAAATGGACCAGAAATAAACTCTCACATAAACAGTCCATTGACTTTCAACAGGGGTCCAAAATATTTCAGTGGGGTCGCTCTCCCTCTCTCTCTGACAAATAAATCTTCAATAAATGATGCTGAGAAAACTGGATATCCATATGTGAAAGAATGAAGTTGAACCCTTACCTTACAATATATAGAAAAACTAACTCAAAATGCATCAAAGACCTAAACTTAAGGCTGAAACTATAAAACTTTTAGAAGAAAACAGGGGGAGGTCTTCACGGATTGAATCTGGCAATGACACTTTTGATACAACACCTAGATAAATTGGATGTCATAAAAATTTAAAACTTCTGTGTATATCAAGAGAGTGAAAAATGGGAGCTCACAGAATGGGGGCAAATATCTCTGATAAGGGATTAATATGCAGAAGATATAAAGAACTACCGAGACTCGAGAACCAAAAATGAAACCAGTCAAGTCAAAAGTACTTGAATTGACATTTCTCCCAAAGAAGACATCCAAATGGCCTATAAGCATATAAAAATAGTCATCATCAGCCATTAGAGAAATTCAAATCAAAACTACAATGAGATATGTTCATTCATGTTCATTAGAATGGCTATTTTCAAAAAAGGGGAAAATACCAAGTGTTGACAAGAACATGGAGGAATTGGAGCCCTCATGTATTGATTATGGGAACGCAAAAGGCTGCAACCAGTATAGAAAACAATTTGGCGTTTCCTCAAAAAGTTAAATAGGGAGCTAACATTTGGCCCAGCAATTCCAGTCCTAGGAACTCGAAACAGCGATTCAAACAGATACTTGCACACCAGCGTTCACGCAGAGTTATTCACAATAGCCAAAAAGTGGAAAACCCAAGTGTTTATCATTAGATGAAAGGATAAGTAAAAAGAGCTATCTACACTGGAATATTATCCAGTTATTAAAATGAGTGAAGTACTGGGACGCCTGGGTGGCTCAGTTGGTTAAGCAGCTGCCTTCGGCTCAGGTCATGATCCCAGCGTCCTGGGATCGAGTCCCACATCAGGCTCCTTGCTCGGCAGGGAGCCTGCTTCTCCCTCTGCCTCTGCCTGCCACTCTGTCTGCCTGTGCTTGCTCGCTCGCTCTCCCTCTCTCTCTGACAAATAAATAAATTTTAAAAAAAAAAATATATATATATATATAAAATGAGTGAAGTACTAACACGTGGAGGAACATGGAAGAACTTTCCAGATCTTATGCTCAGTGAAATAAGCCAGGCACAAAAGGACAAACATTGTATGATTCCACTTGAGTGAGGGACCCAGAACAGGCACGTTCATAGAGTCAGAATGCAGACTAGAGATTACCAGGCATTGGGGGCGGGGGAGGGAACTGGAAGGATAAAAAGTTTTGGGTAGGGGGCGCCTGGGTGGCTCGGTGAGTTAAAGCCTCTTCCTTCGGCTCAGGTCATGATCCCAGGGTCTTGGGATCGAGCCCCACATCGGGCTCTCTGCTCCACAGCGAGCCTGCTTCCTCCTCTCTCTCTCTCTCTGCCTGCCTCTCTGCCTACTTGTGGTATCTGTCTGTCAAGTTAATCAATAAAATCTTAAAAAAAAAAAAAAAAGGTTTTGGGTAGATAGTGGTGATGGTTCCAAAACATTGTGCATGTACAACTACAAAACGTTGTTGACAGAAATCTTAAGTGCACTGAATTGTACACTTAAAAATGACTAAAATGGTAAATTTTATTCTGTATATTTCACCACACACAAAAAAAAGCAAACCAGAAGGAAAAGATAGGGCACAATGCTCCAAATTTATGATAGAATGTTTTCAGTCTAGAACACCACATGTTATTAATCAAGTGTGGGGTCAAATAAAGATGTTATGAGACATACGAAGTCTCAAAAACTTTTATCTTCCATCCATGCACCATTTCCTGGTAAGCTACGGGGGGATATGCTCCATCCAATGTAGGGAGTAAACAAAACAATGGGGAGTGGGGGAGAAAGAGTGGATCCATCTCAGCAAAGAGATGAAGTTAGAATTCTCAAATGATGAGGAAAGAAGTCTCTGGGGACAGCACCTAGAGGCCTAGAGGGAATCCTATCCCAGCTAAAAAAGAAAAGAGGGAAGAAAGGTCTCCGATGAAAACACTGAAATAATAGACAAGTGAGTATGTTTGGCCAACTGATAGGCTGAGCTTGTCACGGAGCTGAGGCTAAATTACTGATACGCGCAGAGAAAACTGAGGCGCTATCAAGCCCAGGAAAATCATAGAACCCGTATGGTTCAGCTGGGAACAAAATCCACAACATCATATATGTGTGAGCAACAGTCAACTCAGAGACTTTGAATTATTTGTGTGAGTGGAGATAGCCGTTAGACCACTGTCAGTGAACAAAGGCAATACCGGGACTTACAAGAGAGGATGAATAAAAGGAAGAACAAAACTCTAGAGCATTTTACATTTGGGGGCAACTGATTAGCCGACAGCAAAGAGAGCAGTCTATCCTTGAACACCTGGGTTGGCTAAAGGGATCCAAAGGAATTTGTGTTGTTGATGGATTCAACAACACATGTGCCAGGCTCCCTGAGTACACTGCTGGTGTTGCCTCACCCACCAGCAGGTCAGCCCCATTGTCTGTATCAGACTTGCTCCCAGTCTCCACAGGTCTAACTAAAGGCAGAGCTCTGGGAGACTGGGTGGAGGAGAGGTTGTGCGTACACAGAGGGTGATGTGTGAATTGAGTTCTTGTCTTAAAAAGTGGGAAGTTAACACATAGTATATATAATCGAAAAGTCAAGAACTAGCACTGTATGCCTATTATATTCTGAGACTCTTTGAGAGTGAGCCCAGTGAAGCGATCAGGTAGCAAGGGCTGGGAAACACTGGACTATGTATCCCGGGCCCAGCACTTCCCAACTGTGTGGACTTGGGAAGAACATCACCTCCTGGAAACCTAGTGTCCCCATCTGTAAAATAGGGGTGTTATTGCTTACTTCATATGGCCAGTGTGAACATTTCATGCATGGCAACTGCTTTGCCTGGCATCGTACTGGGCTATTAGTAAAAGGTTAACCTTCTGAGCTATTGCCCTTATTAATACTTCCACTCCTTGCAATATGGAGTACTGTGCTGGCCAAGGCCTGGACCTGGGTCAAGGGAAGAATAAAAGGGCAAATTCCTGCCCAAGGGCCAAAGACAACTCCGTATCTCTCTCTATGGTGGGGAGAGAGTCCCATCCCCATGAGAAAGGAACAGGAGGGGTGTAAAATCTCAGCTCCTCCTTCTGACTCTTTATAATTTTGTCAGGAAAATCTTGAATTGAAAAGAAAGGACGATAACAGCTTCAAGACAGGAGGAATTTCTCATTCAATCTTTGAGTAAACACAATGTGAACTGGGGGCTCTGAGCTAGGCTGTCACTGGTGGGGTGAGGTCAGGAGAGGATTCCAATGTGAAGAGATGGGGTGTGTGTCCTGGAGGAGGTCACAGCCCGACACCTGGGGCACCCGCAGGAGAACAGGCAGTGACCACTTACAACCTCGCTTTTATTTACATGAAGAAGAAGGAAGAGGAGGTAGAGGGGTTGGGGTGGTGGGAGAAGTAAGAGGATAAGGCGAGGGGAGGAGACAAAGAAGGAAATGAGAAGGTGGATTTTCATTTCAGTTAATTGTAACTGATTTCCTACCAGGCTCTTCTGAAATACTGAACATAGGTCGAAGACTGACCTCGGCCAGCCCCCACCCCAAACTACCTTTCAGAGATTCTCAGGGTGGTGAGCCCACTGTCCCCATGAAGGATTTAAGTCAGAACTAAATTAGGTCTTGGGAATCCTAGTCAAGTCACTTTCTCAGTTTTGGTTTATAAGAAGGGGATGACCATATAATTTTTGCCTCCTGTTAGCTCATTTTGAAAATTGATTTGCCACAGTTCAGTGGCTGAACAAGTGTGAGAGAACCAAAGTGCGTGTGGTGGGGAAACCACAACTCTGGGTCACCACTGAATCACCTTGGGAAAGGGCACACAACCTCGGCTTTCCTTATCTGCAAAATGGAGGGTATAGGCTTTCCTCTGCAGAGAAAGTTCTCGCAAGGACGTGTGTGTGACATGCGTGTAACTGGCCTGACACACGGCTGCCAAGTGGTGGTTACTTGTCTGATACAAGTGGTATAAAATATAATGGATTAATTATAATCACAATTATAATCATTTTATAGTAATATAAAACCATAGAATCACTTATAATGATAGAATATTTTTATTAATAATGATGTATCCTTGAATTAGCCCTCCAGGCCTGGGAACTTCTCCCGCAGTCTCAACTTGTAGCTTAAGCATCATAATTTTCTAAAAACACTTGCCCCCATAACTGTCTTATCCTCTTGCCTCTCCTCTCCTCTGAGCTGTCTCACATGTGTCTTCCTGGATGACCTTGTGGTCTAAGCATGTCTACCTGGTCATATTTCTTGTTTTGTTATTTACATTTGAAGGTGTAGCCATTCTGCCTCCTTTCACTGTCTCATTCATCTCTGAGTCTGTGCTTCCCATAATACCAGGACATAGTAGGTCCTTGATAAATGCTCATAAATGACCTTGCACACTGTTGTCCTTAGTAAAGACTTGTGGAATGAAAAGCAGGCTCCGTTTTTACACTGTGTTATAGGCAGCTGGGCTGGGACAATATTTAAGTTTTACTCTGCCCCCTCTCCTGCCTGCATTTCCTCCATTCAGTAGGACTCAGGGCAGAGGTGTCCTGGAGTGGAGAGAGGGGAAAGCAAAAATCTTGGCTTTTGCTTTTAAAACTTAGGGGAGAGGATTCCTGGCAGAGACAAAGTAACTGGGCCAGAAACCAGCACAAGAAATAATTTCATACACACACACACACACACACACACACAGACATACACATATATCTACATGTATATGTATACATGTAAATAAATACACATATACATATGTGTGTGTGTGTGTATATATATATATATAACAAAAACAAAAACCACCAGCCCAAAGATTTAAGTGTGAAAAAGAATAAAATTACAAAAAGTTCTAGAGAAAAAAATGACCTGATATTTCTTTGTAACCTTGGAGTATGAAAGGCCTTTCTAACTATGACCCCATATCCAAAATCCATAAAAGAAAAGACTGATAAAATAGACTTCACAGAACAAGCAAACAAAACTCCCCAAACATGGCCCAAACATGCCTTCAGAAAAGTCTAAAGGCAAATAGAAAGTGGGAACAAAACATTGCAGCTCATATCTATAAACAGAAGGGGAAAGTCAGTTACCCCAAAAGAAAACTGAGCAGACACAGTGGACAGCTCACAGACAGGGGAAAACATCATAAAGACGTCTGGTTCATTCCAAAGACAACTGTGCTGATACTATCTTCCCTTTAATAGACTTAAAAATCCAGAAGCTTAATAACACCTTCTAATGGCAAAGTCATGAGGAAACTGGCACTCTAGTTCAGTATGGAAAGTGGGGGTGGGGGGGGAGGGATAACCCAAGTGGAGGGCAATTTGGCAACATTTGTCAAAGTTACTGATGCATTTACCAGTGATACAGTGATTAAACTCTGGGATTTATCCCAGAGTATGAAATAATAAATTCACTGCAGCAATGTTTGTAATAGGAGAAGATTGGTAAAAACCCAAATGCCCATCAATAGAGGACTGAATGAGTAAAGTATAGTATGCTTATATGCAGGACTATTGTGCATCTCTAAAAAAAAGAATTAGGAAGCTCTTTATATATTGCTATGAAAAGAACTCTAAGATATATTATATGGAAAAACAAAAATAAAAATAAATAGTGTACATAACAGCATAGTTCATAGGGCCAGCCCTTCCTTCCTTCCTTCCTTCCTTCCTTCCTTCCTTCCTTCCTTTTTGCTAAAAGGGGGAAAGTTCAAATCTGTAAGTGTTGGCATATACACAAAGAAACATTATAAAGAAATATAAGAAACAAAAAAATGGTGTTTTAAATAAAAATCTTAGGAATAAATTTAACAAAAGAGTGCCAAACTTGTACATTGAAAACTACAAAACGTTGTTGACAGAAATCTTAAAAAACCCAAATAAATGGAGAGACATTCCATGTTCATGGACTGAAAGACTTAATATTGTTAAGATGGCAATATTCCCCAAATTATTCTACAGAGTCAATGCAATCCTAATAAAAAATCACAGCTGGGTTTTCTGCAGAATTTGACAAGCTTATCCTTAAATCATATAGAAATGCAAGAGACCCAGAAGAGCCAAAGCAATCTCAAAAAAGAAGAACAGTTGGAAGACTCACAGTTTTCAATTTCAAAACTTACTACAAAGCAATAGTAAATAGGACAGTGTGTTACTGGCATAAAGATAACCATAGACCAATGGAATAGAATTGAGAGTCCATAAATAAAGCCTAACATTAGTCAATTGATGTTCAACAAGGGTTCCAAGACAAGTCAATGAGAGAAAGGATAGTCTTCAACAGAGAGTGCTGCGACTATAGGATAGACATGTGTAAAACAAGAAATTTGGACTCCTAGGGCACCTGGGTGGCTCAGTGGGTTAAAGCCTCTGCCTTCAGCTCAGGTTATGATCCCAGGGTCCTGGGATCAAGCCCTGCATTGGGCTCTCTGCTCGATGGGGAGCCTGCTTCCTCCTCTCTCTCTCTGCCTACCTCTCTGCCTACCTGTGATCTTTCTGTCAAATAAATAAATAAAACCTTTTAAAAAAAAGATATTTGGACTCCTACCTCCAACCATACACAAAAATTAACTCCCAGTGATCATAGATCTAAATGTAAGAGCCAAAATGATAAATTTAGAAGAAAACAAGTGAATCTTCATGCTTTGGGGTTAGGCAATGACACCAAATGCATAAATGGCTACAGAGAAGATTGAGAGATTGGACTTCATCAAAATTAAACACGTTTGTGTTTCACAGAATACTATCAAGAAAATAAAAGGATAATCCACAGAGTGGGAGGAAATATTTGCAAACCATATATATGTTGGGGGATCCAGAATATATAAAGAATGCTTATAACCGAATAGTGAAAAACAACCCAATTTAAAAATAGGTTAAGGAGTTAGACATTTTTCCAAAAAGATAATGTGAATGGCTACTAAGCTCATGAAAAGATGGCCAACATCACATGTCAATAGAGAAATGCAAATCAAAATCACACTGACATACATACTAAAATGGCCATAACATTTTATGAACAAAGGGATAATGACAAGTGTTCCTGAGGATGTGGAGAAACTAGAACTCTCATACAGGAAGCAAGAGTATCAAATGGTACAGCTACCGTGGAAAACAGTTTGGTAGTTCCTCAAAGTGTTAAGCAGAGAAGTGCCATAAGACCCAGCAATTCTGCTCCAAGACAAATGAAAACATGTCCACCCAAATACTTGAACACGAATGTTCATGGCAGCATTATTCATAATAGCCAAAAGGCAGAAACAACCCAAATGTCCATCAATTGATGAATGGATAAAATGTGGTATATCCATTAAATGGAATATTATTGGGCCATAAAAAGGAACAAAGTGCTGATACATACTACAACATGAATGAAGAATGAAGCTTAAAAACATCATGCTAGGAGGAAGAAGGAAGTTTGCAGAACACCATATTGGGTTTTTTTTTTTTAAGATTTTATTTATTTATTTGACAGACAGAGATCACAGTAGACAGAGAGGCAGGCAGAGAGAGAGAGAGAGGGAAGCAGGCTCTGCTGACCAGAGAGCCCGATGCGAGACTCAATCCCAGGACCCTGGGATCATGACCTGAGCCGAAGGCAGCGGCTTAACCCACTGAGCCACCCAGGCGCCCACCATATTGGGTTTTTAAAAAAGATTTTATTCATTTATTTGACAGAGAGAGAGAGAGAGCACAAGCAGGGGGAACAGCAGGCAGAGGGAGAATGAGAAGCAGGCGAGAAGAACGAGAAGCAAGGAGCCCGATGTGGGGCTTAATCCCAGGACCCTGGGATCATGAGCTGAAGGCAGGCACTTAACCCACTGAGACACCCAGGTGCCCCACATTGGATTTTTTTTTTTAAGATTTTATTTTATTTACTTGACAGAGAGAGACACAGCGAGAGAGGGAACACAGGCAGTGGGAGAGGGAGAAGCAGGCTTCCTGTGGAGCAGGGAGCCTGATGTGGGGCTCAATCCCAGAACCCCAGGATCATGACCTGAGGTGAAGGCAGACAACCAACGACTGACCAACCACATTCGATTTTTATAAAATTGTCCAAAACAGGAGCTTAGGTGTGTCTGGGTGGCTCAATCGGTTGAGTGGCTGACTCTTGATTTTGGCTCACGTTTTGAGCTCAGGATCTTGGGATGGAGCCCTGGGTCTGACTCCGTGCTTAGCGGGGCGTCTGCTTGAGATTTTCTCTCTCCCTCTTTCTCTGCCCCACTCCCCAAATAAATAAAGAAATCTTTTTAAGAAAAATACAGGCAAATCTGGGGCGCCTGGGTGGCTCAGTGGGTTAAGCCTCTGCCTTCGGCTCAGGTCATGATCTCAGGGTCCTGGGATCGAGCCCCGCATCAGGTTCTCTGCTCGGCAGGGAGCCTGCTTCCCCCTCTCTCTCCCTGCCTGCCTCTCTGCCTACTTGTGATCTCTGTCTGTCAAATAAATAAATAAAATCTTAAAAAAAAATACAGGCAAATCTGTAGAGACAGAAAGCAGATTAGTGAGAACCTAAGGCCTGGGGTGGAGAGGAATGGAGAGTGTGGGGTGATGAAGATGTTCTAAAATTAGATCATAGTGCTGATTGCATCAGTCTGCAAACACACTCAGTATCATTGCCTCGCACACTTTAATGGGGTAAACTGTGTGATGTGTAAGGATATGACAGTTAAAGCTATTTCTTCCCAGGGAGGCAGGAACTGGGCAGCTGAAGGACAGAGAGAGAAGGAAGACTTCATATTGTATACCTTTTTATACTTTCTGTGCTTCCAATGTGTGACCACTATCTACTCAAAGCACAAATTGAAAACACAAAGGGATCAAACAAAATTAGAGAGAACTCTGACCCTTCCCTCATTTGGGGAGAGGAGAAGGAGGGTGCCGCTGCTCGCCCCAGCACACTGTGGAGTTCTGAGTGGGGGGCCTCTGGGTTAGATTAAACAGGGCAGCCCTAGAGAGCTTCTGAGACATACTTGTGGTCCGGGTGCCACCAAGCTGTGGGACCTGACGACCCAATGGTGCCATGCCTGCTCCCCACTTCTCCACCATGACCTGGATCTACGGAAAATCCCAGAACCATCATCCAGCCCCAAAAAGAGCCAGGAAAACCCCAAGATTGACACCAGCCAGGCAGAAAAGAACCTTGAGAAACTTCTGTTGACATAGAAGGAAGAAGGGAAGAACTCCCCTTGCACACCTGGTTTTGAGGACCAGGCTCACACCCCCGGCCTCCTGCACCATGAGACCCAAGAGCAGCCAGACGGATGATGGTTGGACCCCTCTGCCTGGGATTCCTCGTGTGCTTGGCTTAAGAGTTTCTGTACTAAGAAAGACATCTGTGGTCACATTAGTTCGGAAAATGGCAGATCAAAGAAACCCAAAGCTTTTTTAACTGTAGCCCTTCTCCGAGCCTTTGCTTGGGACTCCTCAAGAGGGGCTCTGGCAGGTTCAAAGCCCTTTTGAGGTTTTGAGGGACATCTGGTGGGGCAGAGGCTCTTCGTCATAGTAAAGCTGAGGAAACAGAGCCAGGGGAGGTGAAAGGCCCATCCAAGGTCACACAGGGAGTCTGTGAACACCGGGGAGCTAGAACCCTGAACTCCAGGCCGGGGCGGATTCTGGGACACATGG
The DNA here is from genome assembly GCA_004024625.1 of Mellivora capensis. NCBI lineage: Eukaryota > Metazoa > Chordata > Mammalia > Carnivora > Mustelidae > Mellivora > Mellivora capensis. The sequence continues at coordinate 282,735 of PISX010000369.1, forward strand.
CAGCCACACTCAGTGCCCCATCATGGTTCTGACCAATTCCTGGCCCGTGGTCCTGGGGGCCCAGGCAGTTTCAGCCTGAGTCAAGGTGGCCTCTGGCCCTTGCCTGCTCTGAGGGTCTCAGAAATTTTATACATTTGAGCCCTTAGCTGGGGATGTGTCTGGGAACAAGGTAAGTAGATTTAAAAAGAAATCAGAGAAAAGATGCACTCCCTGCCTGATAAGAGCAGGATAGAGCTGGAGCCAGCAGTGCATGAACCCAGGCCAGGCCACCCAGGGCCCCGAAGAGCCCCTCAAACCCACCCTTGGGGTCCCCTCTGCGCAGCACAGACTTGGATCCTTCCATTCCAGCAAACTACGCTTCCTAGTTCGGGCCTTCAAACGAACCTTTAAAACCCTGATAAAAATTCTACAGGGTGGGACACCTGGGTGGCTCAGTTGGTTAAGCAGCTGCCTTCGGCTCAGGTCATGATCCCAGCATCCTGGCATCGAGTCCCACATCGGGCTCCCTGCTCAGCAGGAGCTCTCCCTCTGCCTCTGCCTGCCACTCTGTCTGTCTGTGCTCACTCTCTCTCTCTCTCCCTCTCTCTCTGACAAATAAATAAATTTTAAAAAATTTAAAAAAAAATTCTACAGGGTAAGCTATCTAGTTTCTTCAATAATAAATAGCAGGGGGTGGGGAGGGAGACCAGAGGGGAACTGTTTTAGATTAAAATGTGTAATCAGGGGCGCCTGGGTGGCTCAGTGGGTTAAGCTGCTGCCTTCGGCTTGGGTCGTGATCTCAGGGTCCTGGGATTGAGCCCTGCGTCGGGCTCTCTGCTCCGCGGGGAGCCTGCTTCCCTTCCTCTCTCTCTGCCTGCCTCTCTGCCTACTTGTGATCTCTGTCAAATAAATAAATAAAATCTTTAAAAAATAAAATAAAATGTGTAATCAAAGCCATAATGGGGGTATAGTCAGATCCTGATTTGAACAAATCAACTGGAAAAGACATTGATGAGACAGTTGGAAATTCTCAACACTGACCAGCTATTTGGTAATACTAGGGGGGCGACATTCTATTTCTTTTTTTTTTTTTTAAGATTTTATTTATTTATTTGACAAAGAGAGGAAGAGAAGGATCACAAGTAGGCAGAGTGGCAGCCAGAGTGGGGAGGGAGAAGCAGCTCCCTGCTGATGTGGGGCTTGATCCGAGAACTCTGGGATCATTACCTGAGCCGAAGACAGACACTTAACCGAATGAGCCACCCAGGTGAGCCTTGGGGCTGGTGGCGGGGGGGGGCGGGGGGGCTTCTTTTTCAAAGTGGTCAGAGTTTGGTCGGTAATTTTTTGGTTTTTGTTTTTTAAAAGGCTTTTAGAGTTCAATGCTGCGGAATCCACAAATCAAACAATACAGTGTTTGCTATTAGCTTTAAAATGATCCAGGGGGGCTGCTGGGGGAACACGGAAGGCATGGAAAGGGGGGCCATATGTCGATAATTGTCAAAGCTGGAGGATGTATGCAAAAGCTGCATTAAACTCTCCTCCGCACTTTGGCTTCAAAATAAAATACTTTTTAAACCTCCTGGCCAACCTGGCTGAGATGCCCTGGCCAGCTCGGGGTCGGGGGCATCTGGGATGGAATTTCTGCTTATGTGATGGTCTTCCAAGCTCCCGGCTCCTCTCCTGGGGTGCAAGATGCAGACCCCCAAGTTCCCCAGACTTGGGGCTGTCCACGTGCAGAGGCGTGGGGAGACCCCCAGACTGCCCGAGGTTGCCCGTCTGCTGTGGATGCCGTGCCCGGCAATCCCCACCGAATCCATGTAGGGTACCCCTGGCCAAGCCCTCCTCGCCTCCACTCACCCCTACCCAGCCACCTCCCCAGCTACTCACGCCGCTCTTCCTGGCCCGCCCGGCTCCGGCCACCTCGCCTGCTCCAGCCCAAGCTGCTCATTACTCAGGACGTTTATTATTAGCCTGAGATTTGATTAGTGCCTGAGCTGCACTTCCTGGGTTTTCCCCCCAACCTGTAGGATGTAAATCAGCAGCACCCCCTCCCGCCCTGCACCTGCGTGTTAGGAGCTGAGGTGGGTGGCCTGGGACTGCTCGGAGTCCCCACCAGTGCCATCCATCTATGGAGCTCCCTCTGCGCCCTGCCCACCAGCACCCGCAGAGCAGGGGAAGGACAGGACTGGCCCGGCCTTGGGGTGAGGTATAAACTGGTATGACTGCAAGCAGGCCCTGACCCACAACTTGGACCTGGTTTCCAGCCCCATGGCACACGTTCCCAGCTGCAGCCAGGGTGATCCCACTCTCCAGCCTCCAAACATTGCTCAGCACTGTCCCTCTTCCTTGACACCCATTTCCTATTTCATTGCTGGGTCATCTCTTATCCTGGCTTCAGGCTCAACTGAGGGGCCAACTCCTCCAGGAAGCCGTTCCTGACTGCCCCAGGCCGGGCTAAATGCCCATTCTCTGTGCTTCCTAAGCCCTATCAAAACACTCGAGAAGTTGACACCCTGGGTTTGAACCTCAGCTTGGCCGCTGACCTTCAGGAAGCCTTTGGGGCAATTCCCTTAACTTCCCTGTGCCTCCGTCTTCTCTTCTCGTGAGTGAGTATAAGTGTATCCAGGTCACAGGTTATTAGGAGAATGAAAGGAGTCACCACAGTTAAAGTCTTAGAGCAAGTTCTTGGCACCTAGTAAGTTCTCAATAAACAATATGGAGGATTAGCACCGTAGCCCCTAACACACTCCTGTAACTCGTTTTCCACGCCTTCCCAGCTCCCCGGAAACCTTCCTGGGGATTAAGACTGGATTGAGACGGATTTAGAAGCCCAAGGCATTTAGGAAGCAAACTTGGAAGGATGGGAAAGAATCAGGCAGGTGGAGGGGAAGTGGGAGGGCATCCAGGGGGCAGCCAGGACAGGAGTGAGGGCAGGAGGGAGGAAGACAAAAGACTGACTTGGATGACAGTGAGTGCAGCAGGAGAGGAAACAGAGTTGGTAAACCCAAAAACTGCTCAATCTCAGTGATCAGAGAATCACAGTTCAGCAATGAAAAATGAATTTTCATCCACCAGGGCAGAAAAGTCTTCAAGTTCAATAATACGGAGGGCTAAGGGCGCCTGGATGGCTCAGTGGGTTAAAGCCTCTGCCTTCGGCTCAGGTCATGGTCTCAGGGTCCTGGGATCGAGCCCCGAGTCGGGCTCTCTGCTCAGCAGGAAGCCTGCTTCCTCCTCTCTCTCTGCCTGCCTCTCTGCCTACTTGTGATCTCTCTGTCAAATAAATAAATAAAATCTTTAAAAAGAAAAATAATACGGAGGGCTAGAAGTGACCTAGGGAAATGCTTTCTTCAGCTCCGCTGGAGGGAGGGAGTTGGTGCTACCATTTTGGAGGACAACCTTCCAGGGTCCATTAAACTGCACAAAAACGTGCCATTCTTCTCCACGCGCCACAGGTGCACGAGGACCTTCTTCTCCATGTGCCACAGGTGCACAAGGGTGTTCACAGAGGCACAGTTAATAATAGGGAGCATCTGGGGGCGCCTGGTTGGTTCAGTCATTAAGTGTCTGCCTTCTGCTCAGGTCATGATCCCAGGGTCCTGGGATCGAGCCCCAAATTGGGCTCCCTGCTCAGTGGGAAGCCTGCTTCTCCCTCTCCTACTCCCTCTGCTTCTGTTCCCTCTCATTGTGTCTCTCTCTGTCAAATAAATAAATAAAAATCTTTAAAAAATAATAAATAGATAAAAAATAATAGGGAGCATCTGAAAACAACATACATGTCCATCCAACAGAGGATGGCTGGATGAGGTACACAGGTCATAACCAGGAATATTATACAAAGTTTACAAAGCAGGAGCTTAGATGATCGTCAAGACAAATCATGATACCCACCGTAAGATACCCTGTAGTAAAAATCACACATGGCAGCATTCTCTGTGTCCCCATACATATGAATGCGATGCAGATAAAGTCTGATGGGACATGCGTGGTGACAATGGTCGCCTCTGGGTAGGACAAGGGGGGACCAGGTTTGGAAGTGATGGTCAAAGGGGACTTTAGCCCTATTTGTAACATTTTAAGTTTTACACAGAGAAGATACTTATGTATTACTTGTGCCAATGAAAAGTAACAAAACCACACTCAGGCTGGCAGGGGCTGGGTTTGTGAGCCAGAGCGGATCAGAGATTGTGTCCCCAGGAATTTCCTGCCTGTTGAATCGGGGCATGCCCAGAGTCACTGTTGGATGCCCTCAGTACGTCTCCTCCTTACCTTCCTACCCGGGGCTAGGGCTCTCACCACCTCACAGAGCAGCTGGCTCCCAGGGGGTTAGTTCTTACCGTTAGAAAGCTGTCTCTGTCTACTGAGCGGACCGTGCCTTCCAGAAACAGACCTGCTGGGCTGACAGCTACTCTCTGAAGCCACATGCGTTTGCTTGCTCCATGAGATCCCACCCTGGAGTTTTAAACCCGGCGTAGGTTAGGTGCGAAACAAAAGTCAAACAAGCTCCAATCTGACTTTTGGGGTGGCCGAGGATGGGAGGGTAGGGGTTCCTAATGTCTCATTGCTGATCACAGCTTGTTAATGCTTTTGTTCAACACCCTTTACAGGTAGTGGATTTTATTTGCTTTCTATTTTCTCTAATTAGAAGTGTAATTTACATGCAGTGAAATGCATGAATTTTAAGTGCGAAGGTTAATCAACAAGTTTACATACGTGTGTACCCAGATCAAGACTTAGAACACTTGGAGCCCCCCAAAAGGCTCCCTCCCTGCCCCTTGCAGGCAGCACCCCCCCACCCTAGAATCGCCACCATCCTGACATCTAGCCTCAAAGATTCATTTCTCCTGTTCCTGACTGTGTAAACAGGAACATACAGATGGGATTATCCACTTTTTTCTTCTGGCTTCTTTAGGCTGATAATAGATTTTATTAAACCAAGCAGACCAAAGCACATGTGATCCATCCCTTCAGGGCCACAGAATTGCGAGGAATTTTATTATTACTGTTAACTGAGCTCAAATTTCATGACCCATGCAAATAGAATCCCTTCCTCCCTGGGCTCCCTCAGAACAGGTGCTGGAGGTTTCTGAACCTCATTCTGAAACCAGCCCTCTCTCAGAGCTCTCTCCCTAGGGGGACGTGGGGTTCTAATTTTAAGCCCCACACTTAAAGGGGACAGAAGAGTCTGGAACCTAGAGTAGAGATACTTGTATACCTCCAGGTTTTGGAGCTGATACATTCAGATACACGTACCTAAACAGTTAAAATGAGCACATGGTAAAGAAAAATTCAAACAGTGTGAAAGGGAATATAGCAAAAAAGAAATTTCCCTTCCATCTAGATACTCTCGACAGCCCCTTTCCCTGCTCAAAGGCGGCCGCTGTGACCATATCTGGGTCACACAGGCTTCCAAGCAAAATCCCGGCATTTACACACTTGCACGTGTCAAGGGAGGATGGATTTTTGCCTCCGTCGCCTCCCCACCCTGCGCACATTTTTTTGACACAATTGCATGTTTATGCAGGTTCAATGCCCTATAAACATACGACCTTTCTGCACTGAATATATCCTATCAATCAAGCCTTTATCATTTTAAAGGAGTTCTTTAACTGCTCATTAGAAATAATAACAATAGTGAGCATGCCTGTTGCGCTTACCAGGTTCCAGGCGCTGTTCTAAACCCTTTACATATGTTCATTTCACGTATATTTTATCTCTGTGTTTCATCAAACAGCTTGAATTCCCTAAGCGGATTACTTGGTCAGAGGAAACATTGTCACGTTGATCAAAAATTTCCCATGAGGCAGTCCCACCCTACACAAGAACAGAGGTGATTTTTTGGCCCTGAGAATCTCTACCATGCTGGGTGTCGTGGTCTCTCTGACGCTGTGGGTATCTGTCTCAACCACGCCCTGGCATCTGCCAACCCCACACCATCCCTTTGAGGCCATGCTGTTGAACCTTCTCTGGGACAGTCCTAGAGGTAAGACAAAAGCAAGAGTATCCAAAAAAGGTCATTTCTTAGAAATGCAGTGAAAGCCCTGATTTTCATGATTGCAATTTACATATGCCACTCAGATGTGAATTTCCTCTGTTGCTAGTGTACCCGGTCCCTCGATTTGTGCTAATTTTTCAGAAATGCTAAATACTTTTAGCAGAACCTGCTTCAAAGGAGCAAACAGCTGTTTCTACAGCAAGAGCCACAAAGTTTTGCGGGAAGACCTAGTTTCTCTTTCCATTTAAAAAAATTTTTCCTTCAAAACTTTTTATTATGAAATTCAAAATTCAGAAAAAGGTTAAAAGCAGCAGAGAATGAATACCCACAGACCCTCCAGCGAGGTTTTTAACAAGTGATCACACTGGTATCTGTCTACCATCTGCTTTCCTGCAAAGATGCCCGGAAGCCGTTTGCAGACAGCGTGACATTTACTCCTCAGCCCTAAGACAAGGAATTCTCCTAAGACACGGAATTCTCTTCCACAGATTTAGCTTTTCCACACTTAAGAAAATCAGTAATAATTCGAAATACCATCTAATATCTAGTCCATATTTGGATTTCCCCAGCTGTCTTCTGCAGCTTTTCTTGGCTGCCTCTTTTCAATCAGAAGCCAGTGGAGAGGGGCGCCTGGGTAGCTCAGTCGGTTGAGCATCTGCCCTCGGGTCATGATCCTGGGGTCCTGGGATGGAGCCCCTGCTCAGTGGGGAGCCTGCTTCTCCCTGTCCCTCTGCGGCTCCCCCTGCTTGTGCTCTCTAGTTCCTTCTGTCAAATAAATAAAGATCTTAAAAAAAAGAGAGAGAGAGAGAGAGAGAACCTAGCGGAGGGTCACACATGGCATGTGGTTGCTATGTCTCTGTAGTCATTTGTTTGGGTTTAGAATTGTCCCCTCCCTTTCTCTCTTTTCTCTCTCTCTCTCCTTTTTTAACTCAAGTAGCCAACATATTGTACATCATCAGGGTTTTTTTTTTAAAGATTTTATTTATTTATTTGACACAGAGAGAGAGAGATCACAAGCAGGCAGAGAGGCAGGCAGAGAGAGGGGGAAGCAGGCTCCCCACCAAGCAGAGAGCCCAATGCGGGGCTCGATCCCAGGACCCTGAGATCATGACCTGGGCCAAAGGCAGAGGCTTAACCCACTGAGCCACGCAGGTGCCCCACATCATTAGTTTTTGATGTAGTGTTCAGTGATTCATTCATTGCGTGTAACGCGCAGTGCTCATCGGATCACATGCCCTCCTTAATGCCCAACACCCAGCTATCCCATCTTACCCTCTCCCCTCCAGCAACCCTCAGTCTGTTTCCCAGAGTGTCTCATGGTTTGTCTCCCTCTCTGACTTCTTCCCATTCCGTTTTCCCTCCCTTCCCCTATGATCCTCCATGCTATTTCCTGTATTCCACATATGAGTGAAGCCATATGATAATTGTCTTCCTCTGATTGACTTATTTCACTTAGCATAATCCCCTCGAAGTCCACCCATGTCAATGCAAATGGTAGGTATTCGTTTTTCTCTTTTCTTTTCTCTTCTTTTCCTTTCTTTGGTTTGTTGGACATGGACTCAGCCTCTGTCTTACAGAATGCCCCATGTCAGTGTCTCTGATGGTTTCCTCCCCTGTGCTTCAACACGTTCTTCTATCCCCCCGTGAGGCCCTGGGAGCGGGGTGGTAGGTCTGCACGCTCGCTTGGCTTTGGGTTCCCCATCTTGGGGGAGAAGACATCCCAGGTGATGGGCTGTATTTCGTATTGATTCTGCTCAAGTGCTGCTGGCATCCCCTGTCCTCCACATGGTGATGCCCAGCTGGATCGCCTGTTCAGGAGGTGACACCAGATGTCTCCATGTAAAGGTGCCCTGCCCCCTCACAAATGTCAACCACGGGTGCCACTTGGCACCTTGGATACCCACTCCCCGACCACCATTCGCTGATGGTCCTTGTCTGAAACAACTGTAACACTAGGAAAATGGTAACTCTCGAAACCTGGCATTCCTTCTAATTTCTTAGCCAGTGTTTTCTCTGACGGATTCTTTTTATTTCCCTTGTCAAAAAAAAAGATACAGACCATAGCCGTGCACAAGATAACAAAACCCGCATGTTCACCACCTAAAGTTGCATGTTAACTGGATGGCATATTCACTTTCAAATTTTTCTTTTAAGAGAGAAAACATTACAGCTCTGAAATGCCCCATCCCCTCGCCGGATGGACAGCAATCATGAGTATCACCGTCATGAGTATGGCTCCATCTTCCAGGCTTATCTTTTTTTTTTTTAAAGACTTTATTTATTTATTTGACAGACAGAGACCACAAGTAGGCAGAGAGGCAGGCAGAGAGAGAGGAGGAAGCAGGCTCCCTGCTAAGCAGAGAGCCCAATGCGGGGCTCGATCCCAGGACCCTGGGATCATGACCTGAGTCGAAGGCAGAGGCTTTAACCCACTGAGCCACCCAGGCGCCCCCAGGGTTATCTTTATACCTTTGGACGGATGCGTTCATCTCTGAACAATGCAGTGTGTACCACTATTTGGCATGAGGGGTTTAAAACTGTTTCATATACATGGCGTTCTGTCTCTATCCTGATGTATTTTCCTATTTCACCCAACGTGGTTGAGATCGACTCCTGTTATCGTACAAAGCTAGCTCATCCCTTTCGACGGCTCTCTGGTTTTACACGTTCCACCTCTGACCCTCCTGTGTTGAGGAACAGTTACTGATCCCCGGGAGAAGGAGCTGCAACTTACCTGAAGGCTTGCAGTCCCCACCGGGAAGGAGGGAACGTGGCATGCACTGCTCAGAGCGTCCGAGCCACTAGCGAACACCCAGCCTCCGAGAGACATCACATGCCCCTGAAGCCCACCCTAAGCCAGGGAGGTGCTGTATTAGCTAATACTCAGGGAGATATAATGGAGTGAATGTAATTATTATCAATTCATAATGTCCCTATATTTGTATTAATAATCTTTGTCATGTTACTGGCACGTGTGAGTCACTTTAGAGATGTTATTTAATCCTCTCAGAAATATATTATTATTATTACTATTATTATTATTATTCCTATTTTACTGAAGAGGAGCCTGAGGGTCAGAGAGGTGAGTGATTTGTCTAAGGTCATAGAGCTGGTGAGTGATTTCCTTGAAGTGCCCCACACTCTTCCCACATGTCCAGAGAGCTCCCAGAGAAAATAAAAGATAACTTGTTACTAAAAGAAGAAAGGTTCTGGTTGTCCTCCCCTTGGCTATGAGCAGAGAAATTTTTTTGTTAACCAAAAAGGGCAGCCTTGCAAATAGCTCCCGGCTCACCAACCCAGGTTCTGGATCAGGGGACAGAAAAGGCAGCTTAAAGTACTTCTTTCTCACTGCAGCTCAGGAAGGAGAGGTGAGTCCGTGATCTCTTAATCTTTCATTGTTTTTGGATCAGTTGGAGTCGGGGGCGGGGTGGGGGGAGGCGGGAATGGAGCTCAGTGACTCTAGAATGGGGGAACTTTAATATCTTAAGTTTGGGAACAAAAAGAATCTCTCTGTCTCTCTCTCCAAGCCCTCTGTTGTACATGTGATGTTGGGCAGAGATGTTTACGGTCTTCTCCATTGTCATCCGGACTCTAGAAGAGAAGAATCTTACAGACATCGGTTCCAGCCTGCCCATTTTATAGATGGGAAAGCTGAGGCATTGAAACCTCTGGGCTCTGGGGTGCTTGAGGGCACCAAGGTATGTGACTCGTCCTCAGAGCCCGGCAAAGTATTCAGCATACAATACACCTTTCACAAATCTTTGTTGTGTGAATACGTGAATGAACGAGAAGTTTGGAAATTCAAAGCAAACAAGATTTGGGTTCCTTTGGGTTCTGCTGGGTGGTGACCAATTTAAGGAAGGAAAATCGGTGAACCAGGTCCTTCGTGAGAAGGCCGTGGTGACTCAGCTAGCAGTCATGTTCACAGCCCACTGATTCCAGACCTGGGCTGCGGCTCTGAGTTCAAGGCCAGGAACAGTATCTGCACGCGGCCCCACACTACCTCGCTCCGCTGGCTCCCTGCTCTCCCTGCCCACCTCTCTCCCCTGCTCCCTGCAAGAGCCCCGCCAGACCCATTCCCACCTCTGGGTCCTTTGTCCCTGCCCTGAAATCCTCAGCCACAGCTCCTCATGGGGACTGTCTCAGCTTCTCAGGGAGGCCCTCCTGAGTACCCTAGCCAGCGTTCTCACCCCTTGGATCTAACTGACTTCCTTCTGGCGCTGACATCCACTTAGAATGGGCTAGCTTGTTCGCGGGCTTGCTGGCAGCTCGTCGGCTCCCCCTCCAGAAAGTAAGCACCAGCAGGCAGAGCTTCGTCCTGACATGAGCCGGTCCCCAGAGCTGTGCCCGGCACGTGAAAGGCACCCAACAGGCAGTTGCTACATGAAAGAGAAAGAGAAGGGGGCAAGCTGCTGACTTCTGGGCAGAGGTCTCTGGCATCCCTTTTCTGTAAACAGTAGGAAACAAGCTGGAAAAGGGGTTTGGGTCCCACAGTGAAGGTGATGGTGTGTGTGGCGGGGGTGGGGGTTAGAGGTGGGGTGGGGAAGTAGGAGAATGATAGGTGACCGGAGTTAGTTGAACTGCTACTACTAATGCCAGGCACAAGATTTATTTTAAATTGCTTCATCCTCAGAATAAGGCGGATGCCACCAAGTCCCCCATTTTACAGGTAAGGGAGTTGAGGCTGAGAGACACCGATCATTTTACCATAGACAAAGATGTGGTAGGGCGGATTTTCTCCCACTGGTATCTGGCCCCGGGGCCCACGATCTTTCCAGCAGGTGCTGGGGTGGCTGGGGTCCTTATACACTGTCCTCAAGCTCCAGATAGGGGCCAGAGCTCCTGCCTGACCCTGATGTTCTTCTGCCCTGGGGCCCCTGACCCTCTCAGGGAGGATGGGTGGGAATAGAAGCAGAGTGGTTCACTCAGTCCCCAAGCATTAATTGAACACCTACTGTGTGTAAGTGTGTACATTAAAACTCCCACAGTCATGGAGCTCAGGCAACAGAGGCAGACAGATGCCCACATAAGGAGATGACAGGAAGTCAGACTCTAATCTGTGCTAGGATCAAGTGGGGTGGCAGGCTGTGGAGCACATAGGGTGTGTGTGTGCTGGCATGCGGGGGGGCGGGTGGTGACAGGACAGGGCTATCCAGAACAGTGGCTAGGCAGCTTGTAAAGGTCTAGGTGAAGGGCAGTTCAGACAATTGGTACAGTTACGAGTGAGTGAACTTGGCATATGAATGTCATAGAGAAAAAGGCCTGTGTGGGTGGATGTCAGAAGGAAGAGAAATGTTTACCAAATGAAGGAAAGATCGAAATAATGTGTTGAGCTCCCACAGCACCTGGCACGGAGAAGTTCCTCCAGAAATATCTGAATTGAGTTGAATTGAATTGAATTGAATTGAATCAGATCAATGCTTGGAAAAAAACAAGAAACCACAATTTCTGGTGCAACTCGCCTCCCAGGAAAATTCCCTCCAGAAAGAATGAGGGTGAGTGTTAATCTCCCAGTTGCTAGCAAACCAAAACAATATACACCAAAGGTAGAAGGCAGATTAGCAAGCATCAGGTTGCAGAAGCAGAATTTAAAAGTTTTGGGTAAAGGAGGAAAAAAATACCTTAAGGTCTTTTGTCTTGCAGGATTCAAGTTTAATCTCCTACTACTACTGAAGGCTAATGGATTTTTCTCCTTTTTTCCTGAGCAGCTGGCTCTGGTACATTTGGCTACACCAGCTCTGGAGCCCCTAAGCCACACGGCTGGGCTGGCCTGGTTGTTGCAGCTCTGGATCTAAAGCGGCTAAGGACACAGGGAGCCCAGGGTAAAAATGGTGAGACCCTGCTTTCAGCTGCCTACCTTGAACTGTCACCCTGACATTTCAGCTTGGACGTCTGTCATAATAGGAGCTAATAATGCTTTGAATGCTTCTCCACATTGGAGAAGAGGATAATTAGGTTCGAAGACAGCAAATCACCCACTAAACATAACATATCCAAAGCACTGCCTCTGGCACTCTTGCCCATTTCAGTAAATGATACCATTGTGTACTGAAGACGCAAGCCAGAGATCTGGGGATGACCCTTGATCTGTTCCTTTCCTCACTCCCATGTGTTACCCGTCACCAAGTGGTCTATTCCATCTCCGCAACACAGAGCACCCTCAACGCAGTCATTACACTCTCATCCCCACCACCACCACTCTCATTGTACCCACATGGCCTTTCTGCTGAACCACTAATTGATCTTCTATCACCCATTCACCTCCAGCAATTGCAATTGAACTTCTCAAAACAGAAATCAGGAGCTCCTGGCTAGGTCAGTCAGTAAAGCACACAACTCTTGCTTTCAGGATTGTGAGTTCAAGCTCCACCTGGAGCGTAGGGCTTACTAGATGAAAAAACAAAATAAACCCTATGGCATATCAGTCCCTCACTGGAAACTCTCTAATTTTTTTCTTCTGTCTACTCCTAAGATTTTTATTCTTGTCTTAGAGTCCTGGTAACGTTACGTGCTGTACTTAAGTGTGGTTTTCTTTGTATTTATCCTCCCAAGGGTTCATAGTCCTTCTCATATCTATGGCTCAATGTCTTTTCATTCATCTAAAAATATTCTTAGTCATTATCTCTTAAACTACTACCCCTATCCTGTATTTTCTCTCTCCTCTTTGTATTATTTACTTATTTATTATTGATTGATTGATTGATTGATTGATTTAGTGCACGAGCAGGGTGGAGGGGGAGAGGGAGAGAGAGAATCCCAAGCAGACTCCGTGCTGAGTGCAGAGCCCAAAACAGGGCTTAATCTCATGACCCTGAGATCATGACCTGAGCAGAAATCAAGAGTTGGACACTTAGGGATAACTGGGTGGCTCAGTTGGTTGAGCGGCTGCCTTCAGCTCAGGTCATGATCCCAGCGTCCTGGGATCGAGTCCCACGTCGGGCTCCTTGCTTAGCGGGGAGCCTGCTTCTCCCTCTGCCTCTGCCTGCCACTCTGTCTGCCTGTGCTCGCTCTCTCTCTCTCTCTCTCTGACAAATAAATAAATAAAATCTTAAAAAAAAAAAAAAGAGTTGGACACTTAACCAACTGAGCCACCCAGGCACCCCTCTCTCTCCTCTCATTCTGGAACACCAGTTACACATATGTTAGGTCTTTTGTACCATGTCCCATATTTCTCTTAGGCTCTTTTGTGTCTTTGATCTGCATATTTTCCTGTGACTTATCTTCCAGTTCATTACATTTCTCTTCAGCTGTATCTAATCAACTATTATACTTATCTTTTGAGTTCTTAATTTCAGTAACTTATTTTTTCAGGTCCACAATTTCCTTTTGATTCCCCTTCCTTCCTTCCTGCCTTCCTTCCTTCCCTCCTTCCCCTTTGGTTGATTTTCTTCCAGTCTTTTGAAAATAATACATTTTTATGTTTTAGAGCCATATTTAGGTTCACAACAAAATTTAACAGAAAGCATAGAAAGTTCACATAAGCCTTATTCCACCTCATATGACCACATAGTCTCCCCCACCATCAACATCCCACATCAAAGTGGGACATTTGTTATAATCATGAACTTACATTGAAACATCATCATCACCCAAAGTCCATAGTTTACATTAGGTTTCATTCTTGATGAGTATATTCTATGAGATTTGAAAAATGTATAATGGCATGTATCCACTATAGTATCCTACAGAATAATTTCACTGCCCTGAAATTCTTCTGTGCTCTGCCTATTCATGTCTCCCCTCACCCAAGCTCCTGGCAGCCACTGATCTTTGTACTATCTCCATAGTTTTGCCTTTTCCAGAATGTCATACAGTTGTATCATATAATACATAGCCTTTTCAGATTGGCTTCCTCCAGTTATAAATATGCATTTAACATTCCTCCATATCTTTTTATACCAAAATAACTCATTTCTTTTTAGTGCAGAGTAGTATTCCATCATCTGGATGTACTACATTTTGTTTATCCATTCACCTCTGAGGGTTGCTTCCAAGTTTTTGGCAATTACGAATAAAGTTGCCGTAAATATCCACATGGAGGTTTTTAATGTTTATACAAGTTTTCAGTTCATTTGGATAAGTACCAAGGATTGCAATGGCTGGATCATATGATAAGAGTTTTATTTTATCATATCATATGATATGTTTTATTTTATGATCCCCTTTTATAGAGTCCCCTTCATTGCCAAATTCTCATCTTGTCTTGTAATTCACTAACACTGAATCATAGTTATCTCAAAGTCCATGTTGTAACTCTAATATCTGTCTCATCTTGGGTCTCTTTTTATCGTGTGTGTGTGTGTGTGTGTGTGTGTGTGTGTGTGTGTTTCTCTATTTAGGGGCAAGTCTTGTATTCTTGTCAGTCTGGACATTGTGGATGAAAAAGTATAGAAATCATTTGATGTCATCTTCCTCCTTACTTGAACTTTGGGCAGGAAGTTAAGCTGGTTGAATCACCTCAGCTGGGGAGTCCCAGATTACCTTAGTTGAAGAGGATTAAAGCTGGGATTCAATTCCTGTGAGGGCTTGTCTATTTTTTTTTTTTTTACCTTTATTCTTAACATGCAGCCCTTAAGGATCCCAACTCAAAGCTTTGGATGTTTAAGAAATGCTGCCACTTCTTACACTGTTGGTGGGAATGCAAGTTGGTGCAGGCACTTTGGAGAACAGTGTGGAGATTCCTCAAGAAATTAAAAATAGAGCTTCCCTATGACCCTGCAATTGCACTACTGGGTATTTACCCCAAAGATACAGATGTGGTGAAAAGAAGGGCCATCTGTACCCCAATGTTTATAGCAGCAATGGCCACAGTCGCCAAACTGTGGAAAGAGGACCAAGATGCCCTTCAACGGACGAATGGATAAGGAAGATGTGGTCCATATACACTATGGAGTATTATGCCTCCATCAGAAAGGATGAATACCCGACTTTTGTAGCAACATGGACGGGACTGGAAGAGATTATGCTGAGTGAAATAAGTCAAGCAGAGAGAGTCAATTATCATATGGTTTCACTTATTTGTGGAGCATAA
>PISX010000370.1:0-19287 GCA_004024625.1 Mellivora capensis
GCGACCGTGGCCATTGCTGCTATAAACATTGGGGTACAGATGGCCCTTCTTTTCACCACATCTGTATCTTTGGGGTAAATACCCAGCAGTGCAATTGCAGGGTCATAGGGAAGCTCTATTTTTAACTTCTTGAGGAACCTCCACACTGTTCTCCAGAGTGGCTGCACCAACTTGCATTCCCACCAACAGTGTAAGAGGGATCCCCTTTCTCCACATCCTCTCCAACACATGTAGTTTCCTGTCTTGCTAATTTTGGCCATTCTAACTGGTGTGAGGTGGTATCTCAATGTGGTTTTAATTTGAATCTCCCTGATGGCTAGTGATGATGAACATTTTTTCATGTGTCTGATAGTGAGAAATGCATGCTTTTATTAGTCAGAATAGGCTCAACTATGCTGCAGGATAGACAAACCCTGACATCTCAGTGGCTTAACATAAGAAACATTTGATTCTTACTCAGCAACCACTGCATGTCAAACAAATCTTCACAGCTCCCTTTGGTGACTCCAGCATCCAAGCTTCTTCCATCCTATGATTTCACTATCTTGATAAAGACTCCATGATCACCCCCACAAGAAAGAGAGAGAAAGGAGGTGACACAATGCTCTTAATTGCCTGGGCTTGGGAGTCACACAAATCACCACCTCTCACAGTCCGGTGGTCAGAATCAGTCACTGGCCCCAATCTTCCAAGGGAAGAAGGGAGGCTGGGACACCATGAAAGCCTCCAGACATCTCCACAACGTGTCTCCCCTTTCCTTTGGGTCATACAGGAAGGCTGAGCATCTTTGTAAAAAAGTGAACACAACTGAATTCCCTGACAAGTCTATCGAAACATAATAGCAAAATGCTTTGCACAACCAAGTAGCAGCTTCTATAAGCTGAGTGATGATGGTGATCTCTAGAAGCTCTGGCTATCCTGAGAAATTTGGAGATCACATCACAGCTCTCACTGCATATAGTCAAGGAAATGCAGAGGGCCCTGCCACCCCTACTTTTTTTTTAATATTTTATTTATTTATTTGACAGAGAGATCACAAGTAGGCAGAGAGGCAGGCAGAGAGAGAGGTGGAAGCAGGCTCCCTGCTGAGCAGAGACCCCCCGATGCGGGGCTCGATCCCAGGACTCTGGGATCATGACCTGAGCCGAAGACAGAGGCTTTAACCCACTGAGCCACCCAGGCGCCCCTGCCACCCCTACTTTTGAGGAGAGCTAACACCACTTACCTTTTCAAACCCATTATAACTTGTGAGACCAAAGAGATGGCCTAGAGTTAGCAGCTTTAAAACAAACTGAATGTTTAACATGTAAGTAATAAATAACATGTAGTAATAAATAAACTCTGAAATCTCACTGACATAACATAAGAGACATTTGGTTCCCATAGGATCTTGATTCCCACAGGAAGAACCCTCGAGTGAGCTTAAACTCTTCGGCAAGATTTGCCTAGGGAAGGCAAGCTCTTGTCAAAAATCACTGCAATCGGGGCGCCTGGGTGGCTCAGTGGGTTAAAGCCTCTGCCTTCGGCTCAGGACATGATCTCAGGGTCCTGGGATTGAGCCCCGTGTCAGGCTCTCTGCTCAGTGTGGAGCCTGCTTTCCCCTCTCTCTCTGCCTACTTGTGATCTCTGTCTGTCCAAAAAAAAAAAAAAAATTTTTTTTTTTTGTTTAAATCACTGCCTTCAAGCTTCCTGGGAAGCAATCAGCAAGAGGGATCCGAGGTACTAGGAGACTCTGATTCTTCATCTTCAGGCTTCATTTCTTTATTCATCCTCCATATCTACACCCTGCCATGTCCAAAGAGGTGAAAGAAGAGTAGTCAGCATCTGTTCTTTTTTGAAAGTGACAGAAACCCAACTCAAACTGGCTTAAAGAAAAGCGGGTGATGTTTTGGCTCATGTAACCACAAACTGCCATACGGGGAGAGTCTGCCTCAGAAGGAAGCCAACAGGGAAGAAAGCTGATCTAAGAGAAGGAGATGTTGGGGTACCTAGGTGGCTCGGTCGGTTAAGTGACTTTCTCCTGATTTCAGCTCAAGTCGTGATCTTGGGGTTGTGAGAGAAACCCCACACCAGGCTCTGCACTCAGCAGGGAGACGGCTTGAGATTCTCTCTCCTCGTCCCTCTGCCTCTCCTCCTGCTCACATTCGTGCCCTCTCTCTCTCTCAAATAAATAAATAAATAAATAAATCGTTTACATAATAATAATAATACTAAGAGATGTCACAAACTCCTTGATCCAATTGTACCTTTAAAACAAAAACAAAAACAACAAAAAAAAAAAATGTGGAGTTGGGTAAGCCATGAAAGTTGTTGTCTTTTAAAATGTGTTGTGTATTGTTTTGTTTGATTAGGCTCCTCCAATATTAGTTTCTATTGTTTATAAGTGAAAGAGCTCCAGCCAATAAATGTTGAAGTATTGGGCTTATTTTGCAGACCATGGGGAGCCATAGAAGGATAGGATTTTGGACAAGACAAGAACACAGTCAGGTTTTGCTATAAAACAAATCACTGACCTTGGTCTCATGGTCGTTCATGAATCAGTATTCACTCAGCTGTTTCATCGGTATTTGCTGAATGCCTACTAAATACTAGGCTCTGATTTATGTGTTTAATATAGAAGTAAAAAAGACAGACAAGTCTCTGCCATTTCGAAGTTTATATTCTAATAGGGAAACAGATAACAAACACCTGGATAAAATGACTGATCTTCAGTCAAAGGGCAAAGTCTGATGAGTACTGCTTTAATTCCAGGGTAGTCTCGATTCTGAGAAGATGAATTGGTCTCATATTTTGACCCTGGAGGAAGATCGGTTTCTGGGTAAATGACATTCCAATCTCCCATCCCCAGCTCTGAGATGGTGAATTTTCTCTCACCTTTGAGACATGCCAGCCATTCCTTTTCATTACCCAACAGAGCAGTGGGACACAATGGGAAGAACCCCATGCCAGATCCTCATGGGTCTGGCTGGATTGGAGCCCCAGCTCTGCCCCAGAAAGCCATCCCTCTACTATCCTCATCTCACAGTTTAACTGTGAATAGAATGAATTGGGAGTGCTAGGCCAGTTTAGTGAGTAGAGCATACTGCTCTTGATCTTGGTATCATGAGGTTGAGCCCCACGTGTGGTATAGACTTTGCCTAAAATTAAAAAAAAATTTTTTTAATAAAATAAAATACAAACAACAGAATGAACTGGATGAGACAATGCCTGCATTCTGTGACTCCAAGAGCAATGTAAGCCATTCCATTGTAGAGGTCTATCACAATTCCTGGTTCATGGTATGTGCATATGAAATATGTGCTGGATGAGTTCTTGACTGACTAACTGAGATGCATAAGAAGACTAAAATGTAATACCTCCAACATGAGAACATGGATATCAGAGAGAACCAATTATATACTCTTTTTAAATGATTTAACTGATGGGTTAATTGTATATCTCCCTCCTGGCACGTTTCTGGAGAGGCGTTTGGTTTGTGGTGGGGCCCAGGGCCTGAAAGAAACTCTGGCACTCAGACGGTGTTCCATAAAATGAATAAATGAGTGAATTAATACTATAAGGGTTTACAGAGTGATCCAGGAAGGTTTTCAAAGACAACAGCATTTGACCAGAGCCTAGACAAATTCTTAGAATTTCAAAAGTGAAATTAGAACTTTGCTTGGGCAGATCAATGTCCAGCACAATATTACAATGGATTGTTGACCAAATGACTAAAGTTGGAAAATAGTCCAGGAAATAACTTGGAAAAGCCAAATTCAGAGAGGCGTGAATGCAATGAGGAAGTAGTATGTAACAGCTATCTACTGGGCAAACCACTCCAAAATGCAGTGTCTTATAAAAAAGAGTAACTTTACAATGAAGAAACCTGGAAAACATTGTTCTTCTTTTTTAAGATTTTATTTGTTATGTGACAGAGAGGGACACAGCGAGAGAGGGGGAGTGGGAGAGGGAGAAGCAGGCCTCCTGCCGAGCAGGGAGCCCTATGCTGGGCTCAATCCGAGGACCCTGGGATCATGACCTGAGCCAAAGGCAGTCACTTAACAACTGAACCACCCAGGCGCCCCAAAACACTGTCCTAACCAAGTGTGGAAGTTAATATCACCAAATAATGTCAGGTGGGTCTCACGTACCCCCAATATGATGTGAGAAGGACATTTCACATCTGTGGTATTCCTTTCCCAAATGTGAAGTCTCCAGTCTAATCATCAAAAAATATCAGGCAAACCCAGGTTGAAGGACATGCTACAAAATACCTAGTCAGTGATCCTAAAGCTGTCAAAGTTATGAAAACAAGGAAGACTGAGAAATTCTCACAGATCCAAGGAGATGAAGGAAA
Organism: Mellivora capensis; assembly: GCA_004024625.1. NCBI lineage: Eukaryota > Metazoa > Chordata > Mammalia > Carnivora > Mustelidae > Mellivora > Mellivora capensis. The sequence continues at coordinate 4,337 of PISX010000370.1, forward strand.
AGATGAGAGCTAAATGCATTGCAGCATCTTGGATTGGATTCTGGAATAGAAAAAGGGCATTATTCCAAATAACACCAGCAGGTTAGTTCAGAGTAATATGCCAATATTGATTTATTAGTTTTGACAAAGAAAACTTGCACCATAATAGTATAAGATGATAATGTTGAAGGAAATTGAAACTGGGTGGTAGAGATATTATCTTTCCAACCCTTTCACAAACTTTAAATTATTCCCAAAATACGGAATGCCATACATTTAGCTCACAACTGTGTGGGGTAAGAGGTTTGGGCTAGAATCTGCTCGGTGGATCTCCTCTGGGCTGAGCTCACTCATGGAGCCACAGTCAGCTGTAGGTCAATAAGGTAGTTCTGTCTCTAGGACATGGCTTAGCTTTGGGCTGGGGCACCATGACTCTACTCCACTTCATATCTCATCCTCCAGGATTCTAGTCTGTTTGTCTACATGGCAGCTGGGTGGGTTTCTAAGAAAGCACACAAAGCTTCTTGAGACCTAGACTTGGAATTAGGATTCCATCAACTCCACCTCATATAAATGGCCAAAGCAGGTCACCAGACCAGCCCAGATCCAAGGGAGAAGAAACAGGTATCATTGCCTATGGAAGCAATTCATAGGCATCTTGTATGAATTCCTGCCATTTCTGCAGTCCTTCATGTAGTATCCTTAATTCTATTCTTCGTGAACCTCCCAACAGTTGTGAATGGCCCAGAGAAGTTCAGTGAAGCTGATTCTTGCCATTCATTGGCAGCCACTGGCAGGGAGAGCTTGGGATGGGGAGGTCAAGCCCCAGTAATTCTCATTAGGACTCCCAGGATCTGCAGAAGGTCACAGACATAGGTCTGAATCCCATCTCTTCCACTTATTACCTCAGTCATCTTTGCAAAATTTTACCTCCCTGCACCTCAAAGTCTTCCTTTATAAATGGGGAGAAGAGTAATAATGTTAGAGCATTGTTATAAGGATAGGATATAAGCAAGACAGTGCCTAGGCTCCCCTTTCTTTCCACTTCCCAGCCTACACCTCACTGGAGGAGGAAACAACACTATGGTGTGACATCAGGGAGATGCCACAGCTCTGTTAGAAGGGGCAACCCAAGCAGCTTCCAGTCCCTTGAAGGACAAGACCATCCTCTGTAGAGTCCAAATTGGACAGTAGCTAACTAACCACCAGACATCAAGCTGCACCTCTCTTCTCATTTTTTTTCCTAAAGATTTATTTGAGAGAGAGAGAGACAGTGAGAGGGAACAGGGGGAAGGGAAAGGGATAAGCAGACTGGTGCTGAGTGCAGACCCCCAATCGGGGCTCCATCTCATGACCCTGAGATCATGACCTGAGCCGAAATCGAGTTGGACGCTTAACTGACTATACCACCCAGGCGTCCCTCTTTTCTTTCTTAAAACAGCAGTCTGGAGGATGTTACCATTCTTGCTTTATGGAGAGCCAGGCATGGAGAGCTTGGGGTCACATAGCCATGGCGTGAGAGAACAGAGATTAGAACCAAGCCCATGCTGGCTGCTGCCGTGTATTGTCCCCACCCCTAGCTGTGTTATCCTCCACAACCCAGCCCCCACTTAATAACAGGCGCGATTCCAAACACTGTATAGTCCTTGCTTGAGACTGAGGTGCCCCAGGGACAAACTCTGAGCAGCATTTGGTCACCAAGATTCTAAATTAAAAACTCCGACTAACCTTCACCCTCCCCTGTGGAACTATTTCCAACACTGTTATTCCAACCCCCTTCCCCCAAGAACTACAGCTGTTTAGAAGCAAAGCATTAGGGAGTAAGATAATGAGACTTCAAAATTGCCAACATTATTCAACCCCAAAGCTCAAATAGAAGCATTCACAGCTTCCCATCCTTCTCTCTGAAAGTCAGTGTCTCCAATTCACCACTGAGGAACCCAGAGAGGTGTGAAGATACAAAATCCTACACTTCCAGAACTGGAAAGTTGTCCAAAGCTTTTAACTGCACACATGTGACCCATGAAGCCCAGAGACACAGTGACTTGTCCACAGTGCTAACTGGAAACATGAGAAATCCACATTGGTTTTCTGCCCAGGATTGCATTTGACAAGGACTTTGTGAGCCAGGAGGACATATAACTGTTTTACAGAAGAGCGGCTAAGGTAGCAGATCAACGGCATCCAGAGTGTCTGGACAAAACTGGGGCTGGGGCTGTCTTCTGACTTCTAGTGCATCACATCAGCGACCAAGACCCAGTCTTGTCTAGTCCGGCTTTGACTCCTAACTTTGTGTCTTTAAGTAAATCATGACGTTCTGAACCTCAGCCTTCTCATCTGTGAAATGTGCATAGGGATGATCATATCAGAGAGCTGCTGAAAAACTTAAAATGAAATCACAGTAATCATGCTCCTTGATATTTATCCAAAACAACAGAAAGCTTATGTCCACACAAAAACCTACACACAGATTTTTTTTTAGTAGTCTCTCTTCATAATTGCCAAAACTGAGAAGCAACAAAAATGTCCTGTAGATAAATGGATAGACAGACCGCAGTCCATCCAAACAATGGAATATCACTCAGAACTAAAAAGAAATGGGCTAGCAAGCCATGAAGAGACATGGAACCTTGCATGCATGTCACTGAGTGAAGGACCCCACTCGGAAAAAGCTACACGCTGTATGAGTCCAGCTACATGACTTTCTGGGTAAAGCAAAACCAAGAAGACAGTAAAACTATCAGTGTTTCTAGATAGGGGTTGGAGGATGAGGGAAGTATAAATAGATAATACAGAATTTCTAGGGCTTTGGAAAAACTGGGTGATACCATAATAATGGATACATGTCAAATTCTAGAAACTACAATGCCAAGAGTGAGCTCTCAGGTAAACTGGGAACTCTGGGGAATCAGGATGTGTCGATATGGGTCCATCATTGGTGGGAAATGGACCATTCTGGTAAGTGTTGTAGATCACGGGGGAAGCTGTTCTCATGTGGGATGGGAAATATATGAGAAATACCATCCTCTCAATTATGCTGTGAACATAAAATGGCTAAACTTAAAAAAAATAGTCTTTAAAAATATTTTTTTAATTAGAAAATGGTAATAAAATGAAATCATGGTGCATCGAGCTTCTGATGTAGAATTTAGAATGTGGCCAGTGCTGCAGGAATTATTGCTGTTTATATGATGATTTCAGTTCCAAAGCCCAGTTTTTTAAAAATGTTACTTCATCCAGGGCTTTATTTGGAGTTTCAAAGGACTGTGATTGCCTCCCTGGGCTCCATTCAACTCTTTCCCTTTCTTTTTCTTTTCTTTTTTTTTTTTTTTTTAATAAAAAAGTGATTCAAAGTGTCGATTTAGAGACAGAGAACTTTTGTTTGAGCTCTGATGTAATTTTTAGATGATTTATTCACAGCAGGTGATCTAAAATTCAGACACCTTGTTTTACAGCCTGAACTCTTTCCAATTCACTCAGCTCAGCTTTAGCTGATTTTGTAGAGACAAGGTCTAAACATTGCATTCTGTGACAGAGAATGCGGTTTGGGGTTTTTTTTTTTTTTTAAGATATTTTGTGTGGAGGGGGGGCACCTGGGTGGCTCAGTGGGTTGGGCCTCTGCGTTCAGCTAGGGTCATGATCTCAGGGTCCTGGGATCAAGCCCTGCATTGGGCTCTCTGCTCAGCAGGGAGCCTGCTTCCCCCTCTCTCTCTGCCTGCCTCTCTGCCTACTTGTGATCTCTGTCTGTCAAATAAATAAATTAAATATTTTTTAAAAAATAAAGATTGTTTTTTAAGTAATCTCTACCCCCAATGAGGGGTTTGAACTTACAACCCTGAGATCAAGAGTCACACACTCTACCAAGTCCCCCAGACATCCCTATTTTGACCCTAAGTAATGGGGAAGCTCTAATTTTTCCCTTTTGTTTTATCTTGCTCATCGTAGGCAGCTAAAAGGAGCACAGCCCACACCCATGTCAAAAAGGCCTCAATTCTGGGCACCCGGGTGGCTCAGTCTGTTAGGCGGTGATCAAACCCCACACTGGGCTCCCTGCTAAGTGGGGAGTCTGCTTCTCCCTTGCCCTCTGCCCCTCCTCTGCTTGTGCTCTCTCTCTTAAGTAAATAAATAAAATCTTTTTTAAAAAAGGGGGGGAGTCCTCACTTCTGGGTGCTTCTGAGTTTGTGTTCTAGGAGGACCATGTGTCCATTCCCTTTGTCCTGATCCATCTCTATGCTTGAATCAGTTATGAAGTCCTCTTGCTCAAACATTCTTACCCATCAACACATTTCGAGGGAAGGGACTTTCAGGGCTGAAAACTTTGGCCTCAGGACTTTGTTTTATCCCCTTCCTGTATCATCCAAGACATTTCCACTAACCCAATGGAGTACAGGTGAGGCTAAGCAAACAATTAGAAGAGAGAATCGATGCATGTTAACAGTGAGCGTTGACTGAGCTTTTGTGATGCACTGTAGAAAAGAAGCAGGTTTATTTTATTCATTTATTCCCCCCAAGAACCCAGTGAGGCTGGTACCTTTATTAACCCCATGTCAGAAATGAGAGAACTGAGGCTCATAGAGTCATCTGGATTTATAGAGCATGGACAGCAGGATTTGAACCTAAGGACCTCTGTTCTCCACCCACTTCCTGCTTCATGAGTTATGAGTGTGGGAACAAACAAGTGGATGGACTGTTATTAGGAATGTTCCATTTCTGGGTTCCATCTCTTCAGAGTCTGACCCTCAAATGGCCACGTGGGGCTCTACCGACCCACCCTGATCCATGCCTTCTGCTTACTTCAACTGCTCAATTTCATCGACATCTTTCAGGAAGCTAAGATTGGCTAATCGCATTTTCAATGAAAATTCAGGTGGGTTTTTTTTTTAAAGTCAGGATAATTACCCCTTGGGGTGCCTGGGTAGGTTCATTCAATTACGCATCTGTCTTTGGCTCAAATCATGATCTCAGGGTTCTGGAATCAAGCCCCACGTCAGCCTCTGTACTCAGCGGGAAGTCTGCTTGAGATTCTCTCCCTCTGCCCCTCCCACTCATGCGCGCGCTCTCTCTCTCTCTCTCAAATAAATACATAAATAGTTTTAAAAAGTCAGGATATCTACCTCAATAGACCATATTTCCCCAGTGACTTTCAGAGTCTCTCTCCTGCCCTCTTCAGACTGCTTGCATTTGAATTTCTGCTCTACCATTTACTCGCTGTTTGGCTGTACACAGATTATTTAACTGCCTTGTGCTGTGGTAACCTCCTCTGTAGGACATATATAAGAGTGGTATCAGTCTGATTGGGTTGCAGCAAGGATTCAGTGATTAGGACATGTTAAGTGCTCAGAGGAAAGTCCAAGGACAGAAATCTCTCCGTCTTGTCGAGTGGCCCTGGGATTGCATTTGCACTGCATCTGGAGACAAGGGCCAGCATCTCAAGGCCATTTGTGAATGACAAGAGGGAATCAAATAGCCCTCCTCCTTCTACCTTCCACTCTTCCTGACCCGGCTTCCATGTTGGGATTTCACACAGAAATGAACTATTCCACCGGTAATTAAACTAAAATAAAATGCTTGAGAACACTTCGCCTCCCGGTGTTGGCTAAGCCTCCTCCAGTCCCAACCTTCTGCATCTTTAGCTCTGTCCCCCACTCGGGGAGCTGTCTCCAGCAGCTCTTATTGTCCACCTGCAGCGAGCAAATCTCTTTATTGTACCGCCAGGTGTAGCCCATTTGCAGAGGAGCAGGCCTCTACGCTGATAAGGCATAAAAAATGAGCTATGGAGTAATAGTTCAGCCATATGTCCTTCCACCTTATCTGCAAATCCCATTATCAGCAGTTTTATGGAGGCTGTTTGGGCCACTTGGTTCTCTTATCCTCACCAACAAATGCTCTCGTCCAGTGTTTTTCGGGTCTCCTTCGGGAAGCTACACCAATAATGGAGTATCTATTTTTTTAATTGTTCTATCAATTTTAAGATGTGCTTCCATTGTTTATGTAATTATTAGATTTGTCCCCACTGTTAATCAAAGAAATGCAGATTAAAGCAAAGCTTTTTTTAAAAAGATAACAAACCCAGCGCTAACGCTGTCACACATATTTGGGGCAGTCTGAATCACTGTAACATCTCTCTCCAAGGGCTTTAGCGATGGTACGTCAAGGGTCTTACAAATGCTTCTCCCTCAATAATTCCACCGCTGGGACTCTACCCCAACAAAACAGTCCTATAGATAAAAGCGTTATGCCCCAAGATGTTCATGTCAGTATTCTTTACCATAGCAAAGCAATGATAAAAATTGAAACGTTTTTAAAGGAAATGGTCAAATGAGCTATTTTAGAATCACTTCAGAGAATATTTTTATAGCAGCTTAAAATTATGCTTTCAATGACACCATTGATTCTGGCAATACAGTGTTAAATTTCCTTAAGTGGAATACAAGTGAACACAAACAGCATAATTAGAAGTGTATAAAACACAAAAATCTTTCGTTTAAAAGAAAAACAAGAAAATAGAAAGACACTAATGAATAGATATGATTATGGTCAGTCCAGAGTAATGCAAGGGCAAACGAATGCCCAGAATTGGACTGGAGGGGATCAGGGAAGCCTCTCAGAGAATCTAGAAGATGGCCAAAAGTTAGCCAGGGAAAGATGGCTCCAGGCAGAGGAACAGCACATGCGAAAGTCCTGATAGAGGAAACACATGCTAAACAGGAGTTACTGAGGCACAGATGATCTTCTTCTGAGATTTACTCTCCTATCCAGAACCAGGAACTAAAATTCCCTTATGTATAATAAGGATTAATTTCATCCTCTGAAAAGAAAGCTTGCAACCAAAAGTCTGAGCTTGGCATATATTAAGGAAGCATGGTAATAATGGTATTTATCAGTCAAGGTTGTTGTGGCACAAAAAGTTAGTGAACTTAAGTGCTTACAACAGGGCTGGCAAAGGGCCATGTGCCATGAAAAGATGCTCGATATTACTAGCCACCAGGGAAATGCAAATCAAAACCACAATGAGATACTACTTCACACCACTAGCAGGACTATAATAAAAATATAGATAAGAGCAAGTGTTGACGAGACTGTGGAGAAACTAGAACCCTCATGCATGGCTGGTGGGGTTGTAACATGGCACCACCACTTTAGGAAATGGTGTAGGAAGTTCCAGTGACCCCAGATCCAACGTTTCCATTCTCGTGTATACATTCTCAGATGCATAGATATATGCATATATATACATATACCCAAAAGAAATTAAAGCCTACATCCACACAAAATTTGCACAAGAATGTTCATAACAGCATTAGCTAAAATAGTAAAATGTGGAAACAACCCAAATCTCCCTCGACAAATAGAGATGAATAAAATGTGATATAGCCATACACTGCCATGTTATTCAGCAATAAAAAAAAAAAAAATAGGGTACTGCTAGATGCTGCATGAATGAACCTTGAACACAATATGCTAAGTGAAAGAGGCTGTCACATAAGGCCAAACATTGTATGATTCCATTGATATGAGGCAGCCAAAATAAACAAATCCATAGAGGCGGAAAGCAGAGTAGTGGTTGCCTAGGGCTGGGTGTTGAGGGGAGATAACGAGTAACTGCCAAGAGGTACAGGGTTTCTTCTGAGGCAATGAAAACATTCTAAACGTTGGGGCACCTGGGTGGCTCAGTCAGGTACGCATCCAACTCTTGGTTTCAGCTCAAGTGAGGATCTGAGGGTCCTGAGATCCAGCCCTGCGTGGGGCTCTGTGCTGGCCCTGGAACCTGCTTAAGATTCTCTCTCTCGGGACCCCTGGGTGGCTCAGTGGGTTAAAGCCTCTGCCTTCGGCTCAGGTCATGATCTCAGGGTCCTGAGATGGAGTCCCGCATCAGGTTCTCTGCTTAGCAGCGAGCCTGCTTCCCCCCAACCCCCGCCTCACCTGACTCTCTGCCTACTTTGATCTCTGTCTGTCAAATAAATAAATAAAATTTTAAAAAAAGAAAAAAAGATTCTCTCCCTCTGCGCCTCCCCGCCTACCCACACTTGCACATGCACACACGCTCTCTCAATAAATAAATAAACATTATGGTATGCGAATTTTATTTCAATAAAGCTGTTATAAGAAATATATATATAGTGGGGCACCTGGGTGGCTCAGTTGGTTAGGTGTCTGCCTTCAGTTCAGGTCATGATCCCAGGGTCCTGGGATCAAGCCCCGAGTCAGGCTCCCTGCTCAACAGGGAGTCTGCTTCCCCCTCTGACCCTCCCCCTGCTCATGCCTCTCTCTCATGCTCTCTCTCTCTCTCTCTCTCTCTCGCTTGCTCACCTGCTCACTCTCAAATAAACAAATAAAATCTTTAAAAAAAAAATTAGGGACAAACACCTGGGAACATAGTATGTACTTCATATTAGGTAGTTTCATTATTATTCAATAAATATCTCTTACGTACCTCCCTCCTAAGAGTGAAATCCTTCCTCGTAATCAGAGCTGTAGATAGACCAGGAAATTTTCTAAATCAGAGGCGTCAAACTCAAAGGCCTGCGAGGACCAGGCAGAAGCCAGGAAGGGGCCGTGAGTAAGCTGAGTGGGCTCAGCGTAAGGAGTGGGAGAGACTGGAACTGTGAAGCTCAAGGCTCTTCTAAAGAAAGCAGTGGCTGCCTCTCAGCCTCCAGCCACGTGGGAAGGCAAGCCCAGGATTAGCCAAGCTGGGTTCTCAAGAGAAGCAGAAATTCAGACTCATGTGAAATCTATTGACTTTTAAGTGTGGGCACCTATTTTAAAATGTCATAAATGCTGAGAAGGTCAAAATCTGCATCTGAGCCAACGTATCAGCAGGCACATGTCGGTCCTCAAGCCGGCTTGCTCTCTCTGCTCCAAGCACTTTAGCCTGATTCCCAAAATGATCACCGAGCCTCACCTTACCTCCCCAGCCCTAAAGCCAGGTTGACCCCCTCACCACCTCCACCAGAATTCACCCAAGCTGCAAAAAGAGACATAAGAATTCATACATAAATCCAGAGTCCCAAAACATTCTCATAGATGCCAAAGTAAGGGTAGGGTGTCATGGAGAGAGCTTGGGGTGCCCCAGTTTTGATTCCTAATCTAATTAGAGAACCCTATAACAGAGTCTTTATTCAAAGACCAAATTTAATTTGCAATTGAATGTCTCCAGTGAAGCCAGTTTTTATTAATTTTCAACACAACATTCAGATATACTGGCCAGAACTTCAATATGTTCTTATTTAGTGTTTAATCCTCTAATGCATTAAAATTAATTATTTCAGTTTTATGGCAAACCGTCTACAGCCAGCATCCAGGCTGGGCACCCCATGCCTCTCCTCCCACCCACCCAGCTGGGGAGGTGTCAGTATAATTATTTAAGGGGTTGAAAGGTAAAGGGCATGGAATGGGAAGGGAAATGAGCCTACAATTATGCACTAATGCTTCAACAGGGAAGCAGATGGCATTCTTTGCATAAATTATTATTTATCCACGGAATTCCCCTCTGCCTATTACCAAATCAACCCTTTAAAGAAATTCTTTGTTGGGCCTGTGAAGTTCCCTGGCCAGTGTCCAACCTCTACCTCCCTCCCCCTCTCCTTGCCTCCAGAGACAGAGTGAGGGTGATAATTCCAAGATGGCCCACAGACAGCAGGCAAGGGTTTCCAAAGGCACGGATACTCCCAGTCCGTTTGGACTGGAGGACACAGAGAGGAGTCCACTTTACCTCGTAAACTAGAGGCAGGGTGCAAGCAGAAAGTGATGAGCAGAGTCACCAGCCTGGGCTTCACCCCCAAGTCATAAGACCTACCCCACATGGACACCCACCAAGACGCCAGCTAGCGCACACAGGTTGGCACTGACCCTGCATCCCTTCACAGGCCCCTTGAAGAAGCCCGTGAGGTAGTCAGCAGCGTTCCCATCTGAGAAAATAAAGAAATCAGAAGCTCAGAAGCAAACACTATCGCTCACTTTAACAACAAAGCAGCTGTCATTTCTGAGGGCACATATTCCCAAGTAACCTTCAGGATAATTCTAAGAGGCAGTTATCACCACTACAGAAACTGGAGAAACTGAGGCTCGTTTCAGTGAAGTAATTTTCCCAAGGCTCCACACCCGAAGTCAATGCCAGCATTTGACCCTAATCTCATAGGGATGCATGGGACTGCCAGGGCTTATAGGATTGGGGGACTGTGTCCTCTCCCCTGGGCACCATCGCTGCCCTTCCTCTGCCTCCGTACTCTCACCAACACAAAGTCCACTGCACAAAGCAAATATGTTGCTAACCTGCCTTATAGAACTTCCCAGGCAGAGAGAGAGAGAGAATGTGTGCTTTACCAAGCCCTTTGGAGGGCAAGGACCCGTCCATTTATATGAATTCATTGTCTTGACACTCATGTTCTCTTTGACCCCCGCCCCCCAAAATGCCTTTGCCATTATGCACCACAGAAAGGGGTAGCGGTGAGAGGTGAAGTGCTCTATTTGATTTCTCCAGCATTTCCCATGGGAAACTTTCCCCCGGTCTGAGCATCAGCAGCAGAGAAATAACATATGCCTGGTCCCAGTGTCTCTGAAACTTGAGAGTACAGCAGATCCAGGCGAGCTGTAGGATCAGAAGGACTTGGCGAGGCATCCCGTCTCCTGTACGCTCTGTGTGAATCTGAGCAAGTCTTTGTAACACCTCCCTTTGCCCATCTATAAAACGGAATACCAATCCACACCTCATAGTGTTAATGTAGAGATTTAGGGAGAGCTTACAGTGGCTGTCTAAGATTGTGCACTCACAGAGATGATGCAGTTCGCTTCGTGACCAAGTTCATACATAGAGAACCAGAAAGAGAGAGAGGACTCATGAAGCCATACTTAGTAATATTCTTCAATGGCTTTATTATTTTCTGTTCTAGTCCATTTCTGTGAAAAATGTTGATCACGGCTAATTACACTGATTGTATGACCCTGTAAAGGGTCCTCACTTTCCATGGGAAAAGTCTGACACTGTGAGCTTCTCCCAGCCTAGTACTTATCACCATATTCCCACACCTCCCTCCTCTCTTCAATTCTGGTGGATTTTCCCCTGGGTGGGCTTATAAAAGTGGGAGGAAAGAGCTACGGGGGTGGTGTTTAAAGCTGTGCTAAACTTTGGTTTGGTTTTGATTTTATTGCTTTTGTTCTTTGGTCAGCGACTCCAGTCGACTTCTCTGGGCTGGCTCCTGTCTTCTTCATCCCCCTGCCTCCAACCATCTCGGGTCTCGCCTGTCATCCAGGACACGTGCACACAAAGCTTGTCTGTCCATGGAACTGAAGCGAGGAGGAATTCTCAAAGCTTTTCTCTCTCTTTTGAATGAAACTGGGCTGCGTTGGGTATGCCTCCTCTTGGAAGCTCCCTCTATTTGCCAAGAGCCCATCATGTACCAGGCACCATGTTGGCTAGACCCAGTAGACCATGTGGTCTGTGAATGGCAGGCCAGGCAGCAGTGCAACATGTTGGCTTTCTTGGCCAATGCAAATGTGAATAAACCACAATGTTCCTTGACCCTAGGAGCTTCTAGTCAAGAAGTCGGACATGAAAACCCACCAAAGTAGTAAACTGTTAGATTCCTTATCATGAAAGAATGAGAGGATGGTTAAAGCCCTCAAAGGAAGAGGGAAACCATCAGGAAAAGGGGAAACCATCAGGAAAAGTTCCTAGAAAAGCAAACATCACCTGGATTCCTAAAACCTAAAAGCAGAGATTCCGGACTGGCAGCCAGAGGTCTGAATCCATCCCACAGACATGTTTTGTGTCTACACATAATTTTTAAAATTAGTTGCCAACATTTTAAAACCTGAACTCCCACCTTCCCTGAGGAACTGGAAGACCCCTATTGAAGGTTGTTACAAAGCAGCTGTCAGCCTCCCACAGGCATACGGTCTCCAGTTTGGCACAGTCCCCACCGCTCCCTATTGTATTCCTAATTTACATTCCCTGCCAGGCCCCCGTAAGCATCTGAGTTAGCCACCCTTAAACTAAAATTTGATAGGAAGAAATGTGGGCTAGAAGTCAAGAGTTTCTAAATCTGGATGTTGGTCGATGCTTCGAAGGAAAAGTTTTTCCAGCATCTAGGCCAACTCACCAAGGCATGAAAGCAGATGCAGATCTCAGCACAAGCCTTAGTGAACTGGGGACCAACCTACTCCCTTGTTCTGTGCGTCTTCCAGGACCACGGCTTGGTGGTCAGCCCCTGGACAGCAGAGGAATTCAGTTAAAGGAGGGAAAGTCTCACACAATGCTTTGGTTTGTATTAAATAGGAACAATGCATAATTCTGCCTTCCAGAGCTTTCAGAATTTTGCTCTTTCTGGATGAACAGGTCTATAAAAGGGCACACGCTCAGAATAGTAAGTCCTGTAGCAGTTGGTGACGGGAGAGGGGTGGGTCAGGAATTAGTCACCAAACACCAGGTAATCTCTTTGTGATGCCAGACCTCACTTTCTCCTCTGTCCAGTGACAAGCTTGTCTCAGTTCACAAATTTTCATGCTTGGTGAAGAGATAGAGGCTCGAGATGTTATGCAATTGTCTATGGGGGACCATGAAATGCTGATGCATTAAACTTAAAATAGCTCAATAAATAATTTTCTGCTAAATCAAGGATCCACACTAACAACTGTTAACATTCATGAAGTGTGGGTGAGGCACAAGGCTCTGTAGGAAATGCATCAGCTCATTCAGTTCTTATAGCAACTTCAATAAAATGGGTGTTACAGTTATGGTAGTCCCATTTTACACATGAGAAAAGTGAGCTTCGGGGAGGTCATGGGACTTGCCAGATTTAACAAGCCAATCCCCCAGCCTCTGCTCATATTCTAGATTCTTGTAGAGCCAAAGAGTAATTGAAAAAGTCTACCCATTAGATTTCTTACCCAGCAGTACATAAGCACTCATCCTTTCTCTCTAAAAGGATTAACTGATCCCTCCCTTGGGAGCCGGATTTGACGCCTCTGACATGGGACATTTGTACTCTCCTGGAGAAGGAAAAAAAGAGGGCCCTTCTCTGACATATTGAAAAGGCCACATAGAGCCCATTTTCTCCAGGCATCTCCTTGATCCCACTCTGAGAACAAAGTTTGTGTTTTCAAACAACTTAACTAGAAGTTCTCCAAAACTTCCAGCTGCAAACTTTCATGATTCTGTCTTGTGGTCACCAGCTAGGGTGGTAAGGGAAGATGCCACAGAGAAACAGGGCTTACTCTGGGCCCTGGAGGAAGGGCCATTCTTGGATAAATCAGGAAGAGACAGTGAGACGGGAAGGATTGCCTGAACAAAAGTTCTGAGGTGGGGACTTGCGTGTCAGTCGGAGTGACTCTAAATCACCTGTTTCTCTGAAGTGCAGAGCAGGTGGGAAAGAGAAGGCAGAGAGCAGACGCAGGAGGGCCTGGAAGGCCGAGTCCAGGAGGCAGAGCCTCGAACTCTTTCCTGGCCACTGGAAGCCCCTGGAGACTTTCAAGTGCGGAAGAGAATGAGTCCACGCACGTGGATAAATGAAGTGTTAAGCTTTCTAGTTTCTACTATTAGGAGTCTGGTACAAGATGGTTCCAGCAGCTACGTGTAGCTACATGTAGGGAGAGGGAAGGACAAGCTGGGGAGGTGGGAATGACCTCAGCACAATGTGGAGTCACTCCAGGGACTCTCAACGGACACACCAGCCGACATCTTTCTGTGGTCTGGCCATGCTGGGCATGCAAGGACATTCAGAAGTAAGCCCCACCCTTCTGTGACAACCCAAAACGTCTCCGGACCTTGACAAATATTCCCTGGGAGGCAGAATCACCTCCAGTTAAGAGCCATCATTTTATGAGAATCCAAAGGGCAATCATTTCTGAAAGCCATCTGTTTCCCTTTAGAGCAGCAAAGTCCAGAGGGAAAATGGGAAAGAGTTCATTGGCTTTGGTGATGGGAGTTCACAGGTACCTTCTAGAAAGCTCCTTTCTTTTTTTTTTTTTTTAAGATTTTATTTATTTATTTAAGAGAGAGAGAGAGCAAGAGAGTGAGCACAGGCAGACAGAGTGGCAGGCAGAGGCAGAGAGAGAAGTAGGCTCCCTGCCAAGCAAGGAGCCCCATGTGGGACTCGATCCCAGGATGCTGGGATCATGACCTGAGCCGAAGGCAGCCGCTTAACCAACTGAGCCACCCAGGTGTCCCAGAAACCTCCTTTCAAATGGAATTACAGAGGAACAGTCTAAAAAGGAGAACAACCAAGGGTGAGCTACCATCAGAAAGTCAGAGCCTTGGTTTGGGACTTCTATAAGTCCATGTGAGAACAGGCTCCTATCCCCATGGGCTTCCAAAGGAAGGTCAGAGATTTAGAAGCTGAAATCTGCCCCACACCCAGTGTCCTTTACAATCACCTCCACAGAGAGATTGCCTGATGTTTGGTGACTAATTCCTGACCTCCCTAGGGTCCATCCTAGGGACAGATGTCACCCAAAAGGACCATAGCAAAGATGGGCCAAGTTAGCGACAAAGTGTGGAGACTTTGGAGATTGGCTTAGGGTTGGCACTTACGGAACAATAAACCTAGCCTTTGAAGAAGCTAAACAAAGGAACCATTTGTCTACTCCAGCAGCAACAAAGGGACGTAGGTTCTGGAGGACTGAAGAGTAAAAGAATGCCAAGCTGGAGAGGAGACTAATGGGTCGAGCCCAGACCCTCCGCCAGGACCTGAAGTCAGTGGGTAAGAGAGAAACCAAATATACTCAATGTGACACAGGGAACGTAGAGTCTAGGATTTTAAGTTAAAAACGTCTATTTTTTTTTTTCTTCTTGGTCGCTTTAAGTGATGCAGAGTAGGGGTGGGAAGAGGGAGAGAACATTTTAAAAACATGCATTTTTTTAAATGCACCAAGATTTTCTTCGCTGCCTTTTTTTGTTATCATTCCTACAAATGAATGATTGGCCAGATTTCATCTGCTCCTCTGCTGAAGAGCTTTCCAGTGTTCCTCTCACTGGG